>BROG01000067.1:630000-927500 GCA_030159075.1 Atrina japonica | reverse complement strand
GTCCTATCACGTATTGGCTTTTTGGACACTTATGTTATAAGTCAATGTGGTTATATTCAAAACATTACCAGAGTGATAACGACGCAAGGTTACACGTAAACAAAATATTACCAAAACACCCGAGAATATGTCTAATTGCACTCTGAAAATAAATATGTTTTGAAATGTAGTAATAATTATGCATCGTAAATCTCTCACTTATGTGACGAATTTTAAAAATACTGAATATTCATTATATCTTTTAACAATTTTATACGTTAAATTATGCACTATACAATGTATTAAGTAGACAGTTACGGAGATGGAAAGCAAGATAAAATATATATTTTAAGTAGTGTCATGTTGTCTTTATTCATTAGATTGTATTTGCTTTGTGGTTGTTCTGCATACATAACAAGCGAACTTAATCTGGATAAAGATATAGAATTATGATAACAGTTGAAAATTTATACTACGGATACCCCCGTAGCTAAACATTATTTACGTACAGCATTTTATAAGCAATAATCGTGTTTCATATTCATCTTTTGACAAAAATTTAAAATGATTCTTGATGAAGATTAATTAAAGTAATTGTAATGATTAGTGTGCATCTTAAATTACTATGTCTCAATGGAAGACCGTTCCTAAATAGAAAATTATGTATTACATAATCGTCGCTTGTTGTTAATGTAATGTTGTTTAACGTCCCACCCAAGAATCTTTCACTCATATGGAGACGTCACCAAATGCCGGTGAATTTTGGCCCATGTTCGGCATTTACGGTCACTGAGCAGTGAGGGTTCTTTAACGTGCCGACACTTACTGTGACACGCGTACGGGATCTCGGGTTTTACTGTCTCATCCGAATGACAGGGAAAGCCAGCCGCCTATATATTCATCGCCTAATATGAAATGACAAAAACCGAAAAACAATTTGGGGGACTAAAAACAAATACTAACGACACACTAATTGAAATTTTGTCAACCATTTTGTAAAAGTAAATTATTATAATTTTATGATAATGATGACAATAACGATTATGCTAATGGTGATTACTTGTCATTATTATCATACTGCTTTTAATTATTACCACCTACTGATTTTAATTCTACTTCTACTACTACTGCTACCACCACTTTTATTATTACTACCTCTAAAACTACTGCTACTTTTACCAAAACTACTACTACTACTACTTGTACTACTTGTACTACTACTTCAACGACAGCAGCAACAACAACAACAACGACTACTAATACTACTACAATGCTTATACTAATACAACTTGCTACTTAACTACTTCCACTATTACCTTCGATTTATATCTGTGCCCATCTGTCTGTAGCCCTTCTCTCTCTCTCTCTCTCTCTCTCTCTCTCTCTCTCTCTCTCTCTCTCTCTCTCTCTCTCTCTCTCTCTCTCTCAGGTGATTTATTATCATGCGTTAAGCTTCAAGTATGAACACAAAATGAATTATATCGCAGTACTATGCTATTTTTGATAAAAAGGTTTATTGCATACATATTTTCTCGTGTACGACTATCTGAAATATAAACATACACATTTTCTCGTGAATGACTATCTGAAATCTAAACATACATATTTTCTCGTGAACGACTACATGAAATCTGATACCCACCCTAATTACCGCTCTCAGTCATGTGTTTCTGAACTCTTTTGATAAAAATAAGACACCAGGTGAAAACAAACACTATTTATATGTCAGTGTTTAACATCTTCTAACAAGCTTGAATATTTGATTAAATTGCACAGCAACAAACAAGAAACATTAAGTTGATTTTTACAGAATGCAATAAATAAATGGTTACACTGAACATAGCCGGAAATATATCCAGAATAAACAACAATCATAAATTGAAAGTAGTGGTTTGTTAGTATAAAATGAATTTTATTACACATGAAATTGACATACCTGATCTTGTCGCTTTCAATTTATTTAAGACCGACGTTGATGCTGGGTTTATACAAACATTGTAAAGTAGATAATGTGGTGTAATTTTCTTTGTGATAAATTCCAAATCATAAAAAATACCTAGAGCGATGTTTTTTATGACACAGCTTATAAAACTACGTGTACATACCCCCTGATGATATGGCGTGTTCCTGTTTATGTTGATGTTATTTTCATGTTACCGTTCGGAGTAAGTTGTCTCAAAGGATATAAGATTAGAGAGCAGTCGGATTTGTTTGTTGGTGTAAAGCTGACTTATTTCGAAGGTAAGATCTTTTTCGTTTTGTATTTTGATACTTATACAGGGGTATCTGTTATCCCAAAATTTATGGGACCGCCCATACCACTTCGGCATATCCGGATAACCGATATTTCTCTATCTATTAAAGTCAAGACCGGCTGTTCATCTTTGTATTATGCGGAATTTCGCCGTAACAATATATATACAGTGGAATATCGTTACCTAGAAATTGACGGGACAACCCTATTTACTTCGAGATAACCAAAATGTCAAAATAACAAATTTTCTATTCCTCTACAAATAAACATACTCACTAGACTCCTCAATTCAAAGTGGTTTTAAGCAATTATTAATTAGCCTTTCACCTTGACACATTTATGGAAGTTCATTGTTCCACGCTTTGCAGGTTAGCAAGTAAGTAATTACAAATGCATTTTGCTTACAAAATGTAAATATTCAATCACAGAAGGTAATTTCGAGATAACAAGTGGAAGTTATATAATATTCCGAAACTTCGGAAGAGAAAAAAATTCTTCGATACAAGCGAAATTTCGAGATAAAAACTTTGAGATATCCGGAATAAAAGTAGTGTAACTATATATCAAAATAATCGGGACCGGCCATTCGACTTTGACATAACCGGAATTTCGATTCATCCGATTTTGACATAACGAGATTCCACGGTATATATAGTTGGTAGAACGCCATAGTTGGTGGTTCCATTCTCGGTCGTGACAGACTTTCAGAGGAGAGATTTTCATTTTTCTGACTGCATAGCCTAGAGGGAGGATAAATGGTCTAGGATGTGCAGTTTGATGACCTTCTTCATATTGTACAGGTAAAAATAAGTTGAAAATACGGACCACTTAAACAAGGACAAAGACATACACACTAAAGACTTCTTTCCCTACCTCACGAGAACGAGTGACAAGGGCTTTAAGTAGTCACTCATTAAATCAAGCCAAAGCAAGCATGTATCAATAGGCAGAAAAAAATATAGTCGCCCTTTTTCAATTTGTCAATTTGGCCTATGTGGCCGTGTGGTTAAGACATCGCGCTTTAAACCATTAAGTCTCGTCACCTGTGGTCTAAAAGAAATTTGCCAGTTTACAGTTATAAGGCAATTGGTCCGTATCACATCAAATTGTTGAGCGAGGCGTAAAACACCATTCAAACAAACAGATATAAAAAAACCTCTCAGATACCAAAGTATAAATCTTTAGGATGTCCAGAATATAGGTACAAATCTGGTAAAAACTGGACAACTGGAAAGACCTCAAGAAATCAAGAGGTGAGATCAGGTGCCATGAATGAGAAAGCATCCCCTGTTGACCGGTCACAACCATCGTGAGTCTATTGACAGATAATAAGTTCAGAATACTATTTCGTGTAAGTATATACTTTGGTTATAAACTTAAAGTTGTATTAATTACAGGCAATTAAAATATAATTAATAACTAAAGAGCATTCGACATTATCTTGGTTTATTTACAGATCTTAAAGCGTCGTGAACGCTAAAGCTATCTACGTTTTAATAATGGCTTAAAGGGGCATTGGCTGCATTTTCCAAAAACAAATATTTTGATTTGTTCTACTTTTACAACTTGACCTTGATGTATAATAACATATAAGAGCTATACTCAGACCTAAAAACCTTATATTTCTATGCATTTTTTATGAAAATAAGGTCAGGTTCAGTGTGGTATTCATGTACAATATAGAAAGGTTGAGTTAATCAAATGTAAAGTGCCAAACTTGTGTTTCACAAAATAAATAGGAATTTAAATTTTTTTATGTCTGTGTATATCTCCTTTTTTGTTATTGTATATCATTCTAAGTAGTATAAAAGAAGGGAAAAAATGAAAACATTTTGTTTTGATAGTAAATGATATTCTCTAGTTATTACAAATATTTTATGCTTGAGAAATGATAATGAAATTTCGTTATACATATACTTTCTTTAAATTGAAATATTGAAGTCTGATATATTTATGATTGTATATTGTAGTTTTGTTATTGTTTTTATTATTATTTAATATTCTAGTTATAATAAAATAACGTAATCCCTAAATAAAGCAAAATGTTATGGGATATTCTGGCTATATATGCATGACATGTACATGTATTCTTATTTTCTTTTGTTCTACCACCTCGCACATCTTTTGTAACTCACCTTTCTCATCCCCTTCCTCTTTACTATTCTACTTTTAGGTTTTTCCCATTTCCTCCTCTTTCATTAAAAATTATAACGTGTACTCGGTAGCTGTTGAAAACAAAATCAAAAACAGATTGCACAATAGCCAATTTTCAAACTAACTGTATAGGGTAATACTTGTAAGTTCACCTGTTTCGGTCGTACAGAACATAGCTGGCGCAGTTTGGATGCCTCACTGATTTTCACGTCAGAATTACCTTTCCTGTATACGACAAACGAGGGAGTACGAAATAGTACAGACGCAAACAAACAAATGTGACCGAACACACAAGTTTGAATGAGGTAATGGGGATACATTTGTCGATTTCATCAATAATTAGGATACCGTTAACAATTTCATTTATCTTTGTTATCAGCGATCATGAAATCTTCAGTGACATTATTTGAATTATTTCCAAATAATTGTTGAATATTGCTATTTCTTTGAATTTTGAATAATGTATTGCGCCACACTCGACCATTTTTTCGGCTATATGGTGGCGGCCAGTTTTTTTTTGTATTGGTAGAGGAGAGGACCCGGTTACAATGTACTCAGGAAAAGACAAACGGCCTTCGCAAGTAAACATGGGAGAACATTAAATACAGTGAAACCACGCTATATAGACCATCTTATTCAGTTACTTAAAGTGTTCTCTCAAATGAGGTTTTGTATACATGTATATATAAGATATTCTTCAAGAGACATAACACCTGTGGTCTGAAGGTGGTCTCCTATGCGAGGTGGACTTTATGCAAGGCTCAAGCGAAAGCGAGGCTCTACTGTCAAGAGACATAACACCTGTGGTCTGAAGGTGGTCTCCTAAGCGAGGTGGACTTTATGCAAGGCTCAAGCGAGAGCGAGGCTCTATTGTCAAGAGACATAACACCTGTGGTCTGAAGGTGGTCTCCTATGCGAGGTGGACTTTATGCAAGGCTCAAGCGAGAGCGAGGCTCTACTGTCAAGAGACATAACACCTGTGGTCTGAAGGTGGTCTCCTAAGCGAGGTGGACTTTATGCAAGGCTCTACTGTATGTGATTGTGTTAATGATACAAATAAAAATAATTGATCAATGATGAAAGAGATTGTTCGAAATATAAATCAAGTGTTATCGTCTCTTTTTATCACCAAAATCATTTACTTTGATGTACATTGTTCGCGTCGATCCAGCTGGGGTTTTCACAATTAAACATTTCCATCATCTCAATCAGGGGAGAAACATACTGCAGATAATAGCAGACTGTTCTTTTGTAAGTCAAAACTTACTATCATGAAAATCACATACAGCTGTTTAATCTTGATTTTTAACTAATTAATGAGTTTTCGAAGATCTGTTTTCAGACATGTATCAGGGTAATGTAACGGAAATTTATAGATTTTCAAAATAGAATAATTAATTTGTTGTATAAATGATAAAAATTCCAGATTTCAAGTTTATAAAACGGGTCAATGTTTTAGATATTCAGCGATATTTATCATTCAGGGAAATTTTTATAGTGTCATATTTATATGTTTCTCGTTATCTGTCCAACTACGAATAATTTAGTAGATCTAAGGCGAGAATTTTTTTAAAATATATTTTATTTCAAAATCATACCGAAACAGAGTAGAATATTAAAAGAGGCCAGCAATGGGCTTCACTGACGACTTCCCACTGTACAAAGTATGTGCTATTATATGTTTACAAAAGGTCACATTTATATTTATTCGTTTGTTTTTAATAATCCCCAAAAAGTTCACAAAAACAATATGGCATTTTACAAAAATTCAGAAACTTTTTTTTTATAATACATTTTGTTTGATATCAACATTTCTTAGTAAGGCGGGAAAATAACATAATACAGGCTTGCTATATTTCGCCTTTCACTTTTCGAAGTGTATATTTCAGAGTGGTCATTTATTGCCTAGTAATAGGGGAGATATGAAGACATGTTCAACCATGTACCCTGGGCAAAAAAGCTTTACGTTGAATAAATCTTGGGTATGACTGTTGGGCAATACTGGGCACAATGTTATGCTATATATGACGAATGACATTTAAGATAGAAAATGGCTTAATCAATTGTTTATTATACAAGCAGGCGTTCTGGAACTAAGCAACGGAGTACGACAATAATATAATGCGTTAACGGTATCCTAATTATTGATGAAATCGACAAATGTATCCCCCCGTTACCTCATTCAAACTTGTGTGTTCGGTCACATTTGTTTGTTTGCGTCTGTATTTTTTCGTACTCCCTCGTTTGTCGTATACAAGAAAGGTAATTCTGACGTGAAAATCAGTGAGGCATCCAAAGTGGTGTGTTAACAGAATCCTAGTTACGAACTTGGATTTATCTTTCCAGGGAGATACGATGTTTTTTCTCAATTCAGATAATTTTGTCCATGAATTCAGATGTACGGGAATATAATAAATGTCCCAGTCTATATTAAGAGAGAATCAAATTTCGGTGGTGACATAACTACTTTTAAACGTTATTTTGTCGCAAGTTTGTACTGAATAAAGATAGATACAGTCGGTTGCTCTTTTTGTGCTATTTCAACGTGAGAGAAAATAAAAGTCAAACACCACTTTGAAGGAGGGATGACGAAATAACTATTCTCAGCAAGCATTGCCATGGACAAATACAAATTTGTGCACGATGGTTTAGATTTCAACATCCCTCCCTTGGTGATAAATTATATTATTCGTAATTCTTATCTAAACATTATTGATTACTCCTTTCAATTAATCAAGAAAACGAGGTTTAAAGATACAATATCTAAGACACCAAACAAAAGACTACTGATGTCCCCACATCACTATCATTTTTGTTATATGATATTATGTGACAAACATATTATTCAACATACATTATTGTTCGGCGTATGAACATTTCATATACAAAGGTAAACAACTCACCGACAAATTTTTGAAACAGGGATATCGAAAACCGCGTCTGATGTCAATGTTCGGCAAATTATTAAGTTGGTATAATAGTTTTGTTTACGATTACTCTGTTTCACTGAATGAAATGTTGACTTGCCTGTTCGATAGCGGTTAATGAGACATCTGTACCAATTGTGACTACTAGAGTTCGTTCCTCACTTATGTAATTTAAATTTGACTGTGAACTAATGGCTGATGTGACCGATCAACTTGGGATGCTTACTACTCCACGGCACCTGATCCCACCTCTTGATTTCCAGAGGTCCGTTTTTGTCCAATGCTCACCAAATCTGTATATATGTCATAGACATGCTGAAGATTTGTACTTTGGTATCTGTGATTGTTATATCATTATCACTTCGAGGACAAATTGTGCACAAAGCAGACACCCCTGCATAATGTTTTTCATTAAAAAGGATTTATAAATACCCAATGATAATGCTTCAATTACACGCTATTGCTATAATCTGCATCTTATTTTTATTTTCTTTGCCTGTTTTGTACATTCATATCCTTCTGCAATTTACCGGTCGCACTTTGTAAATGATAATTTAATAGATAATAATCGCGGCAGTCCGGCTTAAGATGATCGTGTCTCCTTTTGATATCAAATTAATCTGTTTATGCTTTGCAATGGACAGCTCTTGACCGACTGTATCAAATAAAGTACAGTGAATAATCTATCTGAGCAATGCCATTGCATCTCCTTATACGAAAGTTCACCCAGCATAATTCATAACAAAAGAATGATAAATGTATTTCGAATGAGGTTTGCCTGGGTCTGTCGTCTGCTGACGTACCTGAGATAATTGGTGTTGGCTAGTCACCTAGTATATTTTTGTGTTGTCTTGGATACGGGCGTGTCCAACAAGCCAAAATAATATATTTATGTATAATTTGAAAAATCGTCATTTAATAAGTATATCCGTCCATTTGGCATTGTTGGTATATATATATATATATATATATATATATATATATATATATATATATATATATATATATATATATATATATATATATATATATATATATATATATTAATATATATATATATATATATGTGTGTGTGTGTGTATGTGTGTGAAAAAGTCGAAGCAGTGCTTACTACGATCAATGAATCAGTTGAGCTAGAATTTTATGTAGGAGTGTTGTTCCGAAACAGAAAATGGTATCATACAAAAAATTAATTTGAATATTTTCAGAAATTCTTCCAACAATGCTTTTTAGAAATTTAGAATTTAAAACGTGCTTTTGAGGAATTAAGAATTTGCAGTGCTATTTACTACAATGCAACATTGTCTTCAGATTGCATCTTCTATTGAAATAGACATAATCGTAAAGTTCACAGTTTCCATGGAAACGGGAATATTTAAAAAATGACTTGTTTCTATATTTGAACTGTTTATTACACAACAGGTGCTCTGTAACATAATGTCATGTATAAGGTGTAATTTTTCGTTTAAACTTATGCTTTAGAATTGACATACTTGTCTAAAAAACAACTCGCATTGTGTCTTAGGCACAAAAATAAGTTTTTTCACTCATCTGCAATTTTTAAAAAGCTGCAACAAGACTTATTTTGATTTAAAATTTGAAAGAAAATTAATGTGCAATTTTGTATAAAATGTAACTCGTAAAATTTTGAGCAATTTATGATTTTTTTTTGTACTATTTTTGTTTGTAGTACTGCCTACAGCCAACTGCTTTATTTGTTTTTATATATCATTGTGCTGTAAAATTAAAATGTCTTAACAGATCAGACACTTATATTGTGAGGAGTAAATTGGTGGAACTAGTGAACAAATATGTAAGGATGTTTGTGTTCTGCTACTTTTTGACACTTTTCCAGTTTTTAAATTTTGTTTTATTTGTGTTTAACGCCACAGTCAACAATTTTTTCAGTCAATGGTGATGACCAGTTTTTAATGGCCGAGGAGTAAATCCGGTTACAGTGTATCAAGGAAGAAACAACCGGCCTTCCGCCCGCAAGTAAACTGGCAAACTGCCATACTTACCTATAAATGCATTTCAAAAGCCAAGAGACTTTAAAGAAAAAACTTAAACCCACGGCGGTAGAGTCCGGTCAACAGAGGATACTCACTCCTCCATGACACCTGATCCCACCTCTTGATTTCCAAAGGTTCGTGTTTGTCCAATACTCACCAGATTTGTATGTGTATACTGGAAAAATTCTGAAAATTTATACTGAGGCATCTGATAATTACATTAAAATAACATTCATTGTGACCGTATATCTGTTGCTAGCCAGTAAAATCATCTTTTTTTTTTAACTGAAACGATAGGCCCGGTGTTATATAGAATACCTTCTCCCTAGCAGAACTTTCCCCTGGATGATCTTCTTATATCGCAAATCACCCCCTGGATGATCTGTTGTATACAGTTCTTTGCCCCGGATATTACAGTATATTTTAGATTCTTTATCCCCGGAGATGCTTCAGTATATAGCAGATCATCCCTTTGCAATAGAAAATCATCCCTGGGGAAAGATAACATATACAGTAGATCATTCCCCTTTGTTTGGCATTCCGGAAACCATATACGAATTTAAGTCAATTGCAGCTTGTATATACGCGTTTCGAAATTTTGCCTTACGAGGAGGAATGAGAGGGTTCTGCTGTGGTCTGGATGGAGGATGATCTGCTATATAGGGAAACCTCTCCACAGGGAGTGGGTGTTCTACGATATAGTAGAGCATCCGAAAGAAAGAACTGCTGTGGGGGATGGTCTGCTATATGACACGGGTTTGAAGTACACCGAAACAAAACAAATGTTCGATAACCAATAAAGTTTTAAAATAAATATAAATATATAAAAAATCTCAGATACCAAAGTATAAATCTTTACGATGTCCAGGATACAAATCTGGCAAAAATGGACAAATACGGACCTCTGGAAACCAAGAGGTGGGATCAGATGCCATGTAAAAGAAAGCATCCCCTGTCGACCTCTCACATCCACCGTGAGTCCACAGTCAAGTCCAAATGAAATACGTGAGGAACGAATCTTCGTCACAATTGGTACAGACGTCTAAACAACCGCCAACGAAAAGGCAACTCAACATTTGACCTAGTAAAACAGAGAAATCGCCAACAAGACTATTATACCGACCGTAAAATTTGCAGAACGTATGCGAAATTCCATGACAAACATATGATACCTAAACTATTTTTAATGATCCATATTATTTCCAAGGAGTGGAGAATATTCTAAAAATATTGTAATGTGCACCAACCTGTATAGAAAACACATGAACTTAATATTTTGTTCACAGATACGATTTCGTTAGAAGGATGACCCACTGTTAATAATTATATCTGCTATTTAGATGTAAGTAATGTAAAACTAACAAATAGCCTAACCTTTATTGTGTAACAATACAATGATACATTCGTGTCGAGAGCAGGTTAGCATAATCCATTGTGTATTTAGGATAGTATAACCTTCAGCTATATTACCACAAGGAATACACAGATGCGAGCAATAATGTTAACACGAGGTATTGGACTCAAAATGACTATTTGTAGTACTTCATTAATGCTGTAAACAAGACATTAGCGGTAAGTAAACTTTTACCCCCCCCCCCAAAAAAAAATTCCCCTAATGAATAAAAATCCTAACACAATATATCATCTGATTTCAAAATGCAATTCCAGATAATGCAAAGATAAGCGTATGAATAAAGTATGTAGTTCTTAAATTTGAGTTTTGGCATTTTCTTGTTCTTGTTATTGTTCGTCTTAGAATTATTATTATTATTAGTATTATTATTTACTATCAATAAAACCTTAATATGTATATTCGACAGCGGTTTTTTAGTCCACTGTACCGATTGCGACGATGATTTATTCCTCACATATTTCACTTGAATTTAATATTGGACGCACGGCGGGTGTGATGGGTCAGAAAGAGATATATATATATATATATATATATATATATATATATATATATATATATATATATATATATATATATATATATATATATATATATATTTGTGTGTGTGTGTGTAAGTGTGTTATCATTAATATATTATTACTTTAATTATTTCAATTTCAATTGTCATGGGGAAGTCAGTGCTTCCATGTTGTCACTCTAATTTTTTAATTAAGGTTGTTTTGTCTTAATCCGATTTCTTATCATATTTAAACGGTATTGAGTGGTTCTTTCTGTCATTCGTTAAATTGATAATTATATTTGCTTACACAACCATTTGAAATTGACAAGCAAGCATGCGATCACTTCGATTAAAATTAGGATTACGCTCTGTTTGTGTATTCAATATGCTCATTTATTCATTATATTATGTCAAAAACGTTTTGATCAACTAGAAATACTCCCAGGAGAATCGCAATTTCATTCTTGAATGACTACTTACAGTTTCTAAAACGTATGCACCTACAATATTTTCAAGCACAAACAGCAGGTGCGCTTTCCGACTTACATGACAGATATAATATCTTATTGATTTGTTTTACCAAAATTAATTAGTAACTTTTTCAAAAAGAAAGATGAAAGTAATCAAATATAATTCCATTATGTAATGTTAATGCAGTTGTAATTTTGAATTAGGATTTTACATTAATTTTATTTGTATACTATGAAGAAAATATGATTTTCTGTTATTTAGAACGACATATTTAGGCTATGTAATCACGAAAAGATTTGTCAAGATATTTTGAACGTTAACTGAAATTGCAATAAAATCTAAATGAGAGGTATTTCCCAATGGTGGAATCACCTGAATATTTCATGACATGTTTACAAAGCGTATTTAACTATCATATACCAGTAATTCACTGTTTTAACATAAAGTTTGAACAACAAAATAATGATATATTTAGGTCAGGGTAAGTGTGTGATTTATCGCGGAAAAACTTGTATTATCTCTTTTGATATATGAATATAAAAACTACAGATACCATAGTATAAATCGATAGAGATTTCATGGGACAAAAAACAAATCGGTTGAAAATTGGACACACGGCGTGTCATGGAGGAGCAAGCATCCCCTGTCGACCGGTCACACCCACCGTAAGACCATAGTTAAATTAAAATGACATACGTGAGGAATGTATCCTCGCCATAATCGGTGAAGAAAACCACAACTACATTTGAACATTTCACTCAGTGAAACAT
The DNA here is from genome assembly GCA_030159075.1 of Atrina japonica. Taxonomy (NCBI): domain Eukaryota; kingdom Metazoa; phylum Mollusca; class Bivalvia; order Pterioida; family Pinnidae; genus Atrina; species Atrina japonica. The sequence continues at coordinate 915,020 of BROG01000067.1, read as the reverse complement.
TGTTATTGCAAACAAGGTCATTATACCGACCGTAACATTTGCGAAATGTTGACATTAAAGAACTTATCAGATCGAATCATATGTAAAAATTATGAACCATATGTAGGCGAAATAAAGATTTATAGCTTTAAAATGTGAAAAAGCCAAAATCATCACGTTTGTTGTTTAGTTTTGTTGTCAATTATCCGTCTGTGTCAATATAGATGTGCATAAGAAACTTTTAGGTAAAATTCTTGCAAGACTCGAACCTACGCTTATTACAATTGAGAAACGACATTGTTTGAAGGAAGAAGCTTTAACCACTCAGCAACGGAGACTCATGTTTTGTATATACTTTTATTACATTTCCATTACTGTGTTCGTAAGAAATATGTCATTACGTCATTACGATTTTTAAAAAAAATAAATGATGACGTCATGTATGCTTCAATACCGTACCTACCGGAAGAGTAACTGTATGTAAAACAGTATTAATTCACACATACAAAACACACGCATCAAGTCATTCGGTGAAAATAGTAACAATTTGTAACACAGCCATATTAAAATGAGAAGTAGAAAACCAGTAACCTAAATAAAATGCTTATTGGGAAAATCCTTAATTAAATTATTCTAGCTCAAAATAACAATTAAACAGCTATTATCATAAAGAATTATATAAATACCTACATCCGTTTGTCGCCATGTTAATTTATGAACTGTTGAGTTTACTCAAAACTTATGATAACAATGCCATTGTTATGATTCCTGTAACGTCAACACGGAATTCAAAATTACCATAGTGATTATATTGTTACTATTCATATAACGTTACCATGGGATTAGATTAATACCTGGTATTTCGGTACCAGCTAATTTTCTTATACAAAATTAATATTTGGCACTGATAACACCATTTAGATTCCAAAGTTTTCTAAAGCTAAGATAGTCATCTTTTTACAGTGGTTTCTCTTAGACGGATTTCGGCTATGCATTTAGATTTATTATTTGACCTTGTATGATACCACTTTCTCTTAAAAAAATCATATGCATTTTAAATCGGAGCTGAATTGATGAAGTATAACTGGCAGAAACGTTCGTCTTGAGCATTATAACTTTGGTATTATGTTTAAATTATCACGTAGATAACTAAAAACTGGTAAGAGCAATGGGATGTAGAAAGTGTTTTATATATATATATATATATATATAGAGAGAGAGAGAGAGAGAGAGAGAGAGAGAGAGAGAGAGAGAGAGAGAGAGAGAGAGAGAGAGAGAGAGAGAGAGAGAGAGAGAGAGAGAGAGAGAGAGAGAGAGAGAGAGAGAGAGAGAGAGAGAGAGAGATGTTGAGACTCCTATAAAACCAGAACGAACACCTTTTGAGGGCCCAGGTGCGAGTATTGGGGTGGAGCAGAGGTCTCAGAAACTTTGCGAAAATAGACTTTTTCAAAATATATCCAGAACAACATTAAATGAAACGGTAAGGCGAAATTTACAAATAACAAATATTGGCTCATGATCAGATTATCAATTAACGTTTTTTCCCGTGTATTATTTGGCATACACGCTAGATATGCAATTGACCATGTAAACTCCGGCTTTGAAAGATGAAGATAATTCAACTGTTATACAAAAGCATCGAAATCATCCTTTTATAGTATCCTATATTTATGGAGCATAACATTTATCGTGCTATATAATTGTGTTGACAAATAGATAATTTTACATTTGTCCGTATTATCTACACATTCGATGAGGATAATATGTACACGCCAGTGGGAATATCTGAAAGTTTAATTGGGGTTTAAGAAACAAAATCAAAGCAGTACCAATTTATGGGCAGCCGTGAATAGCAGAAGACGTTGAGGCGAATGTCGCATTAAAATAGACAAAGACATTTGAAAAATCTAAATACAATGCGCTGCAACAACATTTTACCTACACAAACACACACATACACTACACATTCACAAAAAATGGCTTTCAATAGCCGTGTCAAGTTCCGAACACGAGAACTTACTCGTGGAGACAGAGGTAAACGAGTTTTATCCTGATGTAAAAGAAAATGGATCTGACGATGCATGTAGAGAAATAGTGGTTTATATAATTCCAAATATGGGAATGTAATTTCCTTAATTTTTTTTAACTTTGACTTTGGACTCACAACTAGTCACGGTGACCGGTCAACAGGAGATGCTTACTCATCCATTGCACCTGATCCCATCTCTGTATTTTCAGAGACCCGTGTTTGTGCAACGTTCACTGGATTCAAATATTGTCTTCCGAACCTCCTTAAAATTATAACTTTGGTATCTGTGATTTTTATAATAATGGCACCGGGTTATGGTAAATGTCTTTATTTGACTGTATATATGGTATCGATGTACTTTGGTTTTCAGTCTTCTTTTTTTCGTGTAGTCAAACTGACTTTGAAAATACCAAATTTCCACAAAAAAAAAAAGTAACTGTTCTTACATCTGTTGCATATTTTATGTGACTCTAGATTGTTGAATATACATTTGTTTTCAAATTCATATTTGTCATTTATGCAAACATAAACAAAAAATACAAGAAATTATGTTCTGCATCATCTGTTACATTGTTTATATGACTTAAAATCTATAACGTATTTATCCGGTTTAGTCGCAACTGACAATCTGTGTGCTTGACATTGTACTAAAACGAAGTAACGTCGATACTCAGTTTGTATCAATACTGGAAACAGATACACCATACAGATTACCTCTAAAACTGAATCTAAATATGACCGATAAGAACCTCTGTCATTATACCGATAAAAGTACCCCATTTTTGACGTTACTTGATTAATGCGGTTTCAGCAAATATTTTGTGTAATTAAATGATAACGTGTGGGGTCTAGTATATCAAGTTTGTTTGTTGTATTGCTTTTTCCAGGATTAAAAAAATCCTGAAATCAGTCAGTTTTACAAATATGTGTGGAAATTGTTACATTCTTTTTTTAAAACAATCGAAATCAATATGTTATGCTATATATACGAGGCACATATATTCCCGTTTCATAAAACGATGGTCTAATTAGCGCCGAGTACATTCTGTTTGTAACGTCCCTTTTATTATTGTTTATTTAATCAAATTAATGTCGTCTGTATCTCAAAATAAAATAATAATTTTTCTCACATTGCAAATGGTATCACCACAAGCGCTTATCCGATAACGGGCAATTTTGTTTTTCTGTAATTAATAAATGTTTTCACAAAACTCATACGTGTTGGAACTGGCCGTGATATCTGACAGTAGAATGTTTGTATGGGAGTTCTATATATAATCTTCTATGTAGACAGATGTGTGTACATAACGTGTATCCTCTGTTTTCAACCAGGTGCAAACATTCAAAGCATTCAAAGACAGAATATCTTTCTGCAGTACCAAATCACGCTAATATTTGAAGTGTATGTTCTTCTAAATCACACGGATATTCTCATTTTGTTTGTACAGTTTTTCGTTATGGTGATGGACCTGACAATACGGAATTTGTACAGCTACGATAATAAAAAAAAATCCTAGATATAGGGATATTATTAAACGCTAATGAAAACATTCTGTTTTATTTATGATAAGATGAAGCTCAAATCGATATTTATTATTTTGTTGATTCCATGATTGATTTGAACAAAACTCAAAAGCTGTACCACACAACAAGTAATTCCGATACTGCGATGTACTGAACATCCAATGGTATTTTGAGCTTGAAACTAAAATACATTACCAATAAGCACGTGAGAGTTTAAAACGAAAATGTTCATTAATAGTCCAGTAATTTATTATCTAGGCTAATCTGTGTAATTACAGATGTTAATAACGTAAAGCCAAACAATAACAGATTTGTGCATTCATCGTGCTCAGAATAATTGAAAAAAAGGCATTTAACACTTTAAAACCTACAGACCATGACAGACTGACCTAAGGCAATAGAAAGAAGTATACCAATTCAGATACTTTAGGGGTGAAAGGGTTAATGTAACTCTTGTTTCAGTGTTTCCTATCTGATAGGTTTTAATGTCAACTCAACTTGTTTCAGTGTATATAATAGTCTTCTTTGCGACTACTCTGTTTTACTAAGTGAAAGTTGAGTTTTTTCGTTGGCGGTTGTTGAGACCTTTGTACCAAAGACGAGTACACTCCTCACTGTTTCACTGGAATTGACTGTGGACGGCGGGTGTGACGGTCGAAAATGATGCTTACTCCTCCATGGCATGAACTCTTGGTTTCCAGAGGTCCGTGTTTTGTCCATTTTTTTACCGGATTTGTATCTATGTCCTGGACATTCTATTGATTTACTTTGGTATCTGAGGTTTTTATATTTTTTTTCTCGAGCCTTTGAAGAGAGTACATCTCTTCAACAAGATCACTGAAAATGGTAAATAATTTAAACTAATGAACGTTACTTGATGGTATATAAGGTATCAGCTACTAAACTATAAATCTTTATGATGTCCAGGATACATTTACAAATTTGGTGAATATTGGACAAACATGGAAATCTGGGAAATATCGAAATGTGTTTGCCTGAAGATAAACATGTTCCCCAAGGGCAGAACAACGACAGTAATTTGGTTATTTTAATCGACGACAATAATGTAATGAAAGTACTTGATTTAGTCAAATTTCCTGTTACTAGCAAAATTTTAATAAACTGCATTCTATCGCGTTTATACGCTTTTACAAAACCTTTGTAAGAATTCAATGAGTTAAGAGAACTTTAGCCAAGCTCCAAATGGGGAGTACCACGGAAACTTGATTATTTGCGCGATTGATGGTATTTAACCACGTGATAGATTTAATCCAATCAAGTTTACTATTCCAGTGCTACAAAATTAAATTCCTATCCACCAGGAAATTAAATAAGTAGAACAATCACCTATATTTTTCAACAATCTTTCCATTAATGAACCGATCCCATTGCATCTCTAATACACTGCATGGGGTATCAAATTTGTGCATTTGCCCTAAAAAGATGAATCAAATTCCAAGAATATCAAGATTTTTTTTACATATGTTATAACATTATATAACATTGCGTTCCAAAATCGTCATGATTATACAATTATAATACTCTCTACAGAGACTAATTGTATGGTTAACCAAAATTCAAAGGTATTTTTGAAAGTTTGCATTTTTTCACTTGATTATCCATATGTTAAACAATTTTGAAGATTTACAAATATTTGCAAGCGAAGTTTTTATTTATAGTCCATAAACTGGTTCAGATTTATAAATAGTTTGGTAAACTTTTCATTTATAGCACCAAACCTGTTTGAAACTAGTTTCGTTTTTTTTCATTTATCACCAACAGTTTCAAATCATTTTGGGTAACCCGACTAAACTACCTCTGGAGCTAGTTTCATTGGTTTGCATGCAGTCCAAAGCTTACAAAAATGGCGACAAAGACTCGTCAATAATAAGACAGAGGGTTAACTTGCTGAGACATGCTTTATTTTATTAATATAGTTTTGAACTATGGTTTATAAAAGATTAAATAATCTCTAAATATTTTATAAAATTCAACAAAAAATACACTAAACGCGGTGTACAGCATTTTTTACTATGTCAGTGCTGTTAAAAATGCTAATTTTCATTTATTGTATAACTTCACACCGGACGAAACCAGTTTCAAACCCTGTTAAAACAAAAAACCGAAACTGAAACAAATTTTCCGTCAATCAATTTGCCATAAGTGTTAGGTTAGGATAAATAGGACAAGGAAATAACTACTGATGGGACACTGGTATTGTATTGACGCTTATATATATTTGTCTAAGGTTGTGGTTTATCGACCGCGTAAATAAGTATAATGTTTATTCTTCGTTCATTCACTTAATCAGTGCAAATTATAGTTATGGTGCGTCAAAATCACATTAATAAGTTAAACTTAGTTTTACCCAGCTTTTCTAAGTTAAATCTAGTTTTTTTCAGTTAAACCCAGTTTTTCTCGGTTAAACCTGGTTTTTCTCCAGTTTATGTTTGTTGCCAGTTAGACCTATTTTTTTCGGTATATCCTTGTTTTTCTCGTAACACACCAGCTTTTTTCAGTTAAACCTAGTTTTTCTCCAGTTAATGTGCCTTTCTGAGAAAGAAAAAAAAACTAGGATTAACTAGAGGAAAACAAAGTTTATATTCTAAAAATTAGGTTTAACTCATTAATATGATTTTGGCGTTCCAATTATAGATTATATACAATCTTACAGTGCTTAAAATTGTGTAATGGCAAAAAAGATAGAAACCATGTACTTTATATAATGTCATGATGTAGTATTGGTAAAATTCATATTATCATTCGTCTTTTGAGCAATCTAAATATTCCAAGTTAAGAATTTTAGACACATTCAGGATGTTGAAAAAACGTTTATTTATTTTCAGTTCATGTTTAGTTTCAATGATTAACAAAAATCGTTGATAAAATATGACTTAAATTCCCTAGGGAAATCTATCATGATGAATCTATAGCTTCGGAAAATAACTCCGACGACATATTTAATAGTTTGCGTCTTTATTTTGATTTATCCGTATTTCCGGAGGTCACGAATGACCTGAAAATGCTAGTTGAGATTCAACGTTGCATTCGATTGTAACGCGTTGATTGTACATTTACTCAGCTATGCCAGCATATAGGCTCTCCTACCACAAAGTCAAAGCGCAATTTCAGCAATTGTAAACCACAGTGACGGGGAAATGTGAACATTATGAGAAAAAAATGAACTTCACGGTTTCCATTTGAAAACAAATATACTGCAAGTGGTTTTCAAGCCACAATGTGTTCAAATTTGCAAATTTATTTGCTTTAAAGAAAAGATTTCACAAGTTTCTACATATTCTAAGAAAGCGTAGTAAAACATTCGTGTGTGTTCTCAGACAATATGTGGATTTATGTATTCTTATGCGCAATGCTATTTGTAATTGTAACAGATCCAATGTCGATAAATGAATTGTCTGTGCATAATGCTATATATTACTAAACCAGTGACAACTGAAAAAGTTTCATGTTACTATAAGATATAGTAAAACACTCGGAAAAACATATGCAGGGGCGGATTTAGGTGACGGTACAGCTCGATAATAAAGGATTAAATCCTGTTTCCGCCAGTAACACGTGTACGACCAGGTTCTCATCCTTTGAATAAACTGTTTAAAGCTACTGAGGTGAAGCAAATATACGACACTGTTACGATGGAAATCGAACACGGTCTAATTGGATCATGGATCTAGTGTAACAGTTACAACAGTATTTTTTAGTTTAGTGGCAATTTGGTCTCGTATGTATTTACATAAACACTGGTGATATAGTGACGAAGGTGTAAAAAAATGTCTGATGAAATTGTGAAAATGTTTTGTTCCTACTTAAAGCGTAATCATTACCTCGCCTCGTACCTGTTTCAGTACTTTGGCTGTTTTCGGTGTTCCTCTTATCTACCTAGTAAGTTCTGTTTTCCTTATATTAACCCTAAGGCAAAGAGAGAGAGAGAGAGAGAGAGAGAGAGAGAGAGAGAGAGAGAGAGAGAGAGAGAGAGAGAGAGAGAGAGAGAGAGAGAGAGAGAGAGAGAGAGAGAGAGAGAGAGAGAGAGAGAGAGAGAGAGAGAGAGAGCTACAAAATTACTAAAAGTACAAAATATAACTTGTGTGTGTATGCATCTGAAGAATATAACCATTGTATTGTAGATGCACATTATGACTGTTGTTTTTGGTTTGTGCATGTGTACATAAACATAGAGAGAATTACCTCACTATTGCAGATACAAAATGTAATTGAGATAGAGAGAGTTTTCTGGCCGACATAGTTAAAGTATACAACTTCTACCTGATCATAATTAACTATGAGACCACTGACCCTCTATTATTGCTGGAGAGGGACTTCACGCCCTATGAGGTACTTGTAAATACTAATGACAATATGTCAACCAAATCCGTATTAGAAAAGAGGCCAATTACTTTTATAACACTAGCTAAAATTCAAGAGACATACGTCATAGTGTTGATAGTTCGCACAAACCTTTGAAAAGTATCCATGCCAGTGTTTGTGTGTAATTTTGTGACCTTTCGTGTACTGTCGCACTTTATCATTTCATCCCAGTCACAACATTGCTATATAATAATTACTACCGCCTTCTGTTTACATATGCTCTCTTATCATATAAATATTCTATAGCGTGGTGGACGACCCGACTCTTGAAGCGAAATTGTTTGCATGTATATCCTCTGGAATCGACGTACCAGTAAAAACATAGGACTGAACATTAGATAACGGTAAGATACATTGTTGATAGATATCAAAATTGCTAATATACTGACTTTTTGTGTTCAGTTAATTGTGATGCAGATAGTTAATTATACATCAGTCGTTCTTGATTATACTAATTTAAACGTAATGGTAATATTAATGAATTTTCTATTAGCAATGTCAATACGTGCACTTGACAGAACTTAATTCAAATATTAAAACTTTCAAAGATGGACATAGGATAATAATGCTGTCATTTAGAATTTAAACACTAGGTAAGATGATGCTAATAATGATGCTATTTGGATTTGTACACATATTCATCTTTTTTACTTATGTACAGTGAAACTAGTACATAACAACCTCCTAAGGGACACAAGAAATCCAATCTTTATAGTGAGGTGGTCTTTATATAGAGGTTGATTTGTACACAAATGGTACTGTTGGGGATAGCTAAAAATGGTCTTTGTGACCAGGTGGTCTTAACACACAGGTGGTCACTGCAGGAGGTTTTATTAGTACATTCACGCAAAGTCATGAAAACCTTGTATAATGAAACTGTGATATGTAAAAAAAGTTGACTAGTAACGTGATTCAATTTGCAAACAAATTATTGGATCATTGTGCTCATTGTTATTCTTTTATCTTAATTGGCTTAAGATAAAATGATTATACAATATTGGTGTAATATATCTTAACGTAAACAGATACTATTACTATGTATAGCACGTGAAAGTCACTTTATTGAGTTAAGACTGTTATTCTCCAATGAGTTAATTTTGAGAACAACTCAAAGCAATGCTATCTTGTAATTTGAATTAAAAAGAGAAAATAACTTTGTCGACTTGAGCAGTCGTATTGCAAACTGAAAAGACCAATTCGATTCCCGATACCGGTTGTAAAGAAGTTAGCGACATTTGCTCCACCAAGGTGGTAGCATAAGACGTGAAAAGTATGAATATTTATCGTGCCACAGCGGCCACTTACTGACACATGACCACTTATGACATCTAATTCGTATTCTTCCATTTCACAGTTCCCCACCTGCATTTGTGTCATGTTTAGTGACAGACACTCTTTAGGAACATTTCAGAAATAGAATCCCACGGCTTTGGTTTTCACTTAACTATATAGCAATACAGAATTAATATTGATAATAAACAATTACTTCCGGTTTAGGAACTTGCAGACTTCCGAACTGAGAAGGAAGATGGAAAATGAAAAAAATTATTGCAAAAAAATAATAATAATAATAATAAACACAGTAAAAGTTATTCAAGATACAACTGAATCGAAATGAATTCAAGAGCTAAAATGAGGCGCAGTCTCTGCGCATTAATTACACACAATTACACAATTAACTTTGCTGGTCTGTTGTATTATATGAAGAATATTTTGTGTCAAAAGAAACTATTGCTGATTTAATTTGATAACAGGGCCTGCTCGACTTACGATCGATTTATATACAAACATATTAATTCTAAAAGTGGTGTCACAGTGAAATGAATAATTGCTTTTATTCCTAATGTTTACGGTCAACATAATGATAAAATAGCAATTACTTTGTAATGAAATTATATCATGCCGTTAATAACAAAACAAACAACATTATATCTCGTTTTTAACGATATGCGTGTATTTGCTTTTCCTTTTAAATAACATTAGTTCTTGTTATAGTGATGTGTTTTGCTGCATCATATAGCATCATCATATATGTGAAATACTGTTATCAAGATATCGTATCATGATCTTTCTATCAAACGTCAATACCGTTATAACCGTATATTTGTGACCCTTATCAGTTATCATAGCTAGGTATGTCAGTGAATATATATTTACGTTTTATATATTTGTTTACGAAGATAAAGTGGCACATCCGGGTTCTTTTAAAACCAAAACAATAGTTTAAGAAAATAATAGAAATGGGATATCCAGGGAAAAATAGTTTAGCTTACTCGGAATCCATGTATTACTGTGGATCTAATATTTTGTGCTGAGGACTAGCTTTTCATCCCTGGCATGATTACTTTTAGACTTGTGTTTTAAACGTGAAACGTGTGATAATTTCTTTTGAAGAAACAATACCTCTATAAGCATTGTCTTTCACACTCTCGATTAATCTCTGTCAAAGTCACGATTTTACAAGATTCTTGTAAAATATATAAATGTACATTTAACATTGCTATCTATAAGCTATTTTGCATTTATGTGATATTTTTGACATAAAATATAATAGTATTTGAGGCGAAAATACTTTTAAAAACGGCTATTAATATATTGACTATATTTTGTGCAAAGTTTCCCTATTCGTAGTAATTTGATTTTTATATCCATCTTGTCATTTTACGGCTGTAATCTGACCACATGTTTTGGGACTCCATTTTGCTGTATGAAATCTACTGACCACGCAGTATTGTGTTGAACAAGAGGTTTCAATATTTGGTTTACAAAGTTGTATAGGGGATGCTTACCTCGCCATAGTACCTGATCCCACTTCTGAATTTACAGAGGTCTGTGTGTGTCCAATATTCACCAAATTTGTATATCAAATGTATTTTGGGCATCCTAAAGATTTATACTTTGGTGTTATGAGATTTTTATATACTAATATTTAGACATGTACTACGTTTATTTCCTATTGTGTGTTTGTTTTAATGGAGTTGTGCGTCTTTTTAAACAATTTTAGTGAAATGCTGGCGATTAATTTTAGAGTGGAAGAAAACCCGGTTACAATGTACTGTGAATACGATCACCGGACTTTTCTATCTTCCCAAGTCAAGGTTTTCCGAACCTTTTCGTTGCTTATACCTTGACGAGTCTTTTCATAGGCTAAAGCCATAGGTCAGTGTCGGGTCAATCTAAGTGAAATTTTAGATCGGCGCTAAATGTCGCCACCAGTGACCGCCAAATTTGAAATGTAATCTGTCAAGGTGTTTGAGAAACGATGTGGATCAAAAAACTTTGATTTTGGGAAGATGGATGCCCCCTCCCCGGAAATTGCCTTGTAAACTGCTAAACGTTCAGACAAAATCAACTAAGGTTCCAGCAGGACTTACATCCATGGAGACTATAGGTGCGATATCATGCCGTTCTAAATACTCAGAAACGGAGACCCACTTTGTCAATGTGTGAACACGTGTGTGAAATATTCCATTCGATTTTTTAAAGAAATAGCTACACGCAAACTGAACATAAAAATTACGGTGGTTGGTGGCAGTTTTATGATCGAAAGATGTTGGAAACACTCGTACAGAATAAGTGGTGTTTATCTCAAGTTAAACGCTCTCGATTATATACCAATAACACGTTATTGACCGGCTGTAATTATCTTATAGACTGATAAATTATATATATTGAATTATATGTTTCCAATGGAACACTTAACGCCGCCAGAGGTATCATCACTATATCGTATAGACAAAGTTAAAATGAAGTGTGCACAGCTGGTATCAGAAACATGCACATTTAACAGCTTATTTGCATAAAGCACTTTTCTCATCTTGAAATTTTATTAATTATAGGTGACACTGCTCTCTGTCTAATTTCTCTCTCTCTCTCTCTCTCTCTCTCTCTCTCTCTCTCTCTCTCTCTCTCTCTCTCTCTCTCTCTCTCTCTCTCTCTCTCTCTCTCTCTCTCTCTCTCTCTCTCTCTCTCTCTCTCTCTCTCTGTGTAACATTCCTTTTCTATCTACTTAATTGTTCTGGTATATCCCGCAAATAATCTTCCAGCTTTAGATTTAGTGCGACATAGTTGCATATTACTCATGTAGATGCCGTCATTGGTCTTTAATGTATTGTGTCCTCTCGACGTCGTGGATGTCACATGCAAATTGTATTTAATTTTTTATCTTAGATGAGGGAAAATATCTTTCACTCTAACCGTTAGTTTGAAATCGGCATAAAAACGTACTTACTTTATTTTTTTTTCAAACATAACCTAATATCAGGGTAGCATGTACGCTTTGCCGTAAAGGATTGTATTGACGACAGATTCGGATGTAATTTCTGATATCTGTTTCATGTTCATGGGGAAAGAAACATTATATTTGAATAGGCGATGTAGCTTCAAACCAACTTTTCAGAAGATTGCTTCAGTTTATATTTGAACAGGCATATGTATGATAAACCGTAAAGGTAATCTTAGTGAAAAGTCACTTGCATCATGCAGTTACGTCAGAAAAATATTGTACTACAATAAAGTAATACTGAATAATTGAAAAACCATGTTTAGGGGTTAAATCACCACAAAGAAAGGTTATTTCGTGTTCCTGGATAAATTATTTGGCCTTGTATGAAATATACATTTATATCAAATTCGAGCTCAACTGATCACGTTTTATTGATCGCTTAGAGCATTGTTTGGGGCTTCTTTTAGAAAACTGCAATTTTGGTATTGTTAATGATAATTAAAGTTATTTAGAAATGATTTAATATAAAAAAAAAATCAGATACCAAAGTATAAATCAATAGAATGTCCTGGACATAAATACAAATCCGGTAAAAATGGACAAACACGGAACTCTGGAAACCAAGAGGTGGGATCAGGTGCCATGGAGGAGTAAGCATCCCCTGTCGACCGGTCACACCCGCCGTGAGTCCACAGTCAAGTCCAATGAAACACGTGAGGAGTGTATCCTCGTCACAATTGGTACAGACGCAAACAAGTCTATTATACCGACCGTAAAATTTGCGGAACCTTGACATTAAACATGGTTTTCGATATCCCTGTGGCAATTATTTGTCAGTGAGTAGTTTACCTCTGTATATGAAATCTTCATATGTTGTACACGCCCTGGCATATCGGATCATTTATGAAATATAAACTCCATATGCGGGTGACTGAGGGATATTACTACTTAAATGTGGAAAATTTACGATGGGAAAGCCGAAATCGTCGCGTTTATCGTATAGCTTAGTTGTTAATTTCCCGTCTGTGTTTATATGAAGTAAAATGTCTAAGTATGAAGCATGTGTGCTTGATTCTGTTGTATCTTTAATTTTTAGTTCGCTGGGATATATCGCACTGACATATGTATGAAAATTGTCATTATTAATTGACAAAACGTCGTCGATATATCTAAATGTCAAATTAAAGGACACCGCTAACTTTTTCTTCTTTTGATTCAGCAGTTTCTGAATGAAGCCTGCTTCGTATGAATAAAGGAACAGGTCGGCCAATAAAGGAGCACAATTGGTTCCCATAGGAATGCCGACAGTTTGTTGAAAGACCACGTCTCCGAACATTACAAATATATTGTCTATTAGAAATTCCAGCATGTTTTTATATCAACTTCAGTATATTTATGTGTGTAGAATCAGAGTGGTGTTTGACGAAATAAGTATCCTGATAGCCAATCACTAGATATTTAAATTGTCGGGTGCCACCTTTAGTGAAAAAACAGTTGTCTATGATGCTGAAAAGTCTTTCTTTTATTTTTTTATGTGGAATAGTAGTGTAAAGAGTAGAGAAGTCATAAGTTTTGATACTGTGAATTCGAGAAAAATTGTGTGCCTTCAAAATTTAGCTGTTTAGAATTTTTAAGTATCCACATCTCTTTACACCGCTTCTGGAATAAGCAACTGTACAGTATTGTTGAAGTTTCTCCTTAACGGCTGTCAATATCTTGGTAAGGAGTAAAGATAAAGGTTTGGTAGAACATTTGCTGGATCCTGCTATGTATCTTTGCTTAAATGGGGTTTAACGGTTTAAATTACCGTCATGTTGCTTAATAACTTCCGTTAATATATCTCTTCCATTCTGTCTCTGTATTAGTTACTAAATTTGACATTGCCTGTATTTGAGAGCGTTGATTTACCATCAATCAACAAAAATGGTTATCTTCATCTTTGTTTTACTTCACTCAAATATATACTTCTATATTTTAAGCATTTATGCTATATACTATTTATCAACCTAAATTTTATCTATAGAAACCACTGCATAAGAAAAAAGATCTTTGTACAAAACAAAATAAGTAGGTACACTGCGTAATTCTATTGGAGCCTAAGTGATCTTGATAAAGAGAACTTCAATATAGTGTTTTGATATCACACACACGCGCTCGTATACATAAAGAATCAGAAACAAATTCGTGGGTTTAAATAATGGTTGTTTGAAAAATAAAAGAATTTTGTTGACATTCAACTGTGTTAAAATGATAAAACATATTTCCATTGATTCCTGGCCTATCCATGCAAGAAGACTGATGTTTTTATAACTTCAGAAAACACCAAAGAACAAACTTCAAACATGTAAGAAGTACGTAAAGGAAGTTATTAATTTTACTGGATATACTTTTTTCTTTTTCTTAATGTTTTTATTTCATTGATGCTTGAATAAAACGGAATTAAATCGCGAACGTAAATTTCTGATTCTACAAAAATTAATATCTGAGATTTTAATATGATATATGTTTATATAATACGCCTCCTTAATTCTTAAATTCGATAGCGCGCTCGACTTTAGATCGTAAGGTCATGAGTTCTAGTCCAGGCGGCGTAAGAATGATTTCCTGTCCTTTGGATGAGACAGTAAAAAACCGAGGTCCCGTGTCACAGTAGGTGTCTGCACGTTAAAGAACCCTCACTGCTCAATGGCCGTAAGTGCAGAGCATAGGCCAAAATTTGAAGCCTTTCACCGGAATTTGGTTGCTTCTCCACATGAGTGGAAGATTCTTGAGTGGGACGTTAAACAGCAATAAAAAAAAGAGGAAAAAAAAAAGAAAAAACAAAACAAAACAAAAGAAAACAGAACAAAAGAAAAAAAAAACAAAAAAAAAAAACACAAAAAGAAAACTTAACACTTTACATATATATTTATAAGTAAATACACCCCTATCACTCATTGGGTTAGGAATTCAAACTCTGTACCATTATCTTTTTTCTGCTGTTTTTTAATTCATTCATACTAGTCCAATCATTGCCATGAATCAAGTGTCTACGATTAAAATAGATCGAAATTATTCCTTATCTGTATCAAAGTCTGTCTGTCCTAAGATAATGCATTGCCCTCTCTTGTAATTGTGTTGGTCTATGTCAAACTAACTGGTTTAATTACATTTGTGATATATACTGTATTCGGTCAAATCTCTTCTCAGAGTGAAATCTAATTATCTGTACTACACTATTTTGGTATTCCTTTATGGTCGTACAGCTAACCAAAACAACGTAGCAAGCAATACTTAATTATATTTATATTATTTTATTTCACAATTTATAACTTTTTCCTCGTTCTAAAATGATATGTTTAAGAGTGTAATATTTTGCGTACAAATCATTTGGTAATAAAATATTAATGAGAGTGAATACAACTTGCAGAAATTAAGTATTAAATCATCGAATGAATCTGCGTGTTATTGTATTATTGTTTTACGCTGTACTGAATGTCTTCTGACTGATCTGTCGACCCGATTATCCATGTCTGCAAATGATGAATAATAGAGAAAAAATAGAATTATGGAATGTACATTTTTCGAATTTTCTATTTTTGTAAATGGTATACGCATAAAATGAAAGAGATAATTTAAAAATAGCGGACAAATCAAAAGCACAAAACGATTTTTCTGTCAATTAGAATTCACAAGTTGAGCTCAAATTTGAAACAGTATCGAGTTCCGAAATAAGCGGTATCATATATAGACGAAAATAGCCTTAATCTATTTATATATCAGTTTGGGAGTAACCACCATCATCACCACCACCACCACCACCACCATCATCATCATCATCATCGTCGTCGTCGTCGTCGTCGTCGTCAATAATTTTCATCGGCATCATCATAATCATCATCATTATCATAATCGTTATTTTATCATCGTGATAATTATCATTATCACTAACATTATCATCATCATCATTAACATTATCATCATCATTATCATTATTATCGTCGTTATCATTATCATCATTAAAATGTGTGGAGTTCTTTATATTTGTCCGGACTTGAAAAATGCCGAAAAAAAGAAAATGAAGTTACTTCCTATTGCTTTAAATCAATTTTGATAATTTTAACTTATTCCAAATAAAGTTAAAGTAAATATGTTCTGCTTTCATAAAACAAATTTAAGTATATAGTAATTCTTTTGTTACAAAGTATCTACTGTGTCATATTATGCCGGATGACGCTTACATTTGTATGGAACCTATTGCCAATTTTAAATTTCCGGACAGAATTTGAATACCTAACTTTCTGGCTGCGAGATAATTGCTTTATCTCTAACCCATTAAAAATAACGCCTTTCAATGGATAATTTGTCGGATTACGCTTAACCTTTATAGAGAACCTATTGCCGATTTTGAATTTCCCGACTGAATTTGAACGTCAAACCTTCTGTCTGCGAGGTGAACTCTTGATCTCTAACCCATTGAAAGCAGTTTACAAAAAGTAGTTTATTTTCTTATGAGATATAAACATTTAACGCCAACAGTTTCTTTGTCTTTGATATAAATGGTTTCAACACACTCATGCATAATACATACATCCAGCACACATGTTAAAACCCATGTCGGTGTCCTAAAGGAAGGATTTCAAACAGGTGTCTCTAGGTAAATCCATATAAAGACGATTTTTATCTGTTTTCGTTTCAGCATAAAAGATCCAACATAACGTATTGTGGAACAATAGAAATGAATGTCTTTAAATACTATTTCTATAGAAGAACTTTGCCCTTAATCCAAGCTAAAGAAAGGATCACCAGGGATTATAAGAACAGTAAAATTCATTTGAAATAAGGCGATAGAGTGTGAAAAATTAAACACCTCAAGACAAAATCATATTAAATAATAATGAAGTGAACAGATTTACTTACCGTACATATACATAATTTCACTTTAGGCCCATTGCTGTTCGCCTAGTTCACATTGCATTGTAACTTAGTATGCAAAAAAAAACAAAACTAAAACTACTCGCACAGGGTTACGTTGTCGAACGCTTGAAATTGTAAGTAAGTAAGTCTTATGGTACATACGGGGATCTTTTTAAACAACATAAAATCCCCTTTCCCAGGAATCTTAGATAGTATTCTGGAGCATCACCATTTACAGTGAATCCTTTTCGCCAGATAGATCTAAAACTAACTAATTGATGCCATTTTCAGCAAACTTTTGATCGAAGTCAAGAAGATTCTATGTAATATTTTGCGACGGGTGTGGCATGATAGCAGGGAACGCTGACTCCCGCCGGACATCTGGTCCCATTCCGTGGAATTCTCAAGTGTTCCTCATACTGAAACAATTTGTATATTTGATTTGTTATATTTTATTGGACTTCGAGTTTCGATAATCCATTGGTACTACTTAATGTTACTTGTTAGTAAGAATGTAAACGCGTTTCAAATACAATGTTATATGGCAAGCTAAAGTTACAATTTCAACAGACTATAAAGAGAGTTTTATGCTTTTGTGAAATATACTTTCCCGTTGTTATCGCCGCAAAGATTGTGTCAACGTTCCTCGAATTTAACGGTCGGAATAATGTCCCCGGATGTAATTACTCTGTTGCACTTAATGGAATGTTGAGTCACCGTTTGATAACGGTTGTTGAATAATCTGTCCCAATATAAAACATCTCAATTACAAAAGTATAAATATTTAGGATGTCCAGGACACGGATACAAATCCGGCAAAAATGAACAAACACGGATCGCTGGAAACCAAGAGATGGGATCAGGTGCCATGGAGGAGTAAGCATCCACTGTCGACCGGTCACATCCGCCGTGTGTCCACAGTCATGTCCAAATGAAATACGTGAGGAACGAATCCTCGTCACAATTAGTACAGACGTCTCAACAACCGCCAAAGAAAAGACAACTGAATAATTCACCCTGTGAAATAGAGTAATCCCAAACAAGACTAATATACCGACAGTAAAATTTGCGGAACGTTGACATCAAACGCCGTTTTCGATATCCCTGTGTCAATAATTTGTCAGTGAGTAGCATACATCTGTATATGAAATGTTCCTTTGTTGAACACGCCCTGGCATATCGGATCATTTGTGAAATATAAACTCCATATGCAAGTGACTGGGGGATATTACTTCTTAAACGTGGAAAATTTACGATGGGAAAGCCGAAATCGTCGTGTTTGTCGTATAGATTTGTTGCCAATTTCCCGTCTGTGTCCATAGTAAGTAAAATGTCTAAGTATGACACGTGTGTGCTTGAGACCAATTGTCACCGGTCAACAAGGGATACTTACTCATCAATGGCACGTGCTCAAAAATATTTATTCCGATATAGAGTCACCATTTGACAGTCAGCTTTGATAAAACGTAATTAGTGATAAAAACAAACAAATAAAAATGCTAAAAAAAGACAAACAAAATAAACCAAAATAAAACCTACAAACCATCATTATCATCATCATCATCATCATCATCGTCATCATCATCTTCATCATCAACAGCGCAGCACCGCTCTGAACCGCTGTATCTAGAGTGCAATACTAACTGAGTTGTCAACACAGGTAGATAAATGCTTCAAAAGACATGTCAGTTACTGGAAATTAATTAATAAAGGAATCAATGAACCAACTGCTTTGATATTATAACATGCTCGTGCTGCACGCTATTTCCTTTTGTATCATCCGTCACTGAAACCCTTGAATACAATCCCTGGTTTTACAGTATATTTGACCAATAAAGTTGCCTTGAAATTGAAATTATAAAAAAACACACACGCGCGCGCGCACACACGCACGCACACACGTATACGAATTATGAATATACAGCCTAAAGGGACACCGAGTGTTGGAAGACCCTATTAGGCAATGTTTTGGTGCTCTCCGTCTAAAACAGTTCTAGAAGTACATGCTCACTTTCATAACAATTGCCTTTAACCATAATAAAAACATGAGAATTACTTTATGTTGCAGATGTTTTTATGTTTTGCTCTAACCAATGTCCTAGTGGAAATATCAGTATCTTGGGGAAATGAACAAACAAATGAAATGTACTGAAGTTTTTCAAAGCATTTATTTTTCTATCGCAACAGATCATGCGGTGAAGTTATAAACAAACTGCTATTAAGCGTTTTTCTGTGGAGTGTGGTTATAATTCTGGACGATAAATTAGCTATAATATACAACTTAACAAATCTAATTCTGACAAGGTAATTATCCATTGTTAAATATATCATTGAGATAGCTAGCGTTCAGTGGAATATGGAAATATAATAATAACAGCAATAAGTATGTCAATTTTTCTTATATATATGTGTGTGTGTTTATATCCTAGGCATATTAATCTTATAACAAATTATTGTTGTATGATATTGATATCGTAATATTGTTTTTTTCAGATGTGGATTCTGAACAATCGTCATGAAATCGATCTTTTCTTAGAATCGAAATGCAATCTGTCAGAAAGTTGTATTTGACTGGCTAACAACGGTGTTCAAAATGGAATAACCTTAAATGATTGCGAAGAACATGAACGACCAACGTCGACTAATTCCTGTGTATTCATATTACATTAATACCGATTAAGCAAGTTAGCATTGACACAGCTCCGGGAACCCTCTTGAATTATACTAATGTAACAAATATCGGCGGATGTTAGGGTTCACTCAGAGAGTTATATAAAACATTTGAAATACATTGGAGATCTGCAGATTTGCCAGCCATGTGCTTTAGTACGTTATATCATTCTACATCAATGGGATTCTCTCCGGGAGTTTTACATATTCCGAGATATAAAAGAAATCTTTTGTGAACTTTATTAATTCTATGTGATATGCATGGCGCATTGTAAATCCTCGTTTATCTATTTGTCTGTTAACTAAATTTGAGCTGTAACATCAGTGGAAAGTCGGAAAAATGAAACACCGTATACTTATCACATATCTACTTCAAGTAAGTCAATATTTATTTCTCCTTATTCAATAATATTCATTGATTGCATTTGCAAGTATTTCCATTGTACTTATAATAGGTTTGTTCCTCGAATTATATCAGTCTGTCAGATAAATGTTTACTAATTCGAGTTCAGTGAATTATGGGTTTCATTTCACAGATTGTTAGAGGTTCTAAGTCCGTCATTTCACTGATGGCTTTTACAATAAGTTGTTCTTAATTATTTCAATTATGCCAATCAAACTAACTGAAATGTTTATTTTTAGGTGAGTTATTTCACATGAGACTGCGTTCATTTGAATACTTAAAAGCACGTTAGATGTTTTTACTATCTTTCACCCTGTTTGTCTTAACTGACAATTTAAATGCTTGAATAATATCAGAAGATGTTTCAATAAATGTTTATAATTTCTATTTCGTACAATATTGAATCAAATTAAATGAGGTTACGCGATCCATCAAGTTTATTAGAGATAAATATCATTTGATGCCTGACAACAATTTACCGTGCTGTAGGTAATGACGCATTGATATATGCCACATTTATTGGCGTTAGAACAATTTCCCTGAGATATGTTTGCAATAACAATTATTTATTTGAAATAGGGTTTCATTTTGTATCATATGTTAGTGCTTTCAATATCAGTAGGATATACAGTTATTGTTTCTTTTTTTCATTTATCTACAAGCGAAATGGATTTACTTATGTAAGATCTTTCATAAAACATGACTCCTGATCATTCTGGTTGATTGGATATTTCCTCACACATTATAAAAGTTTGTCTGTCTGTCTGTCTGACTGTCTGTCTGTCTGACTGTCTGTCTTTTTTTTCTCTCTCTCTCTCTCTCTCTCTCTCTCTCTCTCTCTCTCTCTCTCTCTCTCTCTCTCTCTCTCTCTCTCTCTCTCTCTCTCTCTCTCTCTCTCTTATAAACATGAAGTGCATGCAATTATTTCGTGTGTAAATATATTTTAGGTAAGTTGTGTTTTCTCAAATTTTGTTTACATATTTAAAAACCTTCAAGATGACAGTCTTGAATAAATAGCTGCTCCAGTGTCAGTTTTTATACTGACATGTAAATTTAAAAATAACTTAAGTTTCTTTGATTCAATCATTATACTTATGTCTCTGTCTCTGTCTCTCTGTCTGTCTCTCTCATATTTTTTTCTATACAAGATACGTGTACATGCATTGGCCGTTTTCTGACAAGGGTAGAAGAATGCTACGACGCTGAAAGTACAAATGACAGATTATACGATTATAAAATATAAGTGGATTCATTCGGTATTGGAGTTATCAAATTTATCTTATTTACCGATTGTTCACTCATATGGAGATGTCACCAAATGCCGGCGAAGGGATTCAAATTTTAGCCTATGGTCGGCACTTACGGTCATTTAGCAGTGAGGGTTCTTTAACATGGCGACATTTCCTGTCTCTGAAGGACAGCAAAAATCAGCCGAACCGCGGACCCACGACGGGTTTGTACTGTTCTCATCTGAAGGACAGCAAAAGTCAGCCGCCTCCACCTATAATTGTAATTGTTCACTGGTCACAATTCTGTCATATTAAAAATCAATTTCCAAATTTTCATTAATAAATTTGATAATGTATGTTTGAAATTGTATTTTATAACTAACAGGGACATCCATGGCCGACTAAGCATAAAAACAACAACAACAACAACAGCAACAACTTTATACACTGTTGTGCAAGGATTTTTTGTACCACAAGCTAATATGTCTTCCAATGAGTTTAATGCTAAGGAAACTAGATATACATGATAAAAGATTCTTTCTTGAATGAACATTCCACAAATTGTACGGTTTCATTAATGACCTCACTTACGGATATCTTTCTCCACTATCTGCCTGTTTGATGTATTTGTGTGGTAGATATTGAATGAGTTTGTATGAAGATAATTACAGCTGGATACAACATACATTTGATAATTTCAATACCGATTGTGAAATCCACTTTTAGTTTATAAAATGTAAGCTGCCATTTTACTTTCAGCTTTGTAGCATTCTTCTACTCCTATCAGAAAATGGGACCTAGCCAATTCATGTATCCTGTAAAGACAAAGAGAAAATCATGTCGAAATACACTTAAAACCGCTCTTTCTCAGAATTGTATAAAATGATCTTATTAAATATTATCAACACCCTAAAATTAAGTTAAGGTTAAGTTAAGAGGCCAAAACAAATGCTCAAGATGATCGTTTCTGTCAATGAGACTTCATCATTTGAGCTCGAATTTAATATAATGTATATTTTCGAAAGAAAAAGTGGTATCATACAAGGGCAATTGACGTAAACATATCAATCATTACATAAATCTAAAAGAACTGTTCCTTTATCATGCCTATCATGGAAAGGACCTAAAGTGTCTTAAACATCTTAAACAGAAGATTGCTCAAAGTAATCAAAACCAATCTCTCATCGTTCCATTTTTCTTACATATCGCATGTGAGATCTAACGAAAACAGGCTAGGGGTCACATGTGAGTGATATCGTTTGTGTGTCCTGATTGACCAACGGAAATGCATCTTCGGTAGTTTCCGAAGATCGCAACAAAAATAATTTCTGTTTTACTCGGAACAAATGTTCAGGTTAGGGTTAGGTGCTTTTTAAAAGCGTAATATATATATATATATATATATATATATATATATATATATATATATATATATATATATATATATATATATATATATATATATATGTGTGTGTGTGTGTGTGTGTGTGTGTGTGTGTGTAGTGTGTGTGTGTGTGAAAAGGAATGAGAGAGAGAGAGAGAGAGAGAGAGAGAGAGAGAGAGAGAGAGAGAGAGAGAGAGAGAGAGAGAGAGAGAGAGAGAGAGAGAGTCTATATAGTTAAATTTAATAGTGGGTCAGCCAACCCAATTACTCTATAGCTAGGTGATGATATAACGGGATTGATAAAATCCGGTCTTAGTATTCGTGTTTGCATAACGCAAGGAATAAAACAATTATTCAAATAACTTTGACATGTTGCATATTTACCCTTTAACGCCAAGAACTACCCGTGGCCTAATCGTGTTCTTAAAGGTGCCCCTAACTTGCTTTAACCATTCGTTTTGTTTTGATTATTACGATTTTATAATCGTTTAATGTGTGCGTTTTCACGGGTGTCTTTTATTTTCACGCAAGATTAAAACAATATTATGTGGTCAATGTGATGTATACAAGTGTACACAATAAGTGTTAAATAATCACTCATGCCTATAATCGGATCAGCTGACTCTTTGTATTCAGGGATTTTAAATTAAATTGAAAAAAAAATCGTTTCCTTTTTGTCTAAATTATGTTCGGGTTTAAAAAGTGGAAAATTATTTTCTTTTTGACATAGGTATGACATGTACGTCTAGAACCCGGCATCATATTGTGTGTTTTTTATTACCGAAGTGCACGAAATGAAAACAAGAGGCCCAATGGGCCTTAACGGTCACCTAATAACAATTTCCTGTCAAGTTTGGTTGGTTAAAATTAGTCCACTGGTTCTTGAGAAGTCGAAAATGTCTAACATTTGAGAAAAAAAAACAAAAAAACAAAATAAAACAAAACAAACACAAAAAACAAACAAACAAACAAACAAACAAAAACCAAACAAACAAAAAGAAAACAACCAAAAAAAAAAAAAATCATATTTTCTGTTACTTAGGTATCTGTGAACTTGACCGTTGACCCCATGACCTTGAAATTTTGTCAAAATGATCCTTAGATAATTCCTAGCAACTTTCTGATATATCTTTGTAAACAAAAAATCAAAAAGTTTTTAGTTATAAAGCCATCTGTATATAACTGTTCCCTGTGTTACTCAAGCACCCCCTAGTGGACCATTTATTGACAGAATCCATTTTCAGAAAATCACGAATTCAATTAAAGGGAGATAACTCCAATAAGCGAGGACCTGACATTTTCAGCCTTGTTAAGATTTTTGTAGATCTTTACATACCGAAAATCTTTCACTTTTACTCTAGCTATTACACTTTTCAATACAAATGTCAATAACCATCCAAAAACATGAAAAATCAACTTAAAAAGGGATATAACTCCCGTAAGGGGTGACCTGACAATTTCGGCCCTATTTGTCTTTTTTGTAGATCTTTGCGTGCTGAACAATTTTGATTCTTTCACTTTTACTCTAGCTGTTATACTTTTCAATTTCAAGACAATATCAATATACATCCAAAAACATGAAAAATAAACTTAAAGGGGAAATAAATCCCATGAGGTGTGACCTGACAAATTCGGCCCTATTGACTTTTTTGTAGATCTTTGCAAGCTGAACAATTTTGCTTCTTTGACTTTTCCTCTAGCTATTATACTTTTCAAGATAATGTCAATAAAAATCAAAAACACGAAAAATCGGCTTAAAGAGGAAATAAGTCCCAAAAGAGGTGACCTAACATTTCGACCCTTTGACCTTTTTGTAGATCTTTGCATTCTGATCATTTTTGCTTGTTTCCCTTTTCCTCTAGCTATTCTACTTTTCAAAATAATGTCAAAAAACATATCCAAAAACATGAAAAATCAACTTAAAAATGGAAATAATCCCATAAGCGTTGACTTGACATTTTTGGCCCTTCGTTTTTTTTTTATTTTTAGATCTTTGCATGCTGAACAATTTCAAGATAATGTCAATAAACATCCAAAAACATGAAAAATCAACTTAAAAGGGGAAATAACTCTCATAAGAGGTGACCTAACAATTTCGGCTCTGTTGGCTTTTTTGTAGATCTTTGCATGCTGATCATTTTTGCTTGTTTCACTTTTCCTCTAGCTATTTTACTTTTCAAGATAATGTCAATAAACATCCAAAAACATGAAAAATCTACTTAAAAGGGCAATAACTCCCATACGGGGTGACCTGACAATTTCGGCCCCATTGACTATTTTTGTAGATCTTTGGGTGCTGATCATTTTTGTTTTTCACTTTCTCTCTGTTTATTATACTTTTCAAGATAATGTGAAAAACATCCAAAAACATGAAAAGTCCACAAAAAGGGGAAATAACTCACAAAAAGGTCGACCAGACAATTTCCACCAAATTATAATATCGGAAAATTTTTGCAAGCTGCTCATTTTAAGGTAACGGTTTTTCTTTAGTTTCAATAATTTTGGAGATACATGTATTAAATAAATAAAAAAAAACCCTCATTCGTTCTATATTTAGCCATGAGAGCATGTTTGGTCCTAGCCCCTTTTCATCTTTATGTGACTGTACATGGTTATACTTCCTGTCAAGTTTGGTTCAAATTAGTACAATGGTACTCGAGAAGTAGTCAAATATGTCTAAAATTTTACAAAAAAGTTACGATCGCAATAGGTCACGCGAAGCCTTTGGCTTAGTGACCTAAAAATCTGAATGGTGGCTAAATTTGAATTGTAAAAAAATTGCTGAATCACCTTTTAAGCCGGAACTGCTAGTTTGATACCTTTCAGTGGTGAATATCAATAAAGAATTATCGATTAATACTTTTGTATCTGCAATTTCAGAATTTCTTTTAGAGGTTTTGCATCGGGGATAGTATATTTTCAATTTTGCTGAAGCAGAACTTTGTTGTCCTAGAACATTAAAGAAATGAATGTGTACAAGAACAGTTTTAACTTTTCGATTAATCACTATTTCGCTAAAACATGAGCTGGTGAATTAAGCCTAGATACATCGACTTTAAAACGATTTTTTTTAAATTCTGATAAATTTATAAGCCCAATATTTGATATTTTACTGTATGAGTTCCATATAGCTTATATAAGAATGCAATCATGTCCATAAAAGGTATTTTTCTCTGTCATAAGTCACAATCACATCTATTGCGCATGTCACGTGGTTTACCATAACTGTATTCAATATGTCAAAAGTGTTGACATATGTCTTTGTCTCAATCTTACTCTTTGTAAATGGGAACCACACAATACCTGACATTATTTATATATATATAGGAATATAAGATTTGTATGCCTGTGTATAGCACCTATTTCTGATTGTACATCAAGTACGAAAACGTAGAAAAAAATCGAAAAATATGCAAGTTTTTTGTAAAGAGTTAAAGCCCCTTTAAAATGACGTCAAGTTTTGATGGACACACTCATGGCATTTTGATGTATTACTTTACAACCATCAGTCAGTATTCATTTGAGTTTTTTCTGAAGATTATATGTCTTTCAGAGCCCTGTTTGTCAAAACGTTTTTACGACGAGTCAAAGTATGTTTTTACATTTGTTGATAAGATAAATCAATTGGATCTACCAATACAGCAGCAGGTCACGTGACTTACCATATCTGATATCAATATGTCACGAGTGTTGACATAAGATAAAAGATAATCCGACAAGAGATACTTGATAATAAATCATTTGTCTGTCGATATCAAATCAATGAAGACGTTTTAAGTGTACTCGATAAACCTTAATCAGATTAAACGTCTCGCATGTAAGCTGGAGAGAAAAAAAAATATACTGTTGCTTTCGATTGTAGACAATCTGACAAATTTCTGAGAATTAATGGTTTGCAATTTGTCAATAGTAGGCAACTTGCATGATCATATATGATAGACCAGATCAGTATACGATCATTTCATTACAGTGGTAAAGCGATAAATTGCTATCATCAAGAAACATGCAATCAAGTTTGAATGCCGAGTTAAGTATTCAATAATGGTTATTGAAAGTGAATACCGTTTATGACCAGGATGTATTCCCGACTATTTGTTAACTCGCAGGCTGATGTAAATGTGGCCGATCGACAAGGAATTATTATGATTGTCATTGTATATGACACACCACAGGACCTACCAGTTGTCCGTATTTGTCTTGTATCCACATTTTCGTGAATTATTATTATTTGCTTAAATGTTACAATTTATTCAAGAAGTACGTAAACCTGTAAACTTTTTTTTCTCCAAATAAATTTAGTTTTCTGTGGGAATCGAATCTGTGTAGACTACAGGTGACAGATTCCTGGAATTAAAGCGTGATGCCACTTACCGCTGACACTTTGATATTCATGATTTGTTAAATGATCCAACGGATATGTTATTTGAAAATGTTATATACACCTAGGTTTGAACCTGTCGTTGTCCATCATTGTCTTGGCCGTTGCCGTGATATTTATCTAAAATATTTCCTCTGAATATTTCAGGCCAAGTCTATTTTACGGCAAACCTGATTACAGCCATACTTTTTGTATATCCATTAAATTATTGTCGCCCTTACTCTGCAGGTAAATTATCAATGGAAGTCTATGTAACGTATCTTAAAGATAATAACCTTTGGACGGAAAAAGGTTATCCGGCAGGGATTAGTATACAACGATATGCAGAAAGTATACATATAAAAAAAAATCTTATGAAATAATCAGATTACTATAAATAGTAACTTATTCCTTGTAAAGCTGATTTTCGTGTCGTTGTTAGTTTCATTTATGTTATTAATAGGAAAACGAGATTGTAAACTAAAAATTATCAATATGTTAAGATGTTAAAAGATTTACGTGACAGAAATTGTCAATTTCCCCTTCTAAGTCGAAATTCCATCGTTATGTTTTTATCCAAACTGAAGATGACAGTCTGAGAGAAATTGTATGAAGCACAATCGATCAGCAAGCAAATATTTTCATATTGTCAAGATGTTCCTTTGGGTAATATTTTCGTTTGGTATCTTTTTGATGTTTTGTGGTGGTTTTAAACTTTTATTTGAAAACTATAAACTATAAAGAAAATTGAAATATGCAAAAACTACTAGCATCCAAAAATCTTCAAACAAATTCAAAGGACTGATATTCTCACGTCTTGATTCTACCACGTGTAATTAACCATTGTGTTGATATGTTGCTGTGTAAATATTTGTCTTGGTTGTCTTATGGAATTTGTTATCTTAACAGGTTATCAAAACACAACAATCAATATATTCCCAAGCCAAAATCTTCTATCCGGCTTGAACTATAAAGAAGTCAAAGAATCAAACCAATAACAGCAAAATAAATTTTGTAAAAATTCTGATTTAAGTTTTTGTTTCAAGCCTTTCCGAGATTTTTTCACTTATAGGGAGATGTCAACAGCTGTACATGAAGTGCCACAAATTGACCTGCGCTACAGACTAGGCTACTGAATTCGAAGGTGTATAAATTACCAAACATGGCATTAGGAATTACAATAATGAATATATGAAAAATAAATTAATAATCTGACAGAAAGCAGATTAACCAGAATTTCCCTGTACTGGCGCGGTATCTATTATTGGACGAAAATTGGAGATCTTTTACCAAATATCTTCAGATCAACTGATCGAATTACTTTGAAATTTTGTATTATAATAGGTTACCTTTAGATGCAATATGGTCTGCTTTGCAAACTGAGCGATCCAGGATCTTTGGATATTTTCCAGTACGTTTTAAACAAAGTAAAAATTCTCTAGCTTTTCGATTAATTCTTCCGATGCGGTCTCCAGTATAAAAATTGTTATTGGTTTCTATTTTTGTTTGACCAGTGTTTAATTTCCAAAATGCTAACAAAATGTTTAAAAAGATATTTGTTTTATCCGAAGAATTCAAAATCATTTTTGTAATACAGCGTGATGTACATGGCACGGTTATAAAAATATTCATTGCACCTCGAACTTGACGTAAAACATGTTATATTTAGACGTATTAACTATTTATTTCGTAAATATTATGACATGAATGCGCCACCATCAGGTCACAATTATACTAATAACATATTGCACCGCAAAGAAACAGCATACAGAAGATAACAAAAATATTAAATACCTTCTTTTCCGTGGTATTTTTTGTAATAATTTATATATTCTGAATATTTTAACGCTAAAGATTTGAAATATTTCTACGTGTGATGCTATTCAGGTATTTAAACGCAAAGTTGCTTACAGGGAACGCTGACCCCTCCCGGACACTTGGTCCCATCTCGTTTGGGATTCGAAATTGTTCTTCGTGTTGAGAACGTTGCTATACCCAATTTGTCGCAGTCTAATAGACATGGAGCTTCAAATATTCATTGGTACTTCTTCATCCTACTTGTAATTAGTAAAGCAGTATAAATGACAATGATTA
The DNA here is from genome assembly GCA_030159075.1 of Atrina japonica. NCBI lineage: Eukaryota > Metazoa > Mollusca > Bivalvia > Pterioida > Pinnidae > Atrina > Atrina japonica. The sequence goes on along the minus strand of BROG01000067.1, from coordinate 885,847 downwards.
TTAAGGAATTGTACTGTCAGTTTCAAGAATTTGATCAACACAGAATAAAAAAAATTGAAGCATTTGTCACCATAGCGCTGTGGATACTATGCAACAATCATTATTAAACCTTTATTAGCCCTTTAACCTTTATTAACCCTATGTGGTATGGTCTTTTCTATTGTTTAAGACTTATATATAATGGTCTATAAGGTTGAAAGGGTAAATATCATAAGCTAAAGAGGAAATGTAATATTTCTTTCGTTTTTTTTAAATGTAATATTTCTTTCGTTTTTTTGTAATGTAATATTTCTTTCGTTTTTTTGAAATGTAATATTTCTTTCGTTTTTTTGAAATGTAATATTTCTTTCGTTTTTTTGTAATGTAATATTTCTTAGCATAGTATTCCCATATATGTTACATTTACTAAAAACATTCCGAATTAGTATCCATAGCAGATATTAAGTGCAATTACCAAACCGTATGTACAAGATACATGAACTGAATCTGAGATTTGCCTATGTAATCCGATTATCAAACATTTCGTTTTTATTTCCTTATCAATTTCATAGAATTTGCCGAATTGGTTGTGCTTGATCTCAAATGTATCTGGTTTATGTAATTTCAATCTTGATTTCCAAATCAATTGCAAATCAATCCTGCAACGATATAGTGAGAATACGAAATGACATTCAAGATGTCATACTGCGATAACGTACTGATAGCCTAAAAAACATAGGTATGTACTGTAACATGAACTATTGGCGTCTGTAAGCTTTGTCAACTGAGTTTATTTACCATTATAACAAAATTGGAATCAGCAACCTAATGCATCAATGTATTTGTACCATTTCATGCACTCCCCTCTGTTATTTCTATAAATAATGTTATGTACTATTACATGAAATGGCCGTGTAGATTACCCAGTTGGACAAAGTATAGGGACTCGGCTTCATTGAATATCATTGTCGACAACGTAAAACAATTATTTTTATGATCAATTACATGGAGTCATGGCTTCTATAACGTGGAATTTTGATGTCGGTGATTAAAATCAACGTCCTGGATGTCTCTATATGAGAAATGTTCGCCGTGCATCGCCAGACCAACAGTGTTGTATTGTTACAAGAAGTAACGGCGGCAAGAACATTTGTCTTCAACATATCCATACAATTACATGAATTTTCTACGTCCATAACAATGTGTAAACATTGTTACATGAAGTATCGCCGTTTTTGAACCACATATGCATAAGTTTCTCTGACTTGATTCTACGTTTGAAAGTACAAATATGCAATAAAACCTCAACTCAAGTAGATAATTTCTGTGCAGTAAAGTGCAGGTCGTTTGATGTAACCTACTATATTCAGTATGTGGACTGAAGTGTAATCATTGTAGGAACATCTGGAGTTCTTAAAACATTTTGTGTTTCTGTCAGTGTGTGTGTGTGTGTGTGTGTGTGTGTGTGTGTGTGTGTGTGTGTGTGTGTGTGTGTGTGTGTGTGTGTGAAGAAATGTGTGGAACATTACGATTGTATATTGAAATTAGCTTTATTCCGTTAGTGTTGGAGTTTAGAAAATCCCAAAAAGATTCAAGATAATGAAGTCGCTAACATAATAAAGCAAATTGTAATAGAATTTAAATTGTTATTTTCTACACTTTTTAAAAACAAATTTATCGCTGCATCAAGAAAACCAAGGTAACTGATATATATATATATATATATATATATATATATATATATATATATATATATATATATATATATATATATATATATATATATATATATATATATATATATATATATACAACTTAATTTATCGAGAAGTCTTGATAAAGATTATTGTCAAAAGGGAGTTCCTTGGTCGAAAGTGATAAATAATTCCAATAAAATTAAGTGTCCTTCAAAGGGAAGTACCAGTATGCGAAAAAAACAAAACAAAACAAAAAACAGTAAAACACTCAAACTTCAAAAATCTTCTGCCACTTGGTCTTTATCAAGTGATAGACGACAATACAAAGCTTCAATGCAAATATTTACACTGGAGATTTGTATTGTTCAGACTTAATACTATGTAACTGATATACATATTGTCGTCTTTCACTTGATAAAGGCCAGGTGGTCGAAAATTTGTGGAAGTGATAAAGACGATTTCGAATTGTTCAACATTTAAGATATAGAAACATGGTGATATTGAGAATTACGGTCATGACATAGAGGTAAAATATTTGTAATGTTAAATATTTGACCGTCTGTCAAATTATTGTGACGACAAAAACTGAGAATTTGTGTATGTAGCGATCGCACGTTGTTCAGTTGTTATAGCATTAAATACCAAAGGGATTGGTTTTTTTCAACGTTGAATTTGACGGTAGTAAGAAGGGGGGTTGACTTTGGTGTCATTTAAAGGGCTGTGTAACTACTTAAAAACCTTTGCAACTCTTCCCTGTGGGACAGACGGCACATCCTAGACCATTTACTCGCAATCTAGACATACAGCTGTAATGACAGGAGATGAAAATTCACCAGGGATCGTACTGAAGATAAGGTGCTCTGCCAACTGCGATACTCTGTCCAAATCAGTTTCATTACAGTTGTCATGTATTTTTGTCTTCGGTGTTTTGTCGGTATAAATACCATGTATTGAATCGAATGTCTCGATAAAGATTATTTAGGAGTGGTATAGAGCTAAAGTCATTGATTATGTAACGGACGTAAGAAGCAACATCATATACTAAACTATTTTATGAATTTCCAGGTATTATAAGGAAACTGATCTTTGACAAAAATTCAGAAAAGCAAAATGTATTTCAAAGATCTGTAATTACTAGAAAAATATAAAACGTAAATTTCTTTGCAATGAGATTTAAACTGCATTTTCTTCTCTAGATTATAAGCCATGAGGGACATTTAGTCATATGTGTTATGTGTATCCTTCGAAATAGAATACGAGAAACAGACACTTGAACTTCACCAATGAGACAAAGACAGACTTTTACGATGAATTATCCATGAATTATATTGTGAAATAGAAATAATAGATAGTACATGGAGCAAAATAATCAGTAGCAATACATGCCAGTAATATTCTTTCCGAGAATAAGTATGTTGTATGTATGTATGTATGTATGTACGTACGTACGTATGTACGTACGTATGTATGTATGTATGTATGTATGTATGTATGTATGTATGTATGTATGTATGTATGTATGTATGTATGTATGTATGTATGTATGTATGTATGTATGTATGTATGTATGTATGTATGTATGTATGTATGTATGCAGTAGATAGGTAGGTAGGGGATGTAGGTGGGTGGGTAGGTGTGTAGGTAGGTACGTAATGTATGTGTGTTTATTTGTGCATTTGCATAAATGGATGTTATTTGATTGACAAATAATTTAAAGTATGACAGGGTATGATACAAAATTTGCTCGTCATCGTCATTAGTTTCACATTTCCAATCAATATTGCTGTTTTTTTATGGTAGATTAAAAATTTTATTAACATAAACCGCGCTGAGAAAAATCGAGCGAGGAACTTCATGGTTTCAAGCGCGATGTTCTAACAACTTGACCACGGATTAAAATATACAAAGCCGTTTAACGTAAATGAATGCGGTTATTATTAATTTTTAACTCGGGAATGTACAAGTATTTATGAATTGCACTTTGCTGTTGATATTCTATTTCAACTGATTTTGAGAAATAAATTATTGATATGTACGGCACGCCAAAATCACATTAATGCCTTAAATCTAATTTATTTCCATTTTAACATTGTTTTTCGATAAATGCGAGTTTCCAAAAATAATCTACGTTTGACTGGAGAAAAACTAGGTTTTACTTATTAATGTGATTTGACATTTTTACGATCATGATAAGGTCGCAAATGGATGGAAACATGTTTTAACAAATTACTATAAATTATATAAAATATCGTTAAGCAACCCTTCATCTAATTCTTATCCACGTGAAATAATATATTTCATCCTAAACCTTTAACTATGTATCTTACTGATATTCTCTACAGATTAAAGAAATACAAATATAGCATTCCTATTGTTCAACTACAATTCCCTTAATTCATACAAAATTCATGGAATGCCAACGCATATAGAACGAACACTGTTTTAATACAGATGTAATTATCTGGCACTTGAAGCGCCATCTTTTTTCTTAATGTTTTTTTTTCTTCTTTAGATATTGGGTATTGTAGAGAATATATTACCTTTCAGTACTAGATAATGTCACGTTTCCCTGAAATAAATACTTTTTAACGTAAGCAATTAATCGTAACTTTCGAAAAATTCGAACAAATAGCCAATCTGTTTTTTCTCAAGAAGTCAAAATGATCTCAGGGGACGCTAAATGCATGTTATTCAGAAGCAGTTAATCCATCACAGCAAGACGTTAAGTGGGTCAAAACATCCTGCCGCAAAGAATACATGTTTTGATTATGCCTACATCGATGGGAAAAATATAAGCATCTGTAGCATTGTTTACATGACCGTGTCTTTGATTTCGGACGCTCTTCGTTTTCTTTGGAACGTCTTGACTCATTATACATACATGCAAACATAGTGTACATATTTGTTGCTGTGAATAAAGCGTCTCGTCGTGCAGTGGTTTAGATTTCTTCCTTACTATCTACGTGCCACGTATTGTCCAGTCTTCCATGATAAGTGTATGGAGGAGTAAGCACAGACCGGTCAACCACCCGCATATAGTTCACAGTAAAGTTGAAATAAAGACAAATTAGGAATAACGTCTGGTCGCGATCTGTTGAGATGATTCAAAAGTTCCACAACAAATAACAGTACGTAACCAAATTTCAAACTCTTCAAATAGAAATTTATCAACAAATTTGATACATTGAATTCAACTATATTGGGCAGAGATCAGTGACCGTGTAATTATTCTATCATTTTGTCTGTATAGAACGCAATTTTGAGAGATTTATTTTAGGTTGTTGGATATCAAACAGAAGGAAAGGAAATATTGTTGCCGTGATTTCTAAAGACGAAACCATGCCATAGCCGGCGACTGATCATTGGCCAGTATTTAAGTAAACAAAGTATTGCTTGCCTCTTATAAAATTCTTTCATAGAATGAAGAATCGAAATACTTGTTCTAAAGTGAATGACGAATCGTCGTTTGACGTGGATGTATTTCTCACTTATTTCATTTAAATTTGACTGTGGTGTGCTAACTTATCCGTGACACCTGATCCCTCCTCTTGATTATTAAATTTCCGTGTCCGCCCAATGTTCATCAGATATGAATATTGTCTTCTGAGGCTCCTGGCGATTAATTCTTTGGTATCTATGATTTTTACATTGTAAGGTGCTATGGTCAACATTTTATTATCACATTGTCTTGTGTTTTAGTTTTAACTTTATAAGTTGAATACTACTTCAGAAAAAAAGATAAATTCCAAAATATATATTGTATAGATACGTTTAATATTTCTCCTTTTGTTAGTCCATTTTGTTATATCTGTATTGTTTTCCGGACTTCTATAAGGATACCAATTCGGGTGCCATGCGTTTATATAAGAAAACCATTCAAAATGGGTGTAATCGGCAGAAATTATTTACATTCCAATGCATTTTAGGACACTCATTATTTTGCACTTTAGTAGTATATGCGTTTTGAAAACTGTACAGTACTGTACACATTAGTGTTAAGTGATTTCTAATGACTAAATAATGATGACACTTGAATAACATAATCTCAAAAGTGTTTTGATATCGTTCATATATCATGACTCTATCGAGTGGCATGTGCCCGTTAAATGTTGTCCTTCACATATTATTCGGATAAAATTTTTTTTCCTGACACTCAAAGACAAATATACAATATGATGTACTATAACCGGATCTAACAAAGCAACCATTATGATGGGAAGTACGAATCTTATTGAAATTTTAAGGTTTTGAAGTGTCAGTCGTTCTATTCTTAGATAGCTGTAAGTATATAACTAATACCTGTGTTGTTTTTCTTTGATTTATTTTGGAAAGAAGTATTAATGACATCTAATAAAGAATCGCTCGCTAGTTTCTCAAACATCTGTTGTTTCAAACAAATGAAATACTCGTTTTCGAAACCCTGAATTCATATTTTCCGATTCAAATAACTTAGCAGGGCAGAGTAACCTTTTGGTTATTACATGGTCAATTCTACTCAAAGTTCGGTCAAGATAAACTTCACGCGAAAAGTCTTTTATTACCAACTAAATAACCTTGCAGATGGTAAAAACACGAACGGTTACTTTTGCCAGAGATATTTTATAATATTACACTAATTTCTAAATTTTAATTCGTCTAGGTCAAGAAAGGGTTCACAAGACTCTAACTCGTTAGGTTTTATGAATTTTACTATAGCACAATATTGATATGTATTTGTTCAAGGATAGGTTGTGTACAGTGTGATAAATCTATATTGGTCTAAGCAGTACACGTGGATGCCCTTTGTGTTTGCCTCATAAGCGGAAAGTCCCGGGTTTGATTCCCAATACAGGGCCATTTTTCGGTTTAAATTACATAAAAAGGTAGTTAGTATTCGATGCAAAGGGCTGGACAAAGGAATGATTGCCACGGTCTTTCCGGATGATATGTATGTGGCAATACCTTGTCAGTAAGTAGTTTACCTCTGTGTATGAAATGTTCATATGTTGAACACGCACTTTGAAATCGGGTCATTTGTGAGATATAAACACAATATGCAGGTGATTGCGAGATATTACTACTTAAATATGAAAACTTTACGATGGGAAACCCGAATTCCTCGCGTTTGTCGTATAGCCTGGTTGTTAAATTCCCGTCTGTGTCTATAGTAAGTAACATGTCCAAGTAAAAAGCGTTTGTGTTTGATTCTGTTGTGACTTTAATTTCTAATTGGTTAGAATAAGGTCTTATGTTGTTTAACCCTCTCTGCATTATTTTAAATCCGAAGTACAGATAAAAATTCATGGTGCTTCCCCTGTGGATATCGACATCTTCATATAGTCTATTAGATGAATTCTAAATTAAGCGCGAAACAACATTGAAAAACCCCTTTGCAATGATTTATCATAATAAATGCGTCAATTCACCGATCCCGGAACTGATCAACATATAAACGTAGGTCTTATCCTTATTATTATCCAATCATATTAATTAAGTGAATACTAACTAATGTTTGAAATGATGGGTTAATTATCTTAAAACTACTAAACGTATCTAGAAAATCGAGGAGAAAAAGAACACCTCATAATGATTGTAATTGGTTAATGAAATTCGGTAAAAGTAGGCTATTTGAAATAGGTATGCATTCAAAAGAGTGGCTTCCTACTTGAAATTTCTGCCAATTCTAAACGCTGGAGGAAGTAATTATCTTCTTTTTATTTCACATTATCGTATCCAAACGTAATATAATTTGAAAATCTAGAAGTTCTGAAATTGACTGAAATGATTTACGTCAAGGATCGCTATAAGGCGAATCTCACAAACTTAATGCAAAAGCTAAGTGTATCTATTTGTTTGAATTGTTTTTACGTCACACTCAATAATAATAATTCGGTTATATAGTGGCGAACAGTTTTAATGGTGGATGAGAGAACCCGGTTACAATGTACCCGTAAAGAAACCACTGACCTCCTGCAAGTAAACTGTCAAACATTCTCACAAAATCAATTTAAGGACTCGAACTCCACTGACCATAAGTGAGAAATTTCATTGTTTAGAGCTCACACAGGCTAAGGATTGTAGGAAATTTTGTAACAATAAAAAAGCAATACCGAAATTAATAAATGTAAAACAAAACAGCACAAAAATAATAAAAAACTAAACCCACGAATATAAATAAAAATGTAATAAAAAGCAACCCTCCTCATCACACACACACAAACAAATACACGAACGCACTAACAAAATTTAAACCATTTACCCCTAAAGTCACATTTGGATTGACCTAAGTCATTGACTTACAGAAGAGTTCATTGTTTTTCGGGGATTGATGAGTTAAGTAAATATATGATTATGACTATGCTGTTTCTATCCAAAATTTTCCATTACGAAAATTACAATTATGAATAGATGATTGTTTTCATGTCTTTTATTGACATATTGAGAGAATTTGTTGATACCGAATGTCAGTATAAAATAAATCGTTTATTTCTGTTGTTTTGTAAAACAATTGAGACTGAAATGGTAATTTTAGAGTTTACATAGCACAACCAATACCACCGTCTCGGAACTATCTCGCAATTGCTAGACATTTCGACACCACATACATCTAGTGCATTCTGTCATACCTAGATAATGTTCGGTATCACAGAATGGTTCTTTTTCATTGCTTAAAACAATAGTGTTTTTGTACATAAATCAACAGTGATGTGGATGGAGAAAGATTGCTTAGTTAAATTAAGTGATTAGTGTTTTAGAGGCCTCTAGATATCGGAGTGAATGAATAAGAAAAAATGTCTATGGACTTCTTTGTAGGTTTCCACTTTCTGTTTCGGAACTCTACAAGTATTTTAAATTCCAACTCTACTGATGAAGTCTTATCGGCATAAACGGTCGTCTTGATCAATTGTTTTGACTGTTTTATTCACAAATATAACTTTGCGTTTATGTTTGTGGTATTTATAAGAAGAATATTAAGGTTTCTGGTAATGCAATATATATTATGTATTCATATCGACTATTTATGACCGCATGTGTCTTTATTCCCTGATGCATGTAAATGGGAAGTTGTTATGGCGCGGTAAATTCAATGAACTTCGTAATTTATATTAGAGGTCATTTATAATGTTCGGTATTTTTCATTAATTTGTATTAAAAGTAAAAATAAATAAATTAGTTCGTTAGAATACGACAACTTGGATAAAATAACGGTCTCACCTTGAAGAATAATTTCGAATCCCAGAGGGGATGGGATCGAGTGCCTGGAGGAAGTCACCGTCCCATGTTAGTATACTACAGCCGTAGCAAATGCTCCACAGAAACCGTTTAGTGAAAAGGTCAAGTTGAATATTACATTTATTACATGTCAACGTTTTCCCGGTAGCGTAGTGGACAACGATTCGACCCACGGAATGGACATGCATGTAAGTAAGATATTATGTCGGCAATCAACTCGAACAAGTGATTTTAATCTCCTCTCCCACAATAAACAATCCTAACGGCGATATCCGTGCCAAACCAAGATGCATTTTCATAAAATTTCGAACATCCTGTAATGTACAGAAAGCGTTTAAATTCCGCTACAAATAAAATCAAGAGCGTTAATTCGTATATTTGGTAACTCGATAAATGTGTGATTGAAGACATTTATAAGTTGTCAGTACTTCCGGTAACATGGTATGGCTCTCAAAATTATTAATTCATAATATGTCAAAATAATGCGATCAAAATAGTTTATATTATATCTACATTCTAATGCCTAATGCATAAACGTGAACAACAGTTTTATTTGTAAAACACAGGTGTCCAAATTAAGCTGTCCTTTTACCTGTCGTTACCTGTAAATGTGTATTACATTTAAACATGCTTTTAATGGACCCATGGAATACAATAAAAATGTAAAGTTACAGAATCATTTTTCAACGTAATGAAACCCAAAACAATGTTGAGTTTCCAGATGTATTAATGATAAATTATATGCTGTTTCATCTTATTCATTTTGAATGGATATGTCGAATACACCTGAAAAAGTTAACAATTTTATAATAAACAGCGATATTTAAACAGCTGGGCATTATACATGTCGGGGCCTTCGTGGTCAATTGGTTTTTAACCATGATGTCTCTCACTTCACTTTTCTTCAGCGCAGGTTTGAGTCCCACTGGAACTTACGCTATTTTGTGAGAAAGTTTGTCAATTTACTTGCGGAAAACCGGTGGTCTCATTGCAACCGGAATCTCTCCTCCACCTATCACAAAAACCGGTCGACATCGTGTAACTGAAACAATTGTTGAGTATGGCGTAAAGCACTACTCAGAATCAAATCAAATCATCATAGATGTGCCTTTTATTATAACAATTCAAAGAGTACTTTCTGTCATTATAGTAGGTTAAATCCGCATGTGAGGATACTGGTAAGAAATCTGTTAACTTCAATATGAGTCGGATAACATCTGAAGGATTTAGTATTCAGTTCATGGTGACTTGACCGACAGCTCGTAAAAAATCCATGTTACAGGGATCCTGTATGATCAGCGCCATATATCTGTCTCCCATCATTAAATCAAGTACTCACGCAGCTGTACTTCAATGAGCAAGCATTTTGAAGTAAAATTGAAGAAGTACCAATCAATAATCAAAACTCAAGTCCGTTATAACACGACGAATTAGATGTGCAAATGGTCTCAACATGAAAAACAATTACGAATCCCAAACGGGATAAGACCAGGTGTCCGGAAGGAGTCAGCGTCTTCTGTTGGCATGCCACACCCGTTCCATGGAAACCTTTATAGTTCGATGAACGGGTCAAATTCGGTAAAAAGGTTAAGTTTGGTGATGAGGTCAAGTTTGATGAAAAGCATGATTGTTGAAACGGAGTCACTTGCCTGTGGCCATGATTCAGAATACTAATATCTAATATCTCTGAGAGGGGGGACTTCGTAATGTCTAACAAGATCCCCGTATCGACCATAAAACTTTTTAAACGACGATTCCAAGTGTTCAGCAACATAACCTTGCGTAAGTAGTTTATTGGCTAGTCGTTTAGCTCTCAGAATAAAACATTCATGAGAAAAGTATGCCCTGGCATAACGTATAAATTGTGAAATTAAAACGTCATAGGCAGGAGAAAATGGAATATTACTACTTAAAAACGGGAGGTTTGTGATCTGGAAATTACAATCGTCTCGTTTGTCATAGAGGGATGTGTGAAGTTGACTGTTTTTTCCACTCGACATTAGTAAATCTAGGTAAAAAGCAGATGTGTTGCTCTCTGTCGTCTCATTGATCTCTAGCTCAACAGGATACATCTGGCCGAGGTAATTCTGAAATTCTGTATTATTTATGGACAGAACATCGTCGATATACCTGTAAGTAAAATTGAACCGGGATGCTAACTGTTTGTTTCCATTGAAGAGAAGAGACTGTATAAATTTCGCTTCATATGAATACAAAAATATATCAGCCAAGAGAGGTGCACAATTGGTACCCATTGGAATGCCAAAAATCTGTTGGAAAACTTTTCCCGCAAAAACCAAGAAGATATTGTCTACTAGAAAACCCAGCATCTTGATAATATCGTTTTCAGTGTACTTGTTATTGGAATCAGAGTGTTCCTTGAATTTCTGCTTCTCTGCCATAAATTCAGTTTGGTTAATACCATGTCAACTCGATTACAAAACTTAAAAAAAAACATGAATAAGCTAAAGGGCTATTTTTGATTACAAAACAAAAAACAACAATAACAAAAAAAAAACAAAAAAAAAAAAAAACAACAACAACAAAAAAACAAAAAGAAAAAGAAAAAAAACATGAAACTTCGATAGTTTTGCTAATATGATATTTGTCCCAGTTAAACGTTTGACGAAAGTCTGTGTTAGCTATAATACTTGTTTGTGTGTGATAAAATCACTATTCTTAATACCATATGTATAAATGAATACTGGTATATCTAAAATCGTTTTCGAAAAAGCATAGTTATTTCGTTTATAATGCAGATGGACTCATATGAAATTCTGATATAATATATCTAGATGCGCTCTGTTAGTTAAAATTGTTGATGTACTTTTTACTCTACACCTACATGTGCGCGGCTAAAAGAAACCATGGTCGTAAAACGCGGGGAGACATGTGTTACTAAAACATAAACATACAAACTTTAAGGAAACATGAAGAAATAAAAATGTTCTAAATTACCACCTGCGTGTTCCATTAACACGACTATTGATCTTATGTTTGTTGGAACAAGATATATATCTACCACCAAGATTCATTCCATCTCATAATTTCAACATAATTTTAAATAACAAATGCAACTTGTTGAAAAGAAATTGTTTTAGATTATATATGCAACATAACGTTTAGTGTGAAGCACAGGTGTGAGCTACGGTGCTCTGTAAATGATATTCCATGTATTCCGGATATTTAATTCCGATTTTCGAGTTCTCGAATTGTCTGTTATTACTCTAGATTTTTCGTGATGCTATCGCGTGACTGTTAGTCCTCACTACTTCCTCTTCACTTTGTTTACATAGGTTACCAGGGCAGATTCCCGATTTTATACAGTAAATAAAAATGTTCAGGTCTTAAAGGCTATAGTTTTCAGACGTTAAAGAGAATTTGTTTTTGACATTAAAGGACTAGTGTCAATAATCCAACCTTTAGATATAATTGTATTATAATTCCTGATTAACGCGAAAACACAAAGCGGAAATCGTTAGGGTTATCAAAATTGAAGCGGCGCACGGAAAAACCAGATCCAAATACGTAAGAACTCGAGAATGCTCTACTTTCTAAAGTTATTACTTCACAAATTGCACGCTCACATTTTATTTTAGAGAGGACAGAAGACAACTTAGTGGTAGAGAATGTAAAATGAACTAAAACATACAAAATACTGTCAAAAAATTTGATGTGAGAATAACAGTTCAGTTAAATCAAATACTTTTTTATGAAATTCCGATAATGACCCCACTTTCTTAGTGATTACTAGCAAGTGTTGTTTCTTGAATCTGATCATGAAGCTTATCCATTTTGCTGCTTTATGACATATCATCTGCCTACTGTTATGAGTATGTTATCATATTTATTATGAACGGCACTCCCTAATGGGCAATGTCTATTTTTAGTGATTAGGTTTGTTACTGACCATCCATGGGAATATGTCGGGTTGATCACGTTCAAGGAAATCGAGGCGAATGCCGTCATGTCATTGGGTACAAAGAGTCATGTGACTGTCTTCCATGGTTCTATGGACCGTCAGTAACAAACCTAATAACTGTTTTGTTTTATCGAGGACCACATTGTCATTTAATAAATATCTTCATTTGCCACAATACACAGACTTGTGAAACGTACCATCCGCCATTGCCGTCTATTGTATGCTACTGACCGTCGATAAAACGGTCATGTGACTCTTTGTATCCAATGAAATGACGACAGTCCGAGGTATAACAAATATTAGCATATACCTATATATTGGTAATTACTGAATGGATTGTACTTAACTGCATCCACTGGAAATCCTTATGAATGACAGAAAGTCTGCAAATCGACATTTTACTGCACGAGTTTATAAGCGAATTGCTTATAATAAAGGGTAGAAATGTGCAATATGCAAGTTAGATGTACATACGATCAAATAGCTTTGTCAAACCTAAAATGCAAATAGCGCATTTTCCAATTATGATCACACTGCAGAATGTATTTCATGAAAGATATATAAAGATATGCAAAGTAATAGATTTCACGCGGTTTGAAGCAGAAGCCATTCTCTTCCCAGAATTCACAAAAAGATCACGTGATTGCATTTACATTGCATGTGCATTTTCCCTTACTGTATGCTGCTTCAAAAAAAAAAATCAGGGCCTGGCACCATAAAACTTGAGAATTTAAAGTCTGAGAATATTTTCAACTTGGCCTGCTTAGTAAATCAAATTTCAGACTTAGGATTTATGGTGGCGGGCCCTCTTTTCTTCTTTAGCATGTAATCCATATTTCTGGTCAGAGGAAACCGAAAATAATACACTCTGCGGCTGCATACCGTGACGGAATGGAACGAGTAAAAAGGAAATGCAAATTATAAAACCGAGCAATAATTGTCACTATCCAATAACAGAAACATTTGATAGTACAAACAATAATATAATTGCATATTGTTTGGGAGTAGCTTGACATGTCAAATGAAAAAATGAGGATGAAAGACGAGAACGGCAAAATTAAGGAAGATGTGATCATCTATAACGGTTTGCGTTTGCGAATGTTGCTTTTTGGAATCCTTCCTGAATATTTATTATCACAAGTTTGTCTGACGAGCACTATAATTAAATCAATCAAATGGCGACAGTTCTATTGGTCTTTAGACAAACCAATATAACAACTTAAATTGAAAAAACGTAAATCAGCGTTTCTGAAAACGTCCATTGCGTAATGAGTTCACCTAACACTGCGATTACTTATTTAGAAAACTTTCCCGTAAGGCATTTCTATAGCACCCACAAACTCCTATAAGATATTTCTGGCAGCAGAATTATGTATTCTTTCAACTGCGTTTCAGTTTTATATATGTCAACCGACGTCAAAGCGACTGGATACCTTCAAACCGTTATTATCATTAATGAAAGAAAGCAGCTTGGCGAAAAAGCTAACGAAATCATCTTATCATGTTACGTGGATACAAATACCGGCGCGATGTTGAAATATTTTGACATATTGATTCAACAGTAATATTTATGTTTGTCATAATTGTCGTCACATTTATATTGTGACTGAACACTGAAAACTTAAGTCTCCAATATCTTAAAGATACAGTCTGCTCTTGTTATAATGGCATGTAATACAGTAGCATTTTCGGCTATCTGTCTGAACAGAAGGAAATTGGTGACTACCAGAACGGTATCTTAAAGATACAGTCTCTTGTTATAACGGCATGTAATACAGTAGCATTTTCGGCTCTCTGTCTGAACAGAAGGAAATTGGTGACTACCAGAACGGTAAGCCAAGATGAAAATGTTTGCCATGATTTATCAAATTTAATAAAATAAAAATCAGAATAATTTTTGTTTGTTATAATCAATTTATTATCATATTGAATTGAGGTTTAACATTCAATAGGGGTTTAACAACACAGAGGTTCATGCAATCTAATTGCTGCGCCAAATATGGAAATTTGATATAATAGCATATTTGATTTAACAACATACTTGATTTAACAACATACATGTACATGTATTTGCTATAACAGCATATTTTATATAACTGCAATTTTACTGGAACCCAACATTGCCGTTATAACAAGAGCTGAATATATCACAGGAGCTTGTTTGCTTCATATAAAAAACAAAGTTTTGCTACCGAAAAGAGAATTTATTAAAAATGCCAAAAAGTATATCAAAATATCAACTTGCAAAACTAATGTTACAAAGAATAACTATGTACATGTACACAAACATCATACAACAAGTGCAAGTTGAAAAGAAAATTCATCAAAATGCCAAAATGTATATGAAATATCATCCTTCAAAACTACAATTACAATTACAAAGAAGCTTGTATCATTAAGAAAACAGTATACTTCAATATGTAATGCAAAGGTGGGAACAAAATCGGACGGCCCACTCACAAATAAGAGCTGATACCACAAAATGCTTTAAAAGAAGGTAAATTGGCGTGAGGTTGGGGTGGACGTGGAAAGTGAAAATGAATTAATCTTGGCTTTCATTTAGACAACGACTTTCTCTATGTGGCAAGCGATGGATGATGTCCAGCTGCACTCTGATTGGTTGCTGAGGATATATATATATATATATATATATATATATATATATATATATATATATATATATATATATATATATATATATATATATATATATATATATAAAGAAGGTCTTAATTACACATAATGACTTTTCAGTTAAATGGTTGAGGTAAGTTTTTAATGGTGGAAGAGGCACATTCCAGCTTATTTGAAGTAAGGTTTATCAACAAAAACGGCGGCCTTGCACATTAGATTTTGTTTTTTTTGGAAAACTATAATTTTTTTATTTTGTTTATTGGACTTACAATGCACACAGAAAAAGACAACCGACCTTCTGCAAGGAAAATCTTTTACAAAATTACTTTTGTTTCAATAACGGGGTTATATTTATAATATATATTTAAAAAATGAGATTTTCTAGACACTCATTTACCACAATAAACATGCATGTAATATAACGGATATCAGTGCTCCTTTTTGGTGTAGATTTTCGGCGAAGACGTTGCTTATTTTGGAATACATAGGGGAACTGATGAAAGAAAGTTATAGTTTTGCAAAATCGAGAGAATGCCAAACGAAAAACTCAGAGTTATTGTTTCTGTCAATAACAAGCCACCAGTGGAACTCAAAATTAAATAACAAGTATAGTTCTGATACAAAATCAAATATTCAACCTAAATGCACTGTCACCTCCGTCTAAGAGAAAAAAGTAAAAAGGCTATATTAGCTTATAGTTCCTCCTATTATTGCATAATCATTATGCTAAAAGTCTGCTCACTGACAAAGAAACAAACAAAGAAATAGTATCAATGGCGTTATAACAGGGAATAGTACCACAAAGCTGATTTTCGATAACCATTGTATTGCTGGATTAAAGGACGCTACCATTCGGTTGATGACATAAATATTTAGTTTTAATTCCTACTTGAAAGAATAATATGAATTTATGTCTGAAGTATTGTTATTTCGTTCACAATTTACAAATAAAACACACTTAAATAATTATCGCAAGAGTACAGTTCTCATAAATAACAACAAAATACAGCTGTTCATCAACATCACTACTACAGCAAACAATGACATACGTTTATATCACATTGAGATTAAAGTCGTTAAGTTGCATTATGGCTGTCAGGCAACGAGTGCTTTGATAGAACATAAATAAACACACTTATTACTTCAGACGCAATTATGGCGCAGCTACCGATTTAGAAACAACACAATTGTTTTAAATAGGTTCCCATTGAGTGATCAAGATGTTTAGTAGGTCGCTTGCCTTGTATTTTAAAAATAAGACCCATAATTCCATGTTTCAAAACTGATAACTAAGAGTCCAGCATAGGCGGTCAACTGAACGGGCATATTTATGCTTTTACATTTCAATAAAATACGTCATAACTGTTCTCAATATAATTGTTTACATTTATCACAAATACTTATCCATCTTGTAAAATAAAACTGTTACTGTTTTAGTGATTGATTGTTTGTCATTGCCAATATCTACATCTAATATCGTTCGATGCAAACCATTAATTTCTTTTTATTATAGCTTCAACATTGTGTTCCTCATTTTCTGTAGTTATACGCAAACATACAAAAAGTCTTATACTCCTATATATTGTGTCAAAATAAGGTCAGATCCAGTGATCCAGTATTCATATACACATAGTTATCAAATGCAAGTGAATACTGATGTGACTTATTTTAGCGGTATTCTTAAATTAGCGCCTTTCGCGCTCAAGTTATTGCGCTAATTCAATGATAGCACTAACATTTCTCCATCCTGTCATTCTCTATACGCGACAAAGCCAATAAAATTAATGTTGCGAAACCAAGATTGTGCTAATAAGTCTATACCACCCTGAGACCGCTAAAATATGAGTGCGCTAATTTAAATACACATACAGTATTTGCTATACTGGGTTTCTCAAGCAATTCCCATACAGTATAAATGAATTTAATATTTTTTATGTCTATGTATATATTTGTTTTGTTATTGTATATCTATCTAAGTGTTAATGTGCTTTGATATACGGTGGTCGTAAAGTGATATAGTGTGATTATTATACTTTTTGAATGACTATTATTTGTAAAGAAAAAACTGGTCGCGGATGGCTAGTTTCCAAATTCAGAAAACAACTTAAAAGCTCATGCTCGTGAACATAGTGTGTTATCTGATTACTTCTGCCGCTAGGTGTCCCTTGCTACTATTGCCACCTCCAATTTGTGTTGACATAAGGTACCGAGTGATTTGCAAATAGCATAGACCCTAAAGTTTTATATTCAATGAAAATTATGATATAAGACAGTTTACAACTACGGAATATTGGACAAATACTTACTACTACAAAGTTGAAAGAGGAAATTGAGAATGTAATTTACTGACCGGTCACAGACGCCGTTATTCAACATTTCAGATATTTATAGATTGATAATGTGAGATATTGACCTTTCATTATATCGATCGTGAAATTTATGAGCTTAAGTTTATCTAATTGTAACGTTACATTATGAAATTTACAGTAATTGTAGCTGTCGAAAAACACGAGCAACACATACCTATAGATTTCCCAATTCATATAAGATGGCGGGTCAAATTCGGTGAAAATTTCAAGTTTGGTGAAGAGGTCAAATTCGGTGAAAATTACAATTGGCGAAAGGGAGTGACTGTCTGTGGCCGTGCTCCAGAATACTATCTAATATTATTGAGAGGGGGACTCATAATGTTTAACAAGATCCCCGTATCAACCATAAAACTTCGTAAACGACGATTTGAAGCGTTCAACAACGTAAACTTGTGTAAGAAGTTTATTTGCTAGTCTCAGAATAACACATTTTTTAGAAGAGCATGATATGGCATAACGTATAAGTTATGAAATAAAAACGCCATAGGCAGGAGAAGATGGAATATTACTACTTTGAAATGGGAAGTTCGTGATATAGAAATTGAAATCGTCGCGTTTGTCATAAAGGGAGGTGTGAAGTTGACCGTTCTTTCCAATCGACATTAGTAAATGTAGGTAAGAAGCAGATGTGTTCCTCTCTGTGGTCTCATTTATCTCCTGCTCAACAGGATATATCTGGCCGAGGTAACTCTGAAATTCTGAATTATTTATGAACAGGACGTCATTGATATACCTGTAAGTAAAATGAACGGAGATACTAAATGTTTGTTTTCTTTGGAGAGCAGAGACTTATAAATTCCGCTTCATATGAATACAAAAAGTTGTCAGCAAAAGGAGATGCACAATTGGTACTTTTCCCGCAAAAACCACGAATATATATATATATATATATATATATATATATATATATATATATATATATATATATATATATATATATATATATATATATATATATATATATATATAGGTGTGTGTGTGTGTGTTTGTGTGTGTGTGTGTGTGTGTTTGTGTGTGTAATTAAATTATAACAACGGTGACCGGCTACTTGTCGGGCTACACATACAAGACCTACAGCAATGCTTGGAATCAGTTTATTGGTTTACATGTGCATCCTTATTTTGGAAAAAATAGAAAGTATTGTGGTTTTGGCAGACCCCAGATGTTCCACTCTACACACATGTACTATACATATATACTATAATAGATTTTGATGACCGTCAATGTAATTAATACCTATCTTACATCGCTCCGGTCTTATGAAATGTCTCACATATTACGCTAT
The DNA here is from genome assembly GCA_030159075.1 of Atrina japonica. Lineage (NCBI taxonomy): Eukaryota > Metazoa > Mollusca > Bivalvia > Pterioida > Pinnidae > Atrina > Atrina japonica. The sequence continues at coordinate 866,749 of BROG01000067.1, read as the reverse complement.
CTGGAAAGTTTATCAAATAGTAAAGGAATATAAACATCATCAACAACACGGTCAGATTTTTATTGGTTGTGCAGTACTCTCCTACGAGAGGTCACTTGCGAGTAGTCTGTTCGTCCAGTCAAAATAGCTGGTTTCGTTATATCCTCTGCGTAACATATCAGAAAATAAGAGCGTTAAAAGATCGGTTTTAATTAGATTGGATGAACGTGCATCTAATTTAAGGATGCAATGTTTATCAAATATGGTTCATTTTTTTTCAAACTTTGGTACGCCAAATCAAATTACATTATATCTTTTCTTTTTTTCAGATGTTATATCTAAGTGTTGGTGGATCTGAAATGTGTCGATCTTGGATAGGCTATCATAAAACAGAAAGGGAGTATGCCCTTTTCTCCTACGCGTGGTGTTACAAATATTTATTTTTCACAAAAATATCCCGGGCATTTGAGAATCATCCGACATTGATTATAAGTGACAACAGGAACTTAATTATTCTTCAAGAACCAGATTTTCACAACAAAACAGTACATGATACCATCTGTTCAACCCTTACCACAGACCAATGCTTAAGTTGGGCTTCCTGTTGTAATGCTGCTGACGCGTGTTGTGCTCGACAACTCTCTACACAGTTCAAAGACAATTCTTCCTGTGAACGTATATGGGACGGATGGAGTTGCTGGGACGATGCGTCCCCGGGCAGTCTTAATTATGAATCATGTCCGCTCTTTGTACCATTGTCGCTTCCAACTAGTAAGTATATATGTACTAATTTCTCTATATGGTGATATCAAAATATCTCTATCTTATAAACTTTTTACATTTTAGGTTGTTAAAATTCCGTGATAACGAATTTAAAAAAATCATGTTTATATCAAAATCCTATCATAATTTCTGGAAAAGAATAAATTTAGCGGATGTACTGGTCGACAGTGAATAACCAATTGTAACGATGATTCAAGAATATACAAACCTCAGATACCGCAGTTTCAATCTTCAGGATGTCCAGGATACATACATAAATGTTGTGAATATTGTATTAGCAAGGGCCTCCGGAAAACCAGGTGATATGACAGATTAAAAGCTGTTGAAATTTGAATAACAAAAATGTTATGAAGCATTCCCACTTCATCTCCCAACACAGCAGACATATTTGTAAACGTTTCAAGTCCCACAACAGGTATATAAGGCGAAATTACTTATATTTGTCATCATTCTACTCTTGTATTAGCAAGGTGTGCAAAGTCCCAGAGGCTGAATAAAACTCACGGACTCAAATATCAAATATCTAAATATCTATACCTTCCAAAACAAAACAAAGCGATCTGCTTCCCACTGTCATTCGGCCATTGAGTCATGCATGTTTCTTCTTTCGGTAAACAACGAGGTGTTCCAGAAAAAAAAACCGGATTGTTTAGTTGAGTTTTCTTTTCATTGGCATATCTAAGAAATTTTTTTGAAAATCTGCAAGAACGTTTTGCTTGCGAAGTGTCTCTTTGAATGCAGAATAGAGATCACCCTGCTGTCCTCATGGTATGTAAAAATGACTCTTCTGATAAATTGAAAGCGGTCAAATGTCATCACATTTCGCAATTAATTTCTTTAATTTGGTACGTGCAATGAATTGCTGATGTCATCAAAAGGACGGCAATGAAATAAATATTCAATAAAATATAAAAACGATTTAAAGGAAAGGAACGAGAGAGGGGATGAAAACAACCTTAACGTTTTTCATATTTACAGTGATTGCTGAATTGCTACTTTTGTTAACATTTGTCGTTAAATTCCTTAGCTCCAGATAAGGGGAGTAAAAGGGGTTTAACCCTATAAAAAATTGAAAATCAACTTTGGAATTTACAAGGGGGGTGGGGGTGGGGTGGGGCTGAATCATTGGAAATTGAAGTTATAAATTGTAATAGTGACAATTTATACATGTATAATTATGTAAAATACCCTTTAAATATTTAGAAATACCCTTTAAGAATTTCAATACATGACATATCATATGAGCAAGTGTTTCAGTACATGAGTTCTAAATACATGTCTTTCTTGCTTATTAAACTCAGTTTGAATGTGGTGGCTAAATTGGATAGCATTAATATTTGTTGGTCTTCAGACTGATGAGATGGAATTCTTAATGGTGTTCAAACATGGTAGAGGACTGTGGGCGGTTCTTGCTTCCCGTAACGTTTCGTCGAAATCCCTTCAGTGGTTTTGAAGAACAAGCTGACATTGTGAATACGTACTCACCTTCTTTTTTTTTTGAAAATTAGATTTCAACAAAATTTGGTCACCAAAATCTTGACTAGATCTAATATATGCATGTCCCGTCCATATCTGCATTCTTAAAAAACAAACAATTCTAAAAATCATATTTCATCATAATTCTTGCAGAAAACACGTAAATTACAGGAAAATTGCATAACAGGAATGCATTATAGTGAAACCAGAGGGAAATCAAAGAAATAAAACCAAAAATGTATAAAAATGACAAAGTTAGGAAAGAATGAATTTTCCAATTTCTACGAAAAACACAAAGTTGAATCATACATCTATTTTTGTAAATCACTCAGATGTAGTTAATTTTTCAATCCATTCAAATGTTATAAATGAGGGATTTTCAAAGAGAATAACCCCTGAGACCCATTTCCCCCACGCTGGTTCACCTCTGAGCATATCTGCATGAAGAGTATGAACATGGTAGAAGAATAATTTTGATTCTTACTTCCTGTAAAGTTTTGTTAAAATCCCTTCGGTTTTGGAGGAAAATTACGACAATAAGAAAAAAATTCTGACAACGACAAAGGACGCAAAGTGATGGGAAATTATTCCTATATATTACAAAGATGCAGTTTAAATAAATCTTTTGATGAATTATTTTTATGAATGATATATTGGTATTTCAATATGTATTGTCTTCAAAAATCAGTTTCTTATATAAAAACGATAATTATTTATTGATTTTTGCCCTCAGCTTCATATTACAATTTCAAGAAATGAAGATAATTTGGAAATATCACCAATGATGAAAAATTAACTCATTTTCTTCATCGTTTTGTTTCGAAATTTGACATTTCAAACTTGCAAAAATATATTTGTACAAATTTCAGCTAAGGGCCATTTACGAAAGGGAACAGAAATTAAATGAAGACTGAATCGTCAGATATAATTATCAGTTCAGAAAATAATTCTCATTAAATGTCGAACCAATATATCATTTGCTTCCAATTTTCATAAAGTTACAATATATACATTTATGTTTTAATTTTATAGAAACTTTCTTCTATATATATATATATATGTGTGTGTGTGTGTACAAAGAAAATATGCATAAAACAAACATTATCAGTATACCTTTTTTTCGAGGTTATTGATTTTTCGCGGATCGTCATAATAGTATTCACTTTTGAAAAGTAGTGCAGCATCACTTCCGGTTGAGGTATTTATGTATTTATGACCTGGAATATTACGAATATAATAATCTTTGAAAAACAGCCTACAGGAAAGTGATGACACTTGCCATCTTTACAAGAAAGAACGTTTTTCCAAACTTCATTCCTTGTAGATGACCTGAAATAAGGTATCATGGAATGCCGTCACTGCAAATATTACGAAACCGGGTGTGACTGTGCCCAACTTCCTGATGAAGTCAAGAGAACTGAACGGAATGGAACGGCTCATGAATATATTATCATAACAGATTTACATGGCAACACATATGTAGCTCGATTAGCTCAAATCATGGGGTCCTTGCCATATTCCTTAACCTGGCACCATAGAACTTTAGTCATTTAATGTAAAAGTCGTTTGTTTTCGGATGGGTATTAGATGTGTTTGAATAAATATCATTTTATCAATCACCATGAAATGTTTCCATTAATCGACAGAATAAGATACAGTTAATGTGTAAAGAGATTGAAATACATTCTTAATTTTCGTTAATAGCAGGCTTCACGAAAAAAAACACATCTTAATATTATTATCAACTGGCTAACAATGCGAATGGCGGAAGTAGAAACTGTTGCCAGTGTAGTTTTAATGTATCATCTAAATTTTATGCTCGTTCAGGTAAAGAAGGGTTCACTAGACGCCACCCACCATGTTATATGGGTTGTAGCATACTCTAAGTTTGGTTCTTGTTGCTAAATCATAACAAAAACTAAATAATTGGACCGCGAATTATTCTATTTTATTCTAGAGTAACTTTTCGTTGTTCAGACAATATACATATGTGGTTGTTTAATTCTTGCACTCACCAAAAGCTAAGAGAGCAATGCTTTTGCAGTGATTACTCTTAGACTGTTTGGACAATATACAATGTATTAGGTATCTAAAATTTTCATACCATATTTTATTCAGCACCATATACACGTATCTGAGCTAAACTGATAAAGTCTTATTGGCAGTATCGTCAGCTTTTATTCTGGCTTTTGTAAATATATAACTGTGGTATTAAAAGAGGCATTAGCTATGTCAAATTTGTTTCCCCCTTTTTCTACTTAGATTAAAATGCGATTATATATATATATATATATATATATATATATATATATATATATATATATATATATATATATATATATATATATATATATATATATATATATAGGCATAAACATTCTTTTATTCCTATATAGTTCGTGAAAATTAGTTGAGAAACCCAGGTTTGGCACTTTTTGAATTGCAATTGATTAATTCAGCCTTACTATTTGTGTATGGATACTAAACTTCACCCTATTTTCAGAAAATATATGGGTATATAAGTTATCTATGCCTGTGTATAGCTCTAATTTGTTATTGTACATCAAGTACAAATAGATAAAAGTAGAAAGAAAATCGAACATTTGGGGGCGGGGGGCAAACACAAAAAATGTCCCTTTAAGTTGATATTTACTGCTGATAAAGTTAATATCATTGTTTGCATTGTGTAACAAACTTGTTGCATAATAATAAAAGTACAGCTTCTATAAACTCCATCCGGAGACATTTTGTTCAAACAAAATTTATTTTTGCTCCAATGAATTGATTCTTTATCAAACATTTCATGCAATTAAAAGACTTCACATTTTACTCTTTAAATCCGAAACAACGATTTGTCATTTATTTCTCGAATCAGCGTCGTTATTTTAAAAAAGATACCATGCCAGATTAAGTAGAAATAAGTTTCACTGATTTTATCGGCGCCCAGTGAGAGATAAAATGTGTTGTAAACTATAATTTTGTCCTTCTACCGTGTGTTTTGTATTTCTATCTTGCTCGTTATCGGTTGCATAGCCATTACGATACATGTGCATTAGTTCTAAAATCTAAAAATATCCAGGTTTAATGAAAATGAATGATCGGGTTTAATCTTTGCTAATGCTCGCATGCTCTGAACATCAAATCGCATTGCTGATTGTATTGTCAATCTACCTTATCCTGTGTGTTTGAGGTAATTGTTGAGCTCTTTCAATTCGAGTTGCATAACAACGTGGCAGGACCTAACCTCGGTCAAAATGACGATATATCGCTGTACATTAAAATGATAATGTCTTATCTATATGCAGTCGTTTTTAAAAGTCACTGTCGTTTCATATATGTAATTTGCCTGAATCATAAAGAGTAAAACATTTTTATAAGAACAGTACACGTTATGATGGGGTTTATTAAAACGTGCAACATGGTCTATTAAAAGTATTTTTTTTTTACATTTGAACATTTTTCTAGATTTTATTCATACTAATAATGTAAAATAATAACTCTAAGTGTTTTAAGGTGGATCTGGATCAGTCATTAAAATGGTTTTATTACCGGTCACTGGTTATACCATCAGCTTCTGTTAGGAATGAGCCATTGTGACCAGTGTAATTCTGGCGTTCAATTCCATAGGTTTAAAAACAGTTTGCAGTGGTGGTCTAATGGTAGAGCACCTCAAACGTGGAAATTTACGAATGTGGGTAATCTACACTTAATATGTGGTGAGAAGATTTTTTGTGAAAATTACCACCCCCCCCCCACGCGTACTAGTCCGTCAGTTGTAATAAGATTTATCGTAGAATACAGGACCTCTAACAGTAGGTAGGTTTTGACCCCCGCGTAAAAATATCAAAATCGCAAAATTTACAACGCGGAAATATCCGCAGTACTCGATTACCAAGGAAGGAATAGACCATTTTCTAGTTGACACATTCCATGTCACAGCGTCAAAAGCTTGTGACGCATCTATAATAGTAAAATACTATTAGGAAACATTAAGCATCAAATTAAACAAATAAAAAAGGAATACATTTATTTCATGTGATGTCACAATCTTAACCAAATGGTCGTATTCAGCAATCATATCATTGAGTTTTACAAATTTTAAAGATGTATGGTAAAGATATATACACAAAAGTATCAACTGGTAGGAGGTTAATTTTAGTTTTTATTGCTGGAGGATAGAACTCGGGTACACCGTACCCGGGAAGAGACCACCGGCGTTTTGCGAGTAAACTGGCAAACATTCTCAACATCTGAACAAATATTAGATTCAAGAGGGAAGCTTACTAAATATAGTGAGCATAGGACTTCTGAAAAATACAGAGTTGTGAGTAGATGCCATGTAAACATCGTCCGTTGACAGGTCTCACCCGTCATTACTCCACAGACTTTTTCATATAACAACAATAGAGGAATTGCTATTGCTCACAAACGGTATTACCGCTTCTACATCTACAAAGGAACAGATAACGTAACAAAGCCTTTCAGTTACATTAATTACGAATAATGAAATTGATAGTGCTAAGTTTATTTGTTATCCTGTAAGAGTGTTCGGGATATAAAGAGCATAAGTCAGATGATAAAAGAAATCACCGTTCGTTATATCCTTTTACGAGGATGTTATCATCAAGAGAATTAGATCATAGAAGAACATAACATATCTATTTTTACATAATTGACTTTTTAACATTTTCCATTCAAATAATTGTCGGGTAATTCTGTAATCAGCTTTACTGGTGAACGTTTTCATTGATATGATATATCATACCGTAGCCAACAGTAAATAGAATTAGTTCTCGCAAATACAGTTGAATTGTTTCATTTCTACCATTGAAATGGTATTTATTTCAAAACAGACAAGAATATTACACGAAGAAAACAATGTCTTCACTTTGAAGTAGCTTTTTGTTTATATAATAAATATTCGACACAGAATATATATTTATTCACCCGATAAAATTTAGGCCGTAGGCGCCCTTTGCCAATTAAGAATGATTGAACACCATTGGTGAATCACAGGTCACAAACACACACACACACACACACACACACACACACACACACACACACACACACACACACACACACACACACACACACACACACACACACACACACACACACACACACACACACACACACACACCTTTATATGTATATAGAACAGGAAATGAAATGTAAATGTTTGCTGGTAAATGTGAAAATTGATCCAAACACTAGTGCTCCCTGCAGACCTTTCAGACCGGGGAATGAAAAAAGTGACATCTTGATCCAAAAAGTATAGAAAAATATTGTTGACTTATACTGTTGGCCTGTATAAAAACTTCATGGTTTTATTTTAACTTTACTAATGGTGCAATGTACATACGCCTACATCTTTCAAGCTTGAACCATTTATTTTCTTATCACAGATTAATTTTACTACACACATACATACTTCTGTATTTGCTTGTTGAATACCTCATTTCGCCTCTAGAGTTTTCCAGAAGATGGGAGATCATCTACACCATGTTCCATTGAAAAACTGCTTTGTAGTTTGTCTGTTATAGAACATTTTGATATCTGTTCGATTTATTTTGGATAGGAAAATCTGTGAAGACTTGTTTGAATAATGGTTCATGGGTGCAACAAACAGACTACACGCCTTGTATTAATCATAATGTAAGTTCATCTGTAATATGATGATGCTGATAATAATAATAATAATGATAGCGAAAATAATAAACATAACAATCATAATCATGATAATTATAAAAATGATAATAATAATGGTAATGATGATAGTAATAATGAAACACAATGATGGTGATAATTGATGATTGTTGTTGTTGTTGTTGTTAATGATGATAATGATGATGATGATGATGATGCTGATGAAGATGATGATGATAATAATGATATTAATAATCATAAACATAAAATCATAGTCATAATAATAATAAACAATGATCATGAACACGGTAATGATTATGGTAATAATGAAACATGTGATGATGATGATGATGATGATGATGATGATGATGGTGATGATAATGATGATGATTTTTTGCAGGAACTAGAAATTTCAATCTACATTGGTTTAGGATGCAGCATAGCAAGTACCGTCCTTTTATTTCCAGCGATAATTATATTACTCAGATACAAGTAAGTCGAAATTGATTTCCTTAGTGTGATTTCGTTCTTTTAGAAAGTTCATTCGACTTTTGTTTGACACTAATCGGCTTTCGTAGTCCGTGTAATTTTGTAATTTAATTATTTTTCTCACACAAACATGGTTTCTATCTATCTATCTATCTGTCTATTTATCTATCTATCTATCTATCTATCTATCCGTGTGTATATCCGTTTGTCTGTCTATTTATCCAAACAATATGCAAATATATTCAAATTTTATATATTTATATCTAAAATCATGGCTCTTGCTCTTTATGTTATGACGATCTAATGCAGTACGTCTACATCGTTTACATATGTTTGATTCATACATAAATTCGATACTGAAAAAACCCTTAAACGAAAATGTATGTTAATATATATAATTTTTACATCTGTAATGTTGAATACCAAGTCTATCCTTTGCTCTGTAATTTATTGCAATTGCTTTGAGAATTAACATCATTGAAATATCTGCATTTATAATCATGTGTAAAACAGTCATATATAAGTATTTAAACATTGGACATAAACGTATAAAATCCCATAATACAGTGTCAAAGCACTTTGAAATGAGCAAAAAGAGCAGTAATACAGTAAGATCTATGAGATTGTACAAAGTACACATAAGAAATATCTACTTCAAAAGAAAAGCAATATTGAATATAAGTACGTTTTGATGACTATTATACAAAGCTTTGCTTTATGCCTTTATTGGACTTCAGATGGGATCATACAATTATGATTCCTAAAAGCCTAACCATTAACTGCTGTATTAAGTAGTCATTTCCAGGAGTTCCCTTTTAGTTAGAATGTTTACATACGAACTAATCTCTGTCGTAAAAATATATGTTGCTATTTTAGATCGAATTCATAAGATAAACACATTTAATACAGACATATGACCACTAAAATACCGACTGGAGTAGAGTGATCTGTGCAAAATAACACTCCTACTCCTTCACTCGTTCGACGATACTAATAAATAGGATATTCATTCATCGATTCTGATATCAAATTACTCAGCGGATGTCATAATTAAATTATTTTGTTTCGCAATTATTGAGTTATTCTTATATTTTGTTTTTCGCAAAACTAAAACTTTGGTATTATGTTTATAATATGCTACAACCACTGGGTCGTTGTCACTGCTGATGGACTATTTGAGCCCCCGAGGGTGTATACACAAACACGGTATCTAGTATTTCGGTACCAATTGATTATTTTATACTAAAAGAAATCCCATTCCTCGAATTGATAGCACCGTTTCAATTCTAAACTCCCCCAAATCCATGTTAGTTATCATTTTACAGTGATTAATCTGAGATGGATTTGGGGATACATTTTGGTTATTTTTCGGTCGTCTATGAGACCTCTTTCAGATTCGGTACTAAACATTTATTTTAAATTCGAGCTCAAATGATGAAGTCTTATTGACATAAACGATCGTTTTGAGTATATGTTTCGGATTTTTTGCAAAAGAATAACTATGATACAACGTGTATGATATTTATCCATGGCGAAACAATGACACATACGCGTAGTTAATTACAATATATAAAAAAATCTCAGATACCAAAGTATACATCAATAGAATGTCCAGGACATAGATACAAATCCGGTAAAAATGGACAAACACAGACCTCTGGAAACCAAAACGTGGGATCAGGTGCCATGTAGGAGTAAGCATCCCCTGTCGACCGGTCACACCCGCCGTGAGTCCACAGTGAAGTCCAATGAAATACTTGAGGAGTGAATCCGCGTCACAATTGGTACAGACGTCCCAACAACCGGCAACGAAAAGGCAACTCAACATTTCACTTAGTGAAACAGGGTATCACAAACACTACTATTATACCGATCGCAAAATTTGCGGAACGTTGATACTAAACGCGGTTTTCGATATCCCTGTGTCAATAATTTGTCAGTGAGTAATTTACCTCTGTATATGAAATCTTCATATGTTGTACACGCCATGGCATATCGGTTCATTTGTGAAATATAAACTCCATATCCGGGTGACTGAGGGATATTACTATTTGTATGTGTATGTCACGAAAGCCGATGGTTTGTCCCCGGATACATTACATCGAGTTTCTCTCCTCAATAACAAAAAATCAACAACAATAAAAACAACAACAATAACAACAACAACAAATGTTCTTTGTTCGTCGCCATGCAAGAGACGCGTTTTTGTTGCAGCTTAATACATCAATACAAAAGCTCAAATACTATTGGAAATTATAGCTTTTGTCTCGTAACAACGCTACTTTTTCATATATTGTTAAAATGACACATATATCGGAATTCCATAGAGAAAACTCTCATTTTTACGTAATGATCAACGGCAAAGGGTAGCAATTAACATTTTTGTTTTAAAAAAGAAAACATATTTCTGGTTAATATAATGATAAAATATCCCATAATTCAACCGAAAACATACTATAAGCCTTTGTAAGATAGACGTAGGTAGTTTTGTTTGGTTCACATAATTCATTTTGATTTGCAATTTATTTCAGACTTCTTCGCCAGCAGCATCGAATTCGATTACACATTAACTTTTTTGTAGCCTTGTTTTTCAAGGAAATTATGACTATTCTCTGGGATATGCTAGTGGTCTATGACAAAGTGCAAAACACGGATGTATTTGATACTGTTTTAGTACAAAATGGCGTAAGTATTTTGTTAAAATCAACATTAATATGTATATATAACACAAAAATAGATAAAGACATGTAATTTAGTGTGATTGCCATTGTATCACGTGGATGAATAAAGGAAAAAAGCAGTCCTGGTTCTCTCTGTTTAAGAGTGCAAAAACGAAAATAAAGGATATCACGAAATAATATGTATAACGCACAGAAAATAGTTAGATATGATTGAGGTCAGTTGTAAGATTAATTATATTCACTACGATCACAGACTCAGCATCCCCTACATCTCGAAAGTTTGCCACTGGCTGTTACCACGACATGACGTATTTCTTTCTGGAACATTTTTATACAAATGATCCCCCGCAAGACATTTATCATCAAGTACTTTTATCAATAAAAAAATTACTGCGGAACAGACGACATAGTGAATGATCAGGTGTATTTGATATTTGATATCTTAAGAGTGTCGTATGCTCGTGTCTGATGCAATTGTCGCATCACTCTTGCAATTAAAACACTGTAAAATACTCTCTCTCTCTCTCTCTCTCTCTCTCTATATATATATATATATATATATATATATATACACACACACACACAAACACACACACACACACACACACACACACACACACACACACATATATATATATATATATATATATATATATATATATATATATATATATATATATATAGTTTTAATTTTGGGGGGGGGGGGCGCCCTCCCCCCCCACCCCCCCCCCGGGGGGGGGGGGGTGGGGGTGGGGGGGGGGGGGGGGGGGGGGGGGCCCCCCCCCCCCCGGGGGGGGGGGGGACCCTATCCCCCCCCAACCTCCTCACCCCACAACCTTTCCCAACCCAAATTAACCACGATCACCAACCTACAAAACTGCCCGAGGCAGCCACACCCAGACACCTCCACGTCCATTCAAGCACAACCTTGGTGACTCACTCCCCACCTGCTCGCCCACTTCTCCCGATAAACTACCCACCACGATCCGCGAACACACCTCACACGCTGGAGCCTCATACGCACACACCACACGCTCACACAACCCGAGCGTCTACTTGACCACCTCGGCCTCACCTCCGAACTCAACATACACACCACCCCACCACACTACACTCACACTCTCACACAACACACAATACACTCACACGACATCTCACCCCCCCCCCCCCCACCCCCCCCCCCGCCCCCACCCACCCACACACAGATATAAAATCTACAAAAATCTATCAGGGTATACTTACTATAAATACCAACGTTTTAATATATGGAGTGCAAATTCTATGATTAAGGTATAAAGGTGATGAAAATGTTAACCTCTGAACTATGTTGAAAACAGAAATGTTGAAGCTAAATAAAAGTTCAACACGTGAAACTGAATTTATGTTTTATTTATTCTGTTGTATTCTATTTTGTAGGTCGGTTGTAAATTGCTTTCCTTCTTCAAAATTTACTTCAAGTCCTGCACTTACACCTGGATGTTTTGTGAAGGATTTTACCTGCATAGATTAATGAGCAACGCATTTTCACCTCCAAGATCATTATTACCTGTTTATATCGCAGGATGGACTGTTCCACTCGTGTCCTGCTCAGTATATGGAATTCTTAGAGGAGTTTTAAATAACGAAAGGTATTGATTTTTTTTAATTTAAGATATTCCTTTATGCCAATACAATCGATGTTATGAATCGGTTGAAAAAGAAAATAATTAAACTTTACCCAATCCCCTAAACGAGAAAAACGGAAAAATGAAACTATTTCCTGTCATTGTTATTTTCAATTGAACAAATTCATTTTGAATCCGTGTGACCAAAATTCTAATTTCCGAATCCAATATAGAATTTTTCGGCAAACAATCGCCATCTTGATTGATATCTAATCTAATTCAATTTCACAAGTTTGTTACATTTTAAAGTCAAGGCAATATTTTAAACTTAAACCGTGACAACTTATTAGAAATTCAAAGCGGAAACACCAGTTTTTCATTTGTATGCAATCATCAGGACGTTTTGAAAATTATGCCAGATCTAATTACGTGGAATGACATGTAATCAATTTTTGCATTTTCCAAAGTGAATACGCAATATTACGTAGTAATTCATTCACAAAGTGTAAACATATTTGTGTATTTATGTAACGAATGAACGCTCGTCAGAGTGCATTTATTGTCAATATGTATGTCATTTAGGTGATAGATAAATAGAATTGCGGAAGTGAGAATCAAATATTTCGCCTTTTACGTGATCAATATCATCTTGATGGAACAGCGATGTACAAGGTAGAAGAGTAGGCTATAGTACGTGAGCGATCTTCAGCATTTCTTATTTTTAGAAATATTTTTATTGGAAGATAATATTTTATTTATTTTGAGTTTAAAATTAGATTTGCATTTTACGTAGGCCTACAAACCGAGGAAATGCGGCAATATTGTTTGTTTATGTATTTTGTGTACCGGTCAACTGATGTGACGTCAGTGTCATGTGACGAACTTCAATTATAGCTGAAGACCTGTTTAATGTGACCTGTCGACTTTTATTCCGAGCGCGTGTAATCATACGGTAACAATACAAGTTCAATACGCCCGTTGCAATAAGTCACGTCGTAATGCACTGTAGTTGCCGGAGCTACTGTAGTCGCGAGAGCTACTTTGCTAAATGGGACTCGTATCATCCAAAATATTTGATGGCGTCGTTAGAAACGGAATGAATTTGTGTACATATGTAGATAAATAAGAGACATGTAATAAATACAAAACCACACAAATGATTCTATCCGCATCGTCAGATTGCACTTGATCGTTGTAGCGGATGGATTCAAGCTATACTCTATTTGAATACATCCGTTACAATATAAAAAATCTCAGATACAAAAGTATAAATCAACAGAATGTCCAGGGCACAGATACAAATCCGGTAAAAATGGACAAACAGGGACCTCTGGAAACCAATCGCGTTCAGTATGATGATACGGATATAAACATATGTGTAGTTTTGTTTATATACTTGGCACCTGATACCTTTTCTGGATTTTCTAGTTTGCCCCTGTTTGTCTAATGTTTACCATATTTCTATACCGTCTTCTTAACTTTCTGAAGATTAATACTTCACATATGTGGAAATTTTAAATGTAACCAGATAAGGTATTTGCGGTTTTGCTAATGTCTTGAAGTTGCCTAAACAATAGCATGGCATTTGTTGTTGATTTATGACAGTTTTGGTAGGATTATAGAAAGTTTTCTTTTTTTACGAATAATGAAAAATTATCGTTCCTGCAACATTTAATATACAATCATTATAAAATCATATCTAGACACAAGTAATTATCTTCGCCTGTTACATTTTTGTACTAAATACTGCACTCACAATTATTCGGAAATGCGTCAACGTTTTTGTTACAGATTACAATCGTATGTAATACTACCCACATGACGACGTCAATAGAAACATTAGATTATCTCATATAATTGGAAAAAAACTGTAGTGTTTTGGTCAATTAAATATTAGTTATGTATATCAAATTCTGTGCTTATAGCATACAGTCGTGACAATGATATAAAATCGCTAGCGAATCGCTCGTGGAGATATAGTGATAGAGTGTTAGAGTTGCAAGCGGAAGGTTAAGGTTTTGAGTCTCCACATTTGTTAATTACTCAAACTTGATAGGGTCTGTTGCCTCAACAAGTGCGCGACATATGAAGTAAAAGTCAAAAGTCATTCGGATGAGATTTAAACCAGGGGTCTTGTTTCACGGTTCGTCAAAGAAGACTTTTCACTTTATTGGTATAAGCCAATACAAGTGTAAAATGTGCGGCTATATATCTATAGCTCATGACGTCCACCATATAAAAGGAATTTCATTGGTGTGTCGTCTGTACCAATTGTGACGGGGATTTGTTCCTCACTTGTTGCATTTGAATTTGAATGTGGTCTGGCGGCGGGTGTGAAACGTAAACAGGGAATGCTTATTGCTCCATGGCACATGATCCCACATTCGGATTTCCAGAGGTCCGTGTTTGTCCGATATTCACCAGATTTGTATATATATATATATATATATATATATATATATATATATATATATATATATATATATATATATATATATATATATATATATATATCCTAGACTTTCTGAAGATTTATACTTTGTATTTGTAATTTTAATATTTATACAATACAAACTAATTAATTCCTTGTCATTCTAAAGTATGGTGCACGCTAGATCCTACCCTAGCTGTCCAGATTGAAACTCTTCAGTGTATATTGAAACTCTTCAGTGTATATTGAAACTCTTCAGTGTCGATGAAATGGTTTCTTACCCTCAACACTGAATGACTGGACACAATAAAGTCAAACGTCAGTCAAAATTCAAAAATATTACCAATCAATCCAGTCAAAATGTAAAGATCTGCATGACTGGATGTTACACTCTGGATGACTGGATGTTCACTGAGAATACAATCATATTCACTAAAGTCAAACTACAATAAAAAAAAAATCAAAGTTAGCCATCAATCCAGTCAAAATGTACATGAGATCAGGATTTTTATTAAAATATTTATATAGTTTAGTTTTCTATTAGCATCTACACTGAAGAGTATTAATATACACTGAAGAGTTCTAATCTTGACATCTAGGGTAGGATCTAGAGTGTACCGCAAAGTATTATAGTAAAGTATAGATTTTTGACTTCTACATCATCAAGTACCATGAACTTATCAACCCTGAAAAACAATGAACCCTTCTGTAAATCAATGACTAAGACCAGTCCAAATATATATTTAGGGGTGAATGAGTAAAACCAATTTAACAATGGTATCTATCAAAATAAATTAAATCAATTGATTGAGGCAATCGTCAAGTCATTCAAAGAGTGTAAATATAGAATGATTTAATCTTTCTTTTTTCAATTCTTTTGATAATATATATGTGTAGCAGTGGTTAAATGGTGTCCCTACTAGTTTGGCCCTTTAGCTCAATCGGTAGAGCACTAAATTTGTAATATGGGGGTCCTAGGTTCGATTCCAAGCAGAGACAGTTGTTTGCCTCTGTGGCATTTGGCGCCCACGTTGGAACATGGGTTGTTTCTGGATAAAAAACAATTATCCATCATTTATTTCACAATTAGTGATTGTTACATCCGAATGAAGAGTCGGGATGTCATTTCAAAATGGAAGACGTAATATATGTAGCTGTGGTTAAATTGTGTTCCTACTATCTTGGCTAGTGGGGTTCCCTCTTTAGCTCAATTGGTAGATCACTATATATGTGATACAGAGCCCCCAGGTTCCAAGCAGATACAGTTATTTGCCTATGTGATATCTACTCATTCCCTCGTTTCCAAAGTTTATTCTAATTCCAAAAGTTTCGCATTTGAAAGTGATGATTGTATGTAACAAACTAAGTTTTGTTAAATTATTATTGCGTTGAAAATTATAATTATCATATAATGCTTACTTGAATATGAAATTAAGTTTATTATAAGTTTAATTGATATCAATAATGAGTGCAAAACAGAACATCTGTCTGATTGCTAGCACATGCAATAATGCACATACGACGAAAAGAAAACTATTTCTCAATATTTGTTCTGAAATAGAATACAGCATTCTAAAACACTGCATTAGTTTCGTATAAATCTCCTGGTAAGCGTTGATAGAATACAGCATTCTAAAACACTGCATTAGTTTCGTATAAAATTCCTGCTTTTATACACGAAACATGTCTATTTCACTTGTATATTTAGTATGATATACGTGTAAGACGACTACAGATGCAAAATGAGTGGGGATAACTTCAGAATGATTTAATATTTTTATAAGCTGACTTGTTGTTGAAACAATATTCCTTGATAGATACACTACAGAAATGCTACTCATACCAATACGAACATGTGTTAATAGTTATTTAACTATTTAAGCGGTCGTTAAACACTTTTCGAACATTAATTATCTGAGGTTGAAGTACAAAGACATTCTAAATAAGACATTAGCCCACATACCATTCAAACGGATTCATTCAATTACGAAGAATGATAATTGCCTAATTTTCCTGCAACACGTTCATTTTGAAAGTTTAAATTGTTGATTTATAAATAATGAAAACATGTTTTCTTTGCAGCATTTGTATTCATTCTTTATCATAAGTGTGGTGTTGTTGTCAGAAAAAATATCAAGTTTTGTAGGTGTTTTATGACTTTTTTCTTTCATAGCAAAATAATGAAACATAGCAATGAAACAAGAATGATCATTTCTAGAGTGTTTCCTGGGAATCGACAAAAAGTAACATCTATTTTCATTGGAAAGAAAATTAGAAAAATGTTTGAAATTCTTTCTGTATTTTCGAAACAAAATACTCGAGATTGTGTTTTTGTTTGTTTGTTTTATTTAGTCAGTACTCGTTGCCCCAGGCTGAAACGCATTTCATTCAATGTTTTGTTATGTAATGTCTAATGTGTCATTGATTCTATACCATTTCATATATATAAAGTAAGTGTACGAGTGCTTGTTTATTGTTTTAATATCCATATATACCTGATAATCTAAGTATACCTAGTCTTAAAAACGACGGGGCCTCAGTGGCTGAGTGGTTGGAGCATCGCGCTTTGAACCTTGCAACTTCTCACTTCCAGTCAGCGCAGGTTCCAGAAAGTTTGCCGGTTCACTTGCAGAAGGCCGATGAACTCTTACCGGGTACATTTGAACTTGGTCCTCACCTCATCTCCACCATTTAAAACTGGCCGCCATCATATAACTGTGAAATTGTTGAGTGTGGCATAAAATACTATTCAAAATTCATATTTCAATTTATGTCTAATCAACAATAGGATAGCAGGGAGAAATTTTCAAACAACCATTTTTTTTAATATCAGTTCAAATACATTAGAACTCAAGTATCTCGACGAAATTTCGTTATAGGTAGAAAAAGAAATAGATTTTATAAACAAAATACAATATGTTTTTTTCTTTTTTACGTCATTCGTAATGTGCTTTTTTCTAGACAACATTGATCTTTACTTATCACAAACTTATATTTGATGCAAAAACCTATTAAGCTATAATTGAATTAAAACTGCGTTCAGGTATATGATTTTTTTCTGATAAAATGCTGAATAAATGTAGGTCAAGTACTACCTAAAACTGGCATGTGTTGATTTCATAACAAAAATGTTATCATCCTGATTATAACACGACTTTTTCATTACAGTTGCTGGTCTGACAGTTTTAATAATTTAGAGTGGATTTTTGATGTTCCGAATGTTTTGTGCCTTGTGGTAAGTGAAATAAATAAATTTTGAGATTGACGCTAAACATGTCTGCCCTTGTAGCCATAGTATAATCTATAGAGTTTCATATATTTTTTCAACGGCTCTCTGTTTAAACTTTCAAATTTTGCAAGTTGCAAGTCCTTTTCCCTGGAATAATCAAAATAAACTATTTCCCCCTTAAATTGCCATGCGACCTTTTATACATTCACTAGCCGGACTGCTTCCGTTTTCGAAATGTTCTGAATGAGAGTGGCTGTAACTTTTAGCGTGAAAAAGTGCAAACAAGTCATAGTTGAAGGTTAACCATTGTTTTTATTGTCAAATAAATACCATGACGACGAAATGCCACGTAAACTACATATATGATTTATTGGAAGTACGAAATAAAAAAAAACGACCACGAGATTAAATTAATTGAACTCTTATGTATCTATGGTATTCCCTGAGAAGCACTCTAATATTTACATGTATTAATTTGTTTTACATATATTGACACGCAATTATTTTTGTCTTTTAGCTAAACCTGGTCTTCTTGTTTAACATACTACGAATTCTCCTGACACAAATACAGTCGCATCCGAACGAACCTGGTAATTTCAGGTAATTTAATTTGACTAAATGCTTTGTATCAAATGCACCTTCTTCTTTTCGGTTCCCAATACAGAAGTTACACACATTTAGGACATTTAACCAAACCTATCCTCTTCTCGCCCCGTAATAATAAGGCCCTGATGTTACCTTTCCATTTAATTGTCTTTTATATCTGTCTTGACTTCTGTACCAATTATGACGAGGATTCGCTCCTCATGTATTTTATTTTAATTTGACTGTGAACTCACGGTGAGTTTGACCGGTCGACAGAGGATGCTTACTCCTCCATGGCACCTGATCCCACATCTTGATTTCAAGAGATTTGTGTTTGTCCATTTTTATCACATTTGTACCTATATCCTGGACACCCTAATGATTTATACCTTGGTATCTGAGACTTTTTATACTTCAACACATCCATTATTTCCTAGGCTGTCTGTCTCCTTTTCAACTTTCCTTTTCAGAATACTTAAAGGAGTAAAAAAAAAAAAAACTGATCTATAGATTACTACCTGACTCGTTTTAGGTTTAGATTTTTAAATGTTCAGAAATTAAAAGATTATAATTGATTAGTGTTTGAAAGAAGCAAAAAATTGTGAAAAACCAACATGACCAGACGAACAGAAATGAAGGATCGACATGGACTTAGTTTCTACCAAAGTTGATGTCGACATAAATAAACATATATCAGATAAATCTGTCCTTAACCAAACTTGCAGACAGACAAGTCAAACCAACAATTGCCTCTTTATCTTAAACAAGAGGTGTATTATTCTCACTCAATCACTACTAAATTTAACACATACACAATATTCCTCCAGTTACTTTGATGTCACAAAGTAACTTGTCTTGCAATATTGACCTCAAAGGGGCATCAGCTATGTTAGTACTATTTCGGTTTTACTTCTAATGCTGTTTGTTTTATTTCATTTGTGAAAATAAGGTAATGTCTATTGTTGTATGCATATTCTAATAGTAAGGTTGGATCAGTCATTTGCAAACGAATAATTGCAAACCTGGCTTGCTGAAGGAATTTTCACAAAATATATAGGAATGCGGGAATTATTATGGCTGTGAATTTGTTATTGTACATCAGTCTTAGTAGTAACGATTTTGTTTTGAAAAAAGGACAGCTAATGCCACTTAAATTCACTTGTAATCCTGGAATGCATTCTCGGAAACTTCCAAATTGACACCCAAATTTCAAGTTAAATTTCTGGATCACATTAACAACAGGTAGGAATGTTTCCCTCGCGTTTGATGTCAACGTTCCGCAAATTTTACGGTCGGTATAATAGTCTTGTTTACGACTACTCTGTTTCACTAAGAGGAATTTTGAGTTACCTGTTCGATCGCAGCTGTTGAGACGTTTGTCACAATTATGACGATGATTCGTTCCTCTCGTATTTGATTTTAATTTGACTGTGGATTTAAGGCGGATGTGACCGATCGATAGAGGATGCTTACTCCTTCATGACACCTGATCCAACCTCTTGATTTCAAGAGGTCAGTGTTTGTCCATTGTTTTACCAGATATGTACCTATATCCCGGACACCCTAGTGAATTATATCTTGGTATCTTAGACTTTTTATATATCCGCTATTATGATATACTTTTATATATATATTTTAAATTGGTTTCCTTATTTTATTTCAGACGTGCTGTAAAAGCAACATTTGTGCTGATTCCTCTTTTTGGTATTCAACTCTTTGTAACTCTATATCGAATTCCAATTACCGCTAAAGGAGGCCTTGAGTATGAGCGGTTCACATTATTTGTTAATAATTTACAGGTATGTATTATGGAAATATTTTTGGAATTTTCTTGTGTTAAAATGGCGATGGCGTAAAGAAAAAAGGATGATTATTGCAAAAAATACTAGGAAAATCGAGTTACAGAGCACGGAAAAGAGATGAATCGAGATATTTACAAGTTCACTAGAATTACTAGGCTATTTATATCGCAGACAGGAAATCTCAGTCACGCATATTTAGGTTTGAGTCTAGATCGAAGCTTTTTCTCAATTTGTACTTGAAATCCCGTACAAAACACGTGATAATACATATTGTTTTTAAGAACTTTTCAACTCAAATTCCTGTAAGAAAACAGAAAATGTATTTCTGATAAAAGATACTAGAACATTTTCTAGGACGGGTATGAGAAAACATTTAAGCATATTGTATATTTTGTTTACTACTTCAAAAATGACATGAAAGGTTAGTACTTTGTCATTAAAGTTACAAAAAGCAAACTATGACTCACATTTATCTTGGAATTATTGGTGTGAAATTCAAATTCAACTTTATACTAAAATTAACATAATTGTGTCTGCATACTCTCTAGTATACAATGTATGATCCGTTTACTAAAGGTGAGTAGCTGAATATATGATGACCACTGATTTCAGATAACTTTTTATACTATTTAGTTTGATTATATATATATATATATATATATAAATATATATTAATGAAATTATACATTTATACATTTTTCAGGGTTTTGTGGTTGCTTTGATATTTTGCTTTATGAATGGAGAGGTAGGTATCAATAAATTTTATTTCAAATGTTTGTCTCTCATTAAATACAAATCTTATTCAATCCTTCTCAAATGCAAATGTTTAAAAAAAAAAACACGTGTCATATTTCACAAATATTTCATTGTATGCTAAAAAGAATTCTGAACTAATCATCAGAGACAGATTAGTTTTGACTTCGAAATAGATTTGAAATCAATGGGCCATTTGTCCAATAGGTGTCAAAATTCTTGTACTGTATTTTCCATTAAAGAACCTGTGAAATGAGTCACTTAAGATAAAGCGCTATTAACTGAATGCTGATGTTTACGATTGTATTTTGCCTTCCTTGTACATATATTTAATCTGAATGTTTTTGTATTCTATCGCTTATCCAACAGAGAGAGAGAGAGAGAGAGAGAGAGAGAGAGAGAGAGAGAGAGAGAGAGAGAGAGAGAGAGAGAGAGAGAGAGAGAGAGAGAGAGAGAGAGAGAGAGAGAGAGAGAGAGAGAGAGAGAGAGATGTTTTGATAATCGTCTGTATTGTCTAGTACTTTCGAGCATCCTGCTTTCTCCGGGCATAATATGTAATTGATAATAAATCTCAGTGACATAGAAATTATGACGTTATCAATTTTGATGAAAATCTTTATAACACATACTATGAATGTTATACATACGTTGAACATTACCAACTGGTATGTCACATAGCTACATAAAGAGCATATATCAATTATTGTAGTCAAATATCATGATTGATGTGTTAAATATATTATAAATATACATTAAATCGTCACTGCGAGATATGAAATACGTCAAATTGTCGGGTTTGTTGTCGGTGATACATATTATATAGTATGTTAAACAAACACTCATGAACTAAGAGAACAATAAAATACTTAACTTCCCTGAACTGTAAAAAATTGTAGACCAGTTATAGGATAATCGTGTTTTAAAGTAATTCAAAAGTAAATAGTTAAATCATTAAAAGATTATAATTTTAAAAATGATTGACTGACCAGTACATACCTAAACACGTATTATAAGCAGGCATGTAAATAACCTAAACAAATGTGTGCTTTACACATTATTCAAAGGGGCATTAGCAGTGTTTACCAAAAATATTTAGATTTTTTCTACTTTTACTACTTTCGCTTGATGTACATCAACAAATAGGAGTTATACGCAGGCATAACAAATCTTATATTCCAATATATTTTGCGAAAGATAATGTCAGGTCCAGTGTGGTGTGTTTACACAAATAATAAGGTTGAATGAATCAGTTGTAAGTGAATAATTGCCAGATTGGATTTATCAAGCAATTTGTACATAGTATATATAGCAATTTAAGAATGTTAATGCCTGTGCATATCTCTTTTTAAATTATTGTATATATTCTAAGAAGTAAAAAAGAGGCCCATTTCGGCCACCTGAACTGAGTTAGTATCTTACAAATACAGTGGAACACTGCATAAAGAAAACCTCAAATTTAGGGCGAAAAATATTCAGTCTCTTCCTCTTTTCTTAATAAATATGAAATAAGTCCACACCCCAACTTAAGACTTATTTTTTTTTCTATTTCTACCACAAACACAACCTCGAATCATAGATAAATAAGAGGCATTTATATTGGTTTAGTGTATGCAGTGGTTCAGGAGAATATTTTCGAACAGGGTACATTCTTGGACATATTTTACCCCATCCTGAATTCACCCTTGGACTGATCGGGGCAAAAACAAAAACCCACAAATTTGGTAGAGGATCAAGTGTACAATTCGTGTAAATTTCTTTAAATTCCCTGAAGCAGTTTTGAAGAACAAGTTGAGAGTGTGAAAAAGCTATCCCTCTTTTTCTGTTTAAAAAAATCATTAAAAATTCAAGAAATAATATTTCAGCAAAATTATCTACCTAACTGCATGTAAAACACATAAAATGAATGCATCATAATGAATAAAAGGGGAGAAAATCAAAGACATCATACAAAAATGAATGAAAATAACAAAGTCTAAGAAGACATCAAACACCTGTCAAAAATTTATTTTCCGATTTCTACGAAATTTACAAACTTGAATCTTGCATCCATGTAGATCACTCAGATGCAATCAGTTTTTCACAGTTCTAGAGATTTTGAAAGAGGGGTACCTCTGGGATCTCTTTTGTCCTACTCGGGATCCACCCCTGCGCCGATCTGGCCGAAATGAACAAACTTGGTAAAGAACCAAACTTGGTAAAGAACTTTGAGTACTTGCTTCCTATAAAGTTTCATCAAAATCCCTTCAGTGGTATAGAGAAGAAGTCGATAATGTGAAAGTTAACGGACAGACGGACGGACAGACTACGGACAAAAGGCGATCAGAAAAACTCACTTGAACCTTCGGTTCAGGTGAGCTAAAAAGGAAAGATATTTTTGGAAAGCACACACACACACACACACACACACACACACACACACACACACACACACACACACACACACACACACACACACACACACACAGCTAATGCCCTTTTAAGCATTTTATAGTTTAATTTAATCTAAGGATTCTTTTTTTTTTTTTTACTATTCAGATATCTAACATTGCTTTACGATATTGTCCAATACACACAACGTGGCGGGGTGAAGTAATCCTTTGATTATCATACGGTATATATTCTACTCAATTATCGTGAAAAGTATTTATTTCCCATTGGATAATCGTAGGTATGGCAGCTAGTAGTAATGCTTTCTCTTGCTATAACGCATGCCAAATGTTATCTTAATATCGTTATGCTGTAATACCTAAACCTAAACTCGTCCAAGTCAAGAAAGGAATCACGAGACTACACCCGCCATGTTATATTTCTTTAACCATGGCAAATACAATTTTGCATTACTCCTCTATGACACCTGATCCCACCTCTTGGTTTCCAGAGGTCCATGTTTGTCCATTTTTACCGGATTTGTATCTATGTCCTGGACATTCTATTGATTTATACTTTGGTATCTGAGATTTTTTATATTTATAAAACATTATTTAGTACATGTATTTTGATTTTGATTAGCATTGTACGGTACCTTCATCAATTTGTCAGTTATATGGTGGCGGTCAGTTTTTAAAAGTGAAGGGGAGAACCCGGTTACAATGCACCCGGGAAATGCCTTCTGAGAGTAAACTGGCAAACTTTCTCACAAAATTGAGCCTAAGTTCCAGTGAGTCTCGATCTTGCACTGACTAGAAGTGAGAGATTCCATGGTTCAAAGCGTGATGCTCTAACCACTCTGCCAAGGAGACCCCCAACCCCATTAGATGTGACCAGTGCGACATAATCTTGCGTGCTATTATAACTAAAATCAGTTATAAATTCTTTTGAAACTTTTGAGTTACAGTAATCAGTTTTATATAGAGTTATTTGCCACACTCAATAATTTATCAGTTATACGGTGGATGTCACCAGGACACAATGAAACCGGGAAAAGACCATTGTACACTGCAAGTAAACTGGCACCCTTCCTTGCACAATCAACCAGGGAATAGTCCACTCCAAGTGACCTGGCGGGGTGAAGTAACCTTTTGATTATCAAATAAACTATTTTACACACATTTCCGTTATGGCAAGCTTTATGGAAAAAACTTTCCATCTCACTGGATATACGTGGTTATGGAGACAAGTAGGAGAGATTATTATCGACAGTGTCATTGTATATATCTTTATGAAGTAACTGCCTAAAATTTAAACTCGTCCAGATAAAAAGAAGACGGGTTCACGAGACTCCACCCTGCAAGGTTATTTCGGATTTTACTGTTGTATTCCTGTGAATTTTCGCTGCCGTTTAATTTTTTGCCATTTTCACCCTAAGCTGAGATGCCGAATATAAAATGAAAGCGAAATTTCACTCTAAAAATTTGAAGCATTGATATGCATGCCTTCTGTGAGACTATGGTGATTTAGGGCGAATTTTAGATGAGGGGAATATGTTGTCTGTTGTAAAAGGGCGAAAATAAACAGGAGCGAAAATATATACCGGATATACAGTATACAGATGAAAAATGTATGGCTTAGTATGTTAAAATTTCTCAGATCGATAAAGTCTAATGTCAAGCTACTAGTAATTGAAAGTCAACGGTTGTGTACTGCCTTTGTGCTTGAACCATGATTCAACGAAGTATTACCTCGAATATTTCACTTTTTCCAAAATAAAACGATTAATTTCTAAATGTTTTACTTATTACAGGTCATATCACTTTTACGGAGGACCTGGAGACATCGAGTCAGAGATCGTTCATCGAGTTCACGAAGATTGAACCAAACAGTGAACCAAACATTATCAACACGATCAGATTGTGAATTCACTAAAAATGGAGATTCAACACAGACTGCTCTTCTGTATAACAAACCCGGTAAAAAGGAAACATATCAAATGAATGAGAAAATGAATTCCAATAGTAACTATGACAAAAATTGTGTTAATCAAATATCCAGCTCAACATGATTGTAGTGTTCGTAAAAGTCTCCAAGCTGTCATATTTGATCGTAATTGCTGATTACAGACATGCGCCGGATAAAGCAACATGGGAAATTACTGAATAATCTACTCACTGCAGATCTATCTTTAAATGGAATTATTTTACTTGACTTGAATGTCATACATATTCAACAGAACATACATGTTTGGTAGATTTATTTTATTAAACATATGTTTGCATTTGCTTACCGTATACATTTACATGTATCAGTGAGCACTTCCGTAAGACCAAATACTCGTTTTATTTAGTGTTTAAAAGAGCCTTCCACCAACCCTTTTTTACATGTCTAACAGTGCGCGATAATGGTCCGAATGGAGTCCTGCGCAGTATAGGAAGTAGAAGAAGAAGAAGTAAATTATTAAATTATCTTAGGTAGTTACATCGAATGGACAGCATACCTTTATCACTTTCATCTAACGGTCGTCATTGTATTCAGTGGAGAAGTACTTAAATGTGTGTCAACAAAACTCAAGCAGAAACTATAGTTTCCGACTTCCCGATACCAAACAAAACATTAAACTTTAATTAAGGTAGAAATAGTGCTTTTTCACATTTATACCGTACTCTCGTGAAGAAAGATTCAGACCATAGGAATGAAATTCAAACTGGGGCTCAGCGCCAATTCTTTTCACATTTATACCGTACCCTCATGAAAAAAAATTCTGACCATAGGGATGATATTCAAACTTGGGCTTAGTGCCAATTCTGCCGTGGCAAGTTAGAAAACTATCAATTCATTACATTATTTCAGTATAAGTCACGTATTTGTGACACTTAAGCTTGTGATGTTTCTATAAATTTCAAACATTCATGTATTTGGTTGGACCTAAAACATTGATTGAATAATTTCATAGATAAAATATCAACAAAGCCATATATCAAATTATCATATTTCAAATCACATTGCTTTTGGTCAATTCAAAATTTTCAATGATAAAGTAAATTGGATGGGTAAATATTTCACGTACAAAAAGGAAATTAAGACCAAACGATATTACAATAACACAGTAATTATAAATCATATCGTCATCACAAAAGAAAATTTTAACTCGTATGTTATATCAGTTATTCCAAAATAGAATAGTGTCCTTCTTTTGTATACAAGTACTCTATTAAAATGAACAGGAGGTCATGGCTTGCCCACGGCGGCACGGGGAAATATTATTGTGTGAAAAAATCTTTTTAAAAGCATATGACGTGTCCGGTCAAGAAGTTTACCGGTCTCTTACAAGCATGCAATCGCTAATCCTACCCCCCAAATTCCCCAGATTTGATTTAGCAAAACATTTGTCGATAATTACGATTATACGCATTTGACAGAGTTAGGCCTATATGAGATGTATGACATGCAGTGATAGATATATGCTAGCACAACGATGCAGTTAAACTTTCTCGTTTACGTATGTAGACTCATTTTAAAAAATCATAAAAAAATTTACTCATTCCTGATTCATTTGATAATGAAATGACATCATTCACCACGCAAATTTGCACCAGGATATATTTACGTCGTTGTGAACACTAATATAGAAAGTGAGGTACGTTAGACATGTCCAGATATGAAATGTTGATGATATTCATGACGTCATAGTAAAAAAGATGCCATGAGTATTAGTGTTGGGCATCCCACTTCTTTAATATGTTTAATTCTTTTTGTGATGTTTATCTGATATGAATAGACCCTTTCACGATGATTGCGGTCCTGTAACTTTGAGTGGCAAAATGACACAGAAAATGACGTAAAAAAAACCCCCAAAAACAATTAGTTACTATAACGACGTCTATGTATTTTGCGGGTATCTGTATCATTTTGTCACTCAAAGTCACAGGGCCGCAGTTAATGTGAAAGGGTGTATTACCCAGATAAAATAAATTGACCATTTGATGGAATATTTGTATGACATAAGACATATATCTTAAGAGGCTGGTTCTCTGCACAGTTGTAGCCAAAATATGGAAAATAATTCCAAAAAAACGTTTGGCTTGATGAAAACACATGTGATGTACCATGCGTTGAAAACGCATGGGTATCTAAAGTCGTGGACATTAAAAACGTAGAAAGAAACGACTCAAAATATATTTTGAAATGACATGTATAATACAGTGTTTTTGTATATACAAAAAATGTAAATGGCAATTTCATGAAATTGAAATTATTGGGAAGGTTTTTGTATTTATGCGATATAATGAAAATACGAATTTATCACGCATTGAAAATGCTTTGTATCTTTTACATATATATATGTTATATTATCATGTGATCAATCCAAATTCAAAAAACTTACAAATTTCCTTTGCATGAAATGTGAAAGGTCATACACCTTTTGTATAAGAATCTTAAAATTAAAAAAGCGTGTCATTATAGATGTGAAACGAAAATCTTACTTTTTGTAATATTTCATAGAAAAGAAAAAAATTGTGGTTTTTCAGTTTAATTGTAGATTTTTGTTTGCACAGTATGAAAGAATGATACAATTAATAATGAACTCTTTTTTTGCACAGTATGAAAGAATGATACAATTTATAATGAACTCTTCTCAGTACTTGATATATTTAATATTGCAAACCACATGAATATACATACTAAATCGAATGAGAATTAAAAGATTTCATGCATATTTTCATAAACGATTGCATATAGCAGATTGAACTGTAACACACAAGTTAGTGACATACAGTTTATGCAGATATTCGTTTGTTAAAGGTACCATTTGACAACTATTTAATTCATTATTTCTCCCATTTATTTTCGTAAGAGGAGAAAATATCATTTTTGAAATTTACATCTCCAAATACGACGCAAGGCGGTAATAAAACCAATGCGACATGTCACTCTAAGCTACATAATGAATTGTTGTAGGAAAACGCAGAGCTTTAGGCTTCCTTATTATCGCTTATTATCAGTATTGCTTTTAGTCGCTGTAGTAATGTTCAAAACATTAAGTGTAATTACATTGAACAGAATTTTACACAAAATTACAATTTTACGTGGAAATCCGCGGGACCACGAGAAAATTGATAATGCATTAAATATGAATTTAATTGCGAATGCAACTCATCGACATGGGATGCTTACTCCTTCCTCCATGGCACCTGATCCCATTTCTGTATTATCAGAGGTCTTCAATTGTCCAATCTTCACCGGATTTATATTGACTCTGATCTGTATCTGATGAACCTGCTTTCATTTGATAATTTTGGTGTTTCTGATTTTTATTTGATTCAATCAAATAAATGGTTTATAGATACTAAAGAGCCACGATATTCATTTGTAGCTCATTTGCTATAAAGCTTTAGGAAAGCGTAATCAAAATGTAAATTTGTTGAATTTATTTTCAGAGAGGCATAAAGATGTCAAGAAATATATCCTGCTATTGCAGGATAAGTATATTATTCAAATATTTTTATTGTATTTTTTTGTGAATAAGCTTTTCTTGTTAAGAAATAAATGTACTTTATCATTGTGATTTCAATCGGTGCTTTGTGTGGAGAGTGTGTCCAAGTTAGTTTCTGTTTCTCACATACATATTGCATACCTCTCAAATTTTCGCCACTGGTTATTTTCGCCCTTTTTACGTCAGAAAGCATATTCGCCATATCTTAAATTCGCCTGAAATCATAATAGTCTTATAGATGGTATGTAAGTTAGTACTTCAATTATTCGGTTTGAATTTTTGCTTTGATTTAAATTCGCTTTTTTGTGTAGGAATGAAAATGGTGAAAATTAACTTTTGCTCTCATTTTTACATTGCCTCATCATTTAGGAAAAACAATCGTGAAAATTAAATTTTGCTTTCAATTTATAAATTCGCCTTTTAATGTAGGAACGAAAATGGTGAAAATCAATTTTTGCTTTCATTATTAGCCTTTTTATTTTGTAACGAAAATGGCGAAAATCAACTTTTGCTTTAATTCTAAATTCGCCTTTTAATTTTGGAACGAAAATGGTGAAAATTAACGTTTGCTTTCATTTTAAATTCAAACGTTTCCTCTCATTTTAAATTCGCCTTTTGATTTTTGAACAAAAATGGTGAAAATTAACTTTTGCTTTAATTCTAAATTCGCCTTTTGATTTTGAAACGAAAATTATGAAAATAAACTTTTGCTGTCATGTAATTTCGCCTTTTGATTTTGGAATGAAAATGGTGAAAATTAATATTTGCTTTCATTTTAAATTAGCCTTTTTATGTATGAACGAAAATGGTGAAAATTAACGTTTGCTTTCATTTTAAATTTGCCTTTTTATTTAGGAACATAAATGGTGAACATTAACCTTTGCTTTCATCTTTAATTCGCC
Organism: Atrina japonica; assembly: GCA_030159075.1. Lineage (NCBI taxonomy): Eukaryota > Metazoa > Mollusca > Bivalvia > Pterioida > Pinnidae > Atrina > Atrina japonica. The sequence continues at coordinate 836,519 of BROG01000067.1, read as the reverse complement.
TTTTCATGTAGAAACGAAAATGGTGAAAATTAAGTTTTGCTTTCATTTTTAATTCGCCTTTTGATTTTGGAACGAAACTGTTGAAAATTAATGTTTGCTTTCATTTTAAATTCGCCTTTTCCTTTAGAAACGAAATGGTGAAAATCAAGTTTTGTTATCTTTTTTAATTCGCCTTTTGATTTTGGAACGAAAATGGTGAAAAAAACCGCTTACTTTCATTATTACTTCGCCTATTCGTTTGAGAACGAAAATGGTGAAAATTAATTTTCGCTTTCATTTTAAATTCGCCTTTTGATTGAGGAACGAAAATGGTGAAAATTAAATGGGAACGAAAATTTCCAGGTAAACGGTGGTCATTTGCTCCTCTACAACTGTAATGTATGAAACAAACATATTTGTCGGAATCGATTTTCATTTTAATATGAATATATATTGATCGTATCCCTCGTGTTATTGTATGTTATATGTCGTAAACTACTCGGTTAACAATAAAAGATGTTATTAGATATAATATTGTACGTTTTTTGTAGTTATTTCAATTCTTAACACTACAGATAATTTGAAAAAGGACGAATATCATTCATGAACGTTTTCCTAATAGTGTATGATCTTCATAACGTGAAATACCGTATAACTGGAAATTTTAGCGAGACGCAAATTTAGCGTTTTGTCCTAAAATACGGTAAATGTCTGTATAATTTTATCGAGAAGTAATTTTAGCGATTTTATGATTGAAAAGAGATAACTGCTACCAAGGACGAGTAATGAATTAGCGATGTTCAATTTTAGAGATCCCAACAACCTCTCTGATAATATCAAAATTGAATCCTCGCTAAAATTTATGTTTATACAGTAGCAATACAATTGAATATAATTATTCAAAGAACATTTATCAGAATTTTCACTGACGGTTTCAGGTTTAAACGTTTGAGACTCAATGTGATAAATTGTTGCTTCTATAGTAAAATCAATTTAACTTGACTGCACTGTCATGAGTAATCTTGCAAGCTTATCATCATTCGCATATTCATTCAGTTGGTACTACCACGTTTTCCCCTGTGCCTGCCATAAAGCTAAAATGAGTAGAAAGATCATCAATGATAATCAACAGGGTACTCCGCCCACAAAGCTCAGTGAATGCGACAACAGAAGCATGTTTAGCGTTAAATACAAAGATTTCCCTGTATTATCGAGTTACGTCATTGTTTTATTGTACGCCTGCGCATCAAACACCAGCTCATGTAACTCGCGACAGACATGTAAATCCTTGCTATATGGCAGTAGTCTCAATTTGCATAAAACTATAGTGTAGAATATCAGTATGAGGTGAAAATCTTTGCCATCTGTGGTGGAATATCTACATCGAAAGTGTACGCAAAATTGTGATGCCAGACAGGTATGAAAACCCTGACGCTAGACAACAGGAAGGGTGCCATATTAGCAATAAGTTGTTACCTACTGTGACTTATGATATAGTCAGCAAACCTCTTGCTCTTACGACTTTTACTCTCCCTCTAAGAACACTTGCAGTGTAGATACTTCAACTCGACTAGCAAGATATAGTCTCAGGTTCGTTATCGGTATCAGGTCCTAACAAAAACTTAGTATTGAATGTTTTTTTCGCTAAGCAATCAACAAACGAATCGAAGGTGGTGAGTCTTTAAACCAGTGTTTTTTTGTCAAGCAAATTTACTTCATTCCCGGTGACATCTTTAAATAAGTGAGAAGTTTGTAACAATAATTTAGAAAAATAATGTCTAACCCTTGATAATGAGCAAATATGTCAGAGCGTTCTGAAAGCACGATAAACCTGGAAACCATCTTTTAATCTCATCTAGTTTCAGGCAGATTTGTATCTTATTCTGTTTAGCAACGCCACCTGTAGGCAGATGATAAATAAGCATTACGGAAGTTTACATATTACGACTAGGACAGGATCCCCCGACCTGCACACTATATTTCCAATGCATTATACAATCATACAGCGAATGTTCCTATGTTCCTATTAACTTGTATTTTGCGACAAAATGTTTATGTTCGTTCATTCTATTTTCCATGTTAATCAAAATTAACATAAGCGAACAACAATTAAGCATAATTAATTTTTAAACATGTTTGTCATCGAAACCCCTATCTCTACATATATCCCTACAGAATACATTGCTGATTTAATAATTGTCGTCGAAAGGAGTGGTAGTAATATGTTTAAGATTCTTTTTGAAGATTGTGAGCTCTCGGGTTTAGCTTCGAATCAGATAATTATCACCGTAATAGAAGGACGTGGACAATCGTCACACTATTTTCGGTAATTACTGAAACAGCTGACAATAAGTCAAAATGGAGACGTTCTAATGGACTATCAAAACTCCAAGTCTATTAGAATACGAAAAATTGAATATAAAATGTTGCGAATCCCAACCGAGATGGGACCAGGTGTCCGGAACGACACAGCGTTCTCTGTTTGCATGCCACATCCATCATAAATGTAACATGGAAATATATCATGGAATTCCGATAAAAGGTCAAGCCCGATGGAAGTACCATTAGTTAGTGTAAGTTCTAATTGGTCAAATGGAATCACTGTATTTGATCGTGCTCCAGAATAACATTCCTGAGAGGGGGCTTCATATTATTTTAAAAAGATCCCCGTACAGACTATAAAACATCTTTAGTGACGATGAGACGATTTACACACTAGGATCTTAGACACAGGTCCCTAAAAGAATCGAGGGCTACTCTCTGAGAATATAGCATGGGTAATACGACTTGAATAAATATTATTGAGAAAACCGAAGTTATAGTTTGACAGAGGAGTCCAAAACAAATGCGCAAGACGATCGTTTCTGTCAAGACTTCACTAGTTGAGCTCGAAAGAAAAAATGGAATCATACAGGGTCAAGTTATAAAAATAAAGAATTTAAGAATTTTAAGAATTTGAATGGAGGTATCTCTGCGAAATATTACTTCGATATAAAATAATTGGCTTGTACCGAAATACTAGGTACTTGGATTATTTATACCCGTGGGGGACTCGCACAGCCAAGAAATACATGTTTAGTGAATTGAAATATTTATAGACTTAAAAACATTCTTAGGTTATGCCAAAATCCGAAAAATGTCTTTAACAAGTTGTTTTTAGTTAAGCCTAGTTTGTCTCCAGTTAAACCTAATTCTTTTTTAGTTAAACCAAGTCTTTCTCAGGTCAAGATGAGTTACTTGGAAAAATTTAGTTTCAGCTAGAGACAAAATAAGTATAACTGAAAATAATTTGAGTTTACTCATTAATGTTATTTTTGCGTGTCATACATTTTCTATGGACGTCACGAAAATATCTCTTGTGTGGACAGCCATTTTTATATTTGTTGTGAACAAAATAAAATATTTTGAATATTGACAATTGTTTCAGTGATGAGGATATATAAAAAATTTCAGATACCAAAGTATAAATCAATAAAATGTCCAGGACAAAGATACAAATCCGGCAAAAATTGACAAACACGGACCTCTGGAAACCAAGAGGTGGGATCAGGTGCCATGGAGGAGTAAGCATCCCCTGTCGACCGGTCACACCCGCTGTGAATCCACAGTCAAGTTCAATGAAACACGTGAGGAGTGTATCCTCGTCACAAATGGTACAGACGTCTCAACAACCGCCAACGAAAAGGCAACTCAACAGTTCACTTAATGAAACAGAGTAGTCGCAAACAAGACTATTATACCGACCGTAAAATTTGCGGAACGTTGACATTAAACGCGGTTTTCGATATCCCTGTGTCAATAATTTGTCGGTGAGTAGTTTACCTCTGTATATGAAATCTTCATATGTTGTACATGCACTGGCATATCGGATCATTTGTGAAATATAAACTCCATATGCGAGTGACTGAGGGATATTACTACTTAAATGTGGAAAAATTATTATGAAATGTATATGCGGAAATATAAACATGCTCATTCTTGGTACGAAAAAAGAACATCTCGCAAGCTCGGTCCTTGTTCGCACGAAAACATCGTGCGTAAATATTTCAACAAATACATTCAATAACATACATATAATGTGTGACGTGTAGTAATGCATTTCACTCTTTTGTGTCATTAGAAATCTTATCAATAACCTGACAAGACATTCTGTACATATCTCATTGCAATTCATTGATTCAGCAATCCCACATTATTCTGATATGAGTGTAGAACTTATCAGAATTCTTCAGATTTCACTTTATTAAGGTCAATTAAATTTCTTTCCAATTTTGACTCCTTCACTCAGTCATTAAAAACAAAGAGTGAAGGGTTGTTTTTTCGTAAGAAGTTCTAATACAGTATCAATTTTAGTATTTTGCAAACACTTTTTCTTATGTAAGTTATGATTTCATATTTGCAGATTTAATCATTCAATACCTTAATTTTAATAGCTTTATATTTGCTCCGAATTGTTGACACAATACCAAAATATTCCTGGATAATTGATCCCATAGCTTTTAGACCTTGCTGCTTTTGTTGTTTTTCCGTTTTATTTTAGTTAAACCAACGGTTTGCTCCTCTGAGATTACTGATATAACAACGATCAATTTCGTGGCATATAACCCTGCAATACATTGATTTATTGAATACCAACAATGTTTGCTACCTACTGCCAATCTACGTCACTAAGTGCTTGGTGTATTCACTATCAATAATGACAGTGATTTGTCTTCCCGAAATTGGACTGTGCTCTTATTAATACCTATTGACATTATGTTTAAATATTACCCAAATTAGGGAAATCAGCAACATATTTTAGGTAAAACTTTTACTTATGTATTTTTAAACCCACGCATACGATTGAAATCAGATGAGAATTACGAACTAAACTGACATGCATCTATTTTATTACGACAATCTTATCAATCATCTTTTTGAATACAGTACTTACCAATATCTGGAATTCTATGGTATGAGATTCTGAAGTTGGTGGGTTACTGTACCATGGTATGTTTACTAAACAACCAAAATAGTCACACATTAAAGATTGTCTGTCAGTTCATGTTCCATGTAAGTTTCATTGCAATTTCATGATCGATGAATTGACCATGGAATTCAGTTACCATATTCCAGTATCTGACATTTAGAAATACATTTGATGGTAAATACTGAATTGCTTGAAATACCGACTGCGTTTTTGGATTTATAACATACAGTAGAACTTCGAAGAGTCGAACTTCAATGAGTCGAATTTCTTGATAATTCGAATTATTCACAAAGTCCCGAATAATTTTGTTAATTAACGCTACTTATAAACATTCTATAATTCGAATTGTTTTGAGTATATGGGCCTATTTCTATAAAAACAACGAAAATTCCTACATATAATTCGATGTCAAAATTTGCAAGTGTATGAAATTGCCTCATAATAAATTTTCTCCTTCTCATACAACTCAATGTTTTAATTTCACGAAAATTTAGATAACTTTAGCATTTTTGATTTGATTTTACTATGCATTCATGGTGGGTGCGAGCGGCGAGAAGAAGATACTAATTCCCCATGTCATCTGATCCCAGCTCTAGATATATTAGAAGTACATACGTGTCCAATATTGATCATATCTGTACACTATATTCTAGAAAATTTACCAACGAACACTGGTATACATGTATGTACTTTCAATATCCAGGATACAGAAACTGTATAATTCTGTCATTAAATGGTTTATAATTACGTGACTGTACTATTGTACATTTGAACAAAAACAAAATGCTATGGTAATCATGAGAATAAACTAACATATATGTTACTATTATTATTATTATCATTATTATTATTATTATTATTATTATTATTATTATTATTATTATTATTATTATTTTTTTTTTTTTTTTTTTTTTTTTTATTATTATTATTATTTTTTTTATAATTCGATATGGAAAATAAAGTCGATATACTACTTACATTTTATTCTGTTTCTAAGCAACAAGAAAAACAAAGAAAAGGAAAATGCGCAGTGACAACGTCATGCAATTTTTCACACGGAAAGGAGAACAAATTCTGTTATCGAATAATGATAGAGGGTGGGGCCATCCCCTCCTATCTTGCACATTCATGTGCAACACAGGAGAGTAATCATGGTAGTTGTTCATGGTAGTTATAATCATTGTAATCTTTTCCTATGTTTGTAATTCAGTATCTTTATGCTTCGTATGTTTTGAGGCTTTGGTTTTGAATAAATGATCCATCAAACATTTTGTGTGTGTGTGTTTGTCTTATTAGCAAACTAGCGCGGAATCGGTATCTTAATTGTATCCTAGTTCATTTGGGGATATCTGACATAAAATCAATTTCATTACATATTAGAAAATTATTTATGTCAGGATTCCTTGCATATATTCTGGTTAGGCGTCCCTTCCAAATTTTGATTATATCATTATTAGTTTTGGACACAATTATTCTATCGATGGTGGCAACAAATAATAGACACAAAGAGACTATTGATGTATATAACCTGCCGAGCTACTGACCATCTGGTCTGCTAATCCTACATACACACGTAGCTCACTTTCAAAGGACGAGATCCTTCAAAATCACGTGTCCGTATTACCCTCTTTTGATGTACCTACAACCGATACTGATTTTGAGCTACAATATTTATATTGGATACCTAAACTTCATAAAAAACCCATATAAGCAGAGATACATGGACAGACACCACCAAATATTTTCCCATAGACCTCAATGCTAATTTACAAAACTTCAGGTCACTGTCACTCCCATGTTTATTATATCTGGGTCAAATAAGTACCCTGTGGTGAAAGATCAATATTTTTGATAACAAAATTTGCAATCAAAAGTATAGGTTGCCGTTGCATTTTTACTTCAAATTTTCACTTGTTTACAACTCGTAGTATTCCGCACCAAAGGAAAATATCTATTCTCATATGACCCCTCCCTTTCAATTTTCAACCGTCAACCCTATAATTTCCAAAGTACTACCAATATTCATGTATCTTTTTTATCACCTTTATTTCACTTATTAATGGCAAAACTAATTTTTTCATTTAATGACCAATCAGATCACCGGGCTCATTTTACCCTCCGCACAACTTTGGGTGTCCAAAATGTCTGCGCCCATGTTGTAAACAAAGCTGGTGTTTTTCCTATAGATTTTATCCAAAACATTGCCAAAAATGGTCATTTTGCATTTTTTGGAAATCTCACTAACTGTACACCAAGCCCCCTTAATAATGAGGATGGGAACCCAACCTGAAGAGAAACACAGTCTATAATGTGTCACACCCCTACCTCTCAATCCCATTCATTGATATTAACAAATAAATGCATTATATGAAGAAGTTGTCTGTTTTTCTTTCATGATTTTCATTCAGAATTGTTTGTAACACACATACTTCATTATTTTGAATGATTTCATACCATTATTTACCAATATTGACCATGATATCAAATAAGGGTAGAAGGTACCCCTTAATAATGGAAAAAGTGACAAAATATAACATTTTCTTCACAAAAACTTAAAATTTGGATCATTGCTTAATGAGCATGGAACCAATTAGGCACCAGAAGTAAAGAAGAATTTCTGAAGCTCACTTAAAAGTAAACTCATTTTTTATATCATCAAATTGCTTTTATTGACAAGGAATGAAGTGTACCCTTAATAAAAGTGTAAAACTTCTGGGAGGGGATACCCTTACATACAACACATTTCAATAGACTTATTGTGTTCATTTATATAAAATATGTTATGTAATCATTTTCAGACATGTCCATGTTTTGTTTCATCCCTTAATTACAGTCTCATGATGTAAGTAATTAAATACAGAGGGCAGATAACTGAGTCTGACTTTAAAATGACTGACACTTGATAGTCAAATTGCTTTTAAAAGGATATGACATATGTATAGTTCTGTTTCAGATGAAAAACTAAGTCAAATTTTAATTATACTAAGTTTTGAAACCAGTAAAAGTCAATTTAAGGTGTTAATTTTTGTCTGGTATGACCCCCAAGAGAGTGTTACATGACATTTACTGGAAGGGGATGGGGGTGAAAAAAAGGTGATTCAAACAAAAAATTAAAAAAACTTATGAAAATATGCAACTTGAATGAATATTAGGTGAGAAAAAAATATAATTGATACTTTATAATTATCTTTACAGGTACTTGAGTATGATAATTAGATAAAAATCTCTTATTGGACAATATTTCCTGGATTTAAGAAATTGAAATATTCCTTCTACAGGTTAAAATGTTGATAGATTATGAAAAAAAAGTTAAAACGCCCTATTTCTAAAGAAATTTTTTATTTACATATTATCTATTACCCAAATTTAACACAATATGACCTAACCACAATATGGAAATTCTTGTGTACAGATCAGCATAAGGGGGGGGTGTATTTAAATTAATTTTTATATACTGTTTACAGTGTATATGGCATGATGAAATATTTTACTGATGAGACTTAAATGCTGAAATGCAGTTTAATACAATTTTCTTAAAAATGAGATGGTTTTTACCCTTCAGATACAGTACATATATACAACTAAAGGTACAAAATACACTGCATGAGTAAAATGACATGGTCCAATATGTAGATTTTGCCCTCAAAAGAAGAAAATCAACCAGTCTTTACCTCAAAAAGGTCTGATTTTAATTCAAATGAGTTAAAATTTAGAATATAAACATCATTTCCAAAATATTTTGCTAAAATTAGTCCCCATGCATAACCATAACTATGATTTTTTTTTATAAAAGAACATGTGCATGTTTGTAGGAGAGGGTGGGGGTATACTTAAATTTTCTAAGTACAGATGGAATTTTGACCAATAAATGATAAAATATTAGTTCTAGGTGTAATATAAAACATACAGATAAAATTAAGAGATCTCAATATGCAACAAATGCATAATAATGTGTGTAGAGGCAGCACACCTATTAAATTGCACCTTGTGAACCCCCAACAGGTGCCCCATTTCATAGAGACCCTCAAATCTGTTTACAAGTATGAGTAAAAGTGAATGAATTGCAATTTAGGTGATAAAAATTAGAGAAATGACTTATTTTAAGGCTTCATCCAGCCTACATGTGTCAAATGTGAATTTCTCTATAGGACAGACACCACCAAATATTTTCCCATAGACCTCAATGCTAATTTACAAAACTTCAGGTCACTGTCACTCCCATGTTTATTATATCTGGGTCAAATAAGTACCCTGTGGTGAAAGATCAATATTTTTGATAACAAAATTTGCAATCAAAAGTATAGGTTGCCGTTGCATTTTTACTTCAAAGTTTCACTTGTTTACAACTCGTAGTATTCCGCACCAAAGGAAAATATCTATTCTCATATGACCCCTCCCTTTCAATTTTCAACCGTCAACCCTATATTTCCAAAGTACTACCAATATTCATGTATCTTTTTTATCACCTTTATTTCACTTATTAATGGGCAAAACTAATTTTTTCATTTAATGACCAATCAGATCACTGGGCTCATTTTACCCTCCGCACAACTTTGGGTGTCCAAAATGTCTGCGCCCATGTTGTAAACAAAGCTGGTGTTTTTCCACATAGCAGGATGTTCTACCTAACCTTTATTTTTATTCCTTACCAAGATATTGACAGCCGTTAAGGAGAAACCTCAAGAATACTGTACAGTTGCTTATTCCAGAAGCAGTGATAATCAGATGTGGATACTTAAAAATTCTAAACAACTTTAGAAAATTTAAAGGCACACAATTTTTCTCAAATTCACAGTATCAAAATGTACGACTTCTCTACTCTTTACACAACTATTCCACATAAAAAAAAAATTAAAAAAAGATTTTTCACTAAAGGTGGTACCCGAAAATTTAAATATTTAGTGATTTGTTGTCACGATACTTATTTTGTCAAACAACACTCTGATTCTACACATGAATACACTGAAGTTGATATAAAAAGCATGCTGGGATTTTTAATAAACAATATAATTGGAGACGTTGTCTTTCAACAAATTGTCGGCATTCCTATGGGAACAAATTGCACCCCTTTATTGACCGACCTGTTCCTTTATTCATACAAAGCAGACTACCTTCAGAAACTGCTGAATCAAAAGAAGAAAAAGCTAGCGGTGTCCTTTAATTTCCATATAGATATATCGACGACAGTTTGGCAATTAATAATAACAATGTTCATACATATGTCAATGCGAACTAGAAATTAAAGATAGAACAGAATCAAATACACACGCTTCATACTTAAACATTTTGATTCATACGACAAACGCGACGATTTCGGCTTTCCCATCGTAAATTTTCAACATTTAAGTAGTAACATCCCACAGTCACCCACATATGGAGTTTATATTTCACAAATGATCTGATATGCCAGTGCGTGTTCAACATATTAACATTTCATATACAGATGTAAACTTTTCACCGACAAATTATTGACAAAGGGATATCGAAAACCGCGTTTGATGTCAACGTTCTGCAAATTTTACGGTCGATATAATAGTTTTGTTTGCGATTACTCTGTTTCACTAAGTGAAATGTTGAGTTAGCTTTTCGTTGGCGATTGTTGAGACGTCTGTATCAATTGTGACGAGGATTCGTTCCTCACGTATATCATTTGGACTTGACTGTGGACTCACGGCGGGTGTGACCGGTCAATAGAGGATTCTTACCCCATGGCACTTTATCCCAACTCTTGGTTTCCAGAGGTCCGTGTTTGCCCATTTTTGCCGGATTTGTATCTTTGCCCTGCACATTCTACAGATTTATATTTGGTATCTGAGATGTTTTATATGTTTACAGTCAATGTTTACAGCAGCATTTCATTCATTACCTTGACCAGAAAGGGACGTTTGTTAATCTTGCTGTTATATGTTCCCCCCACCATGTCCCTTCCCATGTCATGGTCATTTATTCTTTGTAATCATTTTATTTTTTTTCCTTTGTGTGTAATTCAGTATCTTTATGCTACGTATGTTTGGAGGCTTTGTTTTTGAATAAATGATCCGTCACACAAATTTGAGGATATCTAACAAACAATAATTTGCTCATGTAAAGTGTTCGTGTCCAATAGGAATGCAGAAAACAGAACGCTTAAAATTGAATTTTATGAATTATCAAATGATATAAATTGTAGCTATAAAATACTTTGATCATAAATTATTTAAAATACATGCTCATGCTATTTTCATTGTTTATACAACTATTTTGTCTGTAGGGTGGAAAGGGTGGAAAGGGTTTGCTATAAAATTTTCCAGTGGTACGTTTTAAAACGTGCCTTTCTACACGGCAATTTATAATCTACATTTCAAGATGTATCCATAAAACAACACTCATATAACTTCACACACCAAGATTAACTTTCTCTAAAATTCAAAAGGTATCCCTGATTTCAAAACGTCCTCATTTTTTTTTTTTTGAATTTGACCGTTGACTCGTATTGGGTGTGACCGGTTGACAGCACATGCTTACTCCTCCATCACACCTGATCCCATCTTTTGATTTTCCTTTTGTATTGTTTCTGGGTCAACAGGCGATTAATACTTTCATATCAGTGATTTTTATATAAAACACATTTCATATAATTACCTACAATATGCAAAAATTACAGAAACCAAAGTATTAATCTTCTGGATGTCCAGGAGACAGACTATGTTAGTATTCAATCTACCCTAGAATCTTTAAGACAAACCTTTGTCAGTATTAAATTTACGCTAGAAACTTTAGGACAAAATTTTATCAGGTAGTACTATCACTTTTCAAAAATTATTTTGACTTTTCAAAACATTAATTAACTAATCAATTAATTAGTTACTTGTTTTTATATCACACAAATGATCCGATATGCCAGAACGCGTTCAACATGTGAACATTTCATTAACATCGGTAAACTATTTTCTGACAAGTTTTTGACACGGATATCGAAAATCGCGTTGGATGTTAACGTTCAGTAAATGTTACGGTCTGTATAATATCATTGTCTGCGATTACTCTATTTCACTAAATGAAACGTTTGAGTTCCCTAAAATAGCGGTTGTTGAGTTGTTGAGGATTTGTTCCTCATATATATCCTCACGGCTGGTGTGACCGGTCAACAGGGGATTATTACTCTTCCACGGCACCTGGCCCTACTCCTGGGCTTCCAGAGGTCAGTGTTTGTCCAATATTCCCCAGATTTGTATCTGTATCCTGCACATCCTGAAGAGTTATACTTTGGTATCTGATATTTTTATTGGTTATTACAAGGTCCTTATTCGTATGCTTAACTTTTCTTTCAACCCCAACGTCTTAACTGAGTGTGTTATTTAATGCAATGCAATGCATAGTTTCGTTGTGATAATTATAACCACAATTTATACAATTCAGTGAGATAATTAGAAGTATATTGGGAGTATATTTTGATATTTAGACTAAATATTTTCGTTTTAGATCTGCTTGTTTGATTCTTGCTTTACACCCTGTCAAGAAAATGTCCCCTTATATGGCGGTATCACGAGATTTCAGTTCAGTACCACAGATTTTGACAAGTGCTATGGGCAAGCGCAATGGATTCTTTTACATGCTACGATTGGCGTTAGACGGATCATCGGTATTACGTCTTATATTATTGACGCATGACTTTCATTTCTGGTGTCCAGTGCATGGCAAAGGAGCAATCAATACCTGTTTATATTCTTTGGTATTATCTGGTACCATAAATCGTATTTTGGACCTTCCACTTGCGATCGGACCGCTCTACCACTAGACCTATGCAAACAGTCTGTATCACGTGACGGATGTCATTGTCGTAATTATGGCATTAAAGATCCCTGTTTTGGAACGACTAACGAACAAATTATACAAAAGATCATGTTTAATTCCTATTCCACAAAAATAAACTTTTACATTGCATAAGAGTTACAAATGGACTATCAATGTGTATACAAACGTTATGTATCTAATTAAAATGTGATATATCTACTGTTACAATGTAGCTGTAACCGCGATAGCGCATGTAATATACAATTGTACCTTCTACTTTATAAAGCTTTTGTTTTTGCATTGAATAGGAAATTCAAATTGTGTCACATTATATTCAATTTGTTTAACGTAAACATGATCTTTTCAATTTCATTACGTAGATCTAGTTGCAAACATTTTTTTAGTGATTTCTCAAAACAGTTAATCGTCCTGTCCACATTAAATATTACGAGCTATTCGGAATTTAGGACAAGTAAACAAGCTCTTCAAGTCCATAATTAATCATGACTGTAATTCGATAAAAGTCCATCATAGATAGTTGATAATCATCGAGATAATTAGTGAAGTTGGTTACATTGTATTATCATATCTGGATTTGACTGATAACTTAATAGATTCTTAATGTATATAGGATAAAACTGATCATAGAAAAAGAGATTAAATAAAGAGTGTTATTTGATTATCATGTTAATCTAATTCTCGTTGGTTAACTTTCAAAATTTGAAAATTAACTAACGAGAGTTCGATAAACATGATAATCAACTTACAAGATTTATTGAATCTGTTTCTATCATAACTGAAAACTTTTGATTGGTAGTATGGATTATAAGCCTACACCACGTTTAGACACTATCGGGTTTGGACCCTTACGATGGCGTCAAACTTGAACGTCATTCCAATGTCTTCATTCACCTGAAGGTTGTCGATGACTTTATTTAGTGTTTGTTTTTTGTAAATCCTAACTAACTGCAGCATCATTTATACCACCGCTTGAGAGTGAGTGGCGTAACAACAAAAATTATGGTAGAATACGGATTATACAACCTTGTTGATGGGAACGATCGTCTTCAGAATTAATGTTTGTTATTTTTTATAACAAAACTATAACCTTGTCACTATATTTTATAATATTTGTTTATTGGAAATCTGATTGTGTACTAACATATCTGTTTTGTGATATTTATACAAGCCGTGTAAGGCTATATCAGATACTCGTATCAAATGCTAGGTTTTCTAAAATGACCTCTGAAACTTCCCAGGATAAGACGATAAATGTCCATAAAAACTATGTTTATCACCGAGTAAAATGTACTAAGGAAAAAGTAAAATATGAATATTAATTTTTTGTTTTCTGTAGCTGGAAATTTGATTAAATTTTTATTTAAATTATTCAAGTTGCACTTGATTTCTTTTTTCTGTAGGACAAACACCACTAACTAGAATAATGCCAGTCGTTATATTCCGATCTCCGAGTGCTCCTTTAATGCTTGCATGCATTCATTCTAAAAGTGTGTCAACCGGATATTACTGATATTAGAGCATCATGGGATTTGTTTATCTTAACATGTGGCGCGAAAATAGGAGTTATAAATTGTTTGTAAACATATACAATCAGGTTTCCATTTGAATTTTAAAGTCATATATATATTCTAAAAGCCGAAGTATTGAGAAACGTTCTTTTTAAAATTGTGGTTCTTTCCCGGACGTATTGAGTGCGAGTCCTTAACTTGATAATCGTCTTTGATTGGTCTGTACAATTTGTACAGAGCTGACGAGTCCAGTGAACATGTTGCCTTCAAGCCCTCGAAAAACGATAATGGATAGAGGGCGCTGCAATTATTCGAGTTAAAACACAAACAAAATATTTCTCCATAGGCCTCGATGCTAATTTACAAACATCCAGGTCACTGTCACTCCAATGTTCATTAAATCTGGGTTGAACCAGTACCCTCTGCTGAAAGATCAATATTTTTGTTAACAAAATATGCAATCAAAAGTATAGTTCGCCGTTGCATTTCTACTTCGAATTTTATCTTGTTTATAACTTAGTATTCCATACCAAAGGAAAATATCTATTCTCATCTGAACCCTCCCTTTAAATTTTCAACCATCAACCCAATAATTTGCAAAGTACTACTAATATCCATGTAACTTTTTTATCACCTCCATTTTCTTATGGCAAAACCATTTTCTATCATTCAATAACCAATCAGATCACTGGGCTCACTTTGGTGTCCAAAATGTCTGTGCCCATGTTGTAAACAAAGCAGATGCTTTTCCTGTAAAAGATCTTAAATGTTTATCAGACGGATGATTCTACTCACTTTTCGATTATGACAAGCTACACTAGAAAAGCATTTTGTCCCTCACTGCATAATCTCTTATGTATTGTGACAAGAAGTAATGTATTCTCTAGTCATTGTAATTTTAATGGTATGCTTTATTACATAAAATTTAAACTCGTCCATTTCAAGAAAGGGTTCACAAGACTCCACTCCTCCAGGTTATTTGAATTTTACTATACGACACAGTATCGTTGTCCCGTTGTCAAAGTGTCTACGAGTGAACAGTTCTACGTTCGTTCGTTATTTAGTTAGTGAGTTAGTTAGTGAATTGGTTACTTGCTGATTTGTATTTATACCTTGTAGGATGCTATTTTTTTTCTAAAATATATCTATATTAAATTGGAGCTCAACTGATGAAGTCTTATTGACAGTTAACGATCGCCTTGGACTCCATTGTAAAACTATAACTTCCGTTTTGGTTATAATATTTATAACCACTGGGTCGTTGCCACTGCTGATGGACCGTCTGAGTCCCTGAGGATATACATAAACCCTGTACCTGGTATCTCAGTACCAACCAATTATTAAAAACTAATACTTATACTATCAAATGGTAGGATATTCATTGTTACAGTATGGACTCTCAGATGGATTTGGCAACACATACAAATTTATGATTTGGCCCTGTATGATATAACCGTTTCTTTCGGAAATATATCTATATCAAATTCGAGCTCAGCTGTTGAAGTATTATTGACAGAAATGATCGTCTGGAACATTTGTATTGGACTTCTTTGTAAAACTATAACCTTGGAATTGGTAATAATATTTAAGCCACTTTCTATATGTCAGTTATATCGTGAAGAAGAAATAATATTATATAATCAGAACAGATTTCATCTGTCACTTTCTTTCTGTTTTTTTGGTTTCCAAAATGAGACAACTAAAGTGCTGATGTAGTTAATATTTGTCAAATATGACGTATCAGGAAATAAAACATAAATGTGTCATGTTCAGGAAGTTTCAATTTTGATAAATCAATTAAACAAAAAAAAAAAAACAATAGAATACATTTATTTTACTACTATTGCAGTCTATTCCAGCACTGCTCTGCTAAATGTAGGTCCTTGTGATTATAGTTGTGTGACGTGACCAATAGCCGATTAAACATTTTCAAAATTTCTTGTTTGTCTCTAAATAAAATAACTGCGATGTGCCTGTCCAAATTTTATATATATTTACTGCTTCAATCCGCGCAACATGCTTGGCTGTATTTTCCCCAGCACTGGTCAGTTGAGCTTTTATTTTGTTTTTATCAACAATCTGATTTTTTGTTTCATTATATAGTGTAAAATAATTCAAACAATCACAACATTTAAAAAGCGGTTTGATATTTCATTTTCCTACATTTCCAATAAATGTTATTTCATTTCATAAATACGTTGTTAAAATGATAACGTTTTTTGGAATCGCACCACGTAAAATGAATACCTGGTACGTTACCAATACACAAATACACTGGCATGCACATCTGACAGAATATCATATCACTGATATCAGTTAATATTCTACAGACATGTTGAGAAATATCCCAATACATTTGATAATTACCAATATCATAGAAATAATGATTTTTATTTTTACAGTTGAGGAATTATAGTTTAGTTTGCAAAGGTTAACGGAAAATGATATGAAAGAATATTTCTAAGACAGACATTATCAGCGAAATGATAAAAGCAAAAGCAGTTTGACAGACAGGAAATTAAGAGATTAAATGAAATGCGCGAAGCATGATATTACATCAATGTCATGTTTGTGCCTAGTTGATTTCTTAACACAATAATAATACTAGAATTTCACAGAGATGTATCAAAGACATATGAAACACATCACAAACTGTCTGTCTTCCACACATACACACACACATATACACAAATATACACACACGCACGAGCACGCACACAAACGAAAACACGTACACGCATAACCCGACACATACAATTACATACAAACACATATATATTGAGAGAGAGAGAGAGAGAGAGAGAGAGAGAGAGAGAGAGAGAGACAGAGAGAGAGAGAGAGAGAGAGAGAGAGAGAGAGAGAGAGAGAGAGAGAGAGAGAGAGAGAGAGAGAGAGAGAGAGAGAGAGAGGGAGGTCGTATGGTACAGGGGATGTATTAAAAATATATAATAATTTTTCGAAAAAAAACCGGTATAAAAGTTGATTTTCCATTCTTTTTAAAGTCAAGTGCAACGGAATTTATTATAATTATTTTCGCTATAGACGCAAAATTTTGTATAGAATACTATCCACCGGGGATATGAATTTTTCGTTTCGCCATAGCCATGAAATTGCTATATCCATATTCGAGTTATTCGAATTTTACTGTATATATATAATATGATTCACCGTGAGAGTTCGCGGAAACGGACAATTGAAGTCATATTAATTAAACAATCATAGTAAATTCAATATTTCTGTGCATAAGACAAACGTCTATGATAATTGCCTTAATTACAATAGCCATACGAATGCATTCTCAGTGAAATATTTATGTCGGAAAATGAAAAGCATTGGAATTTAATGCAGTCCTGTTATTTCATAGACATACTAGCAAATTTAACTTTGGTTTTCACAGATGTTCTCTTATTTAAACACAAAACGTTTTAATATACATGTATCTATATCTAATTATCTATCTATCTATCTATCTATCTATCTATCTATCTATCTATCTATCTATCTATCTATCTATCTATCTATCTATCTATCTATCTATCTATCAATCAATCAATCAATCTATCTATCTATCTATCTACTGATATCTTTTGATTAAGACATGACATTGAGATGACGTGTAATGAAGACGTACCGATAGATATTCGAACTTCCAAGTCCATTAAAATACATTTTAGATATAACAACGGTTTCAACGTGAAAAACTATTGCAAATCCCATCCTTAACGGAAAATAAATGAGAATTGACAGATCAGACTAAACAACACAAGACAGGAGAAGTCAACCGTTACTAAAAAAAACCCGGAAGATGTAAGGTGATACAAATTCACAGCCAAACCCGGAACTATATAAGCCTATATTTCTGTATTTGTAACTACTAATAATACTAGATTTACTTGTAAGAATATGCCGTACCAAAACACGTCATTTGCGCCTTCGACAAATTTTAATACTGGGGACAAGTGTATTATTTCATTGTATCGGCATTCCTATGGGAACTAATTGTGCTCCTTTATTGGCTGACCCGTTCCTTTATTCATACGAAGCAGATTTCATTCAAAACTCTTAATCAAAAGAAGAAAAAGCTAGCGGTGTCCTTTGATTTGACATTTAAATATATCGACGACGTCTTGTCAATTAATAATGACTCTTGTCAATTAATAATGACATTTTTCATACATATGTCAATGCGATTTATCCCAGCGAACTAGAAATTAACGATACAACATAATCAAGAACACACGATTCATACTTAAACATTTTACTTAATATAGATACAGACGCATACATACGACAAACGCGACGATTTCAGCTTTCCCATCGTAAATTTTCCACATTTAAGTAGTAATAGTAATAGTTCACCCACATATGGAGTTTATATTTCACAAATGATCCGATATGCCAGGGCATGTTCATTATATGAAGGGGGCTCCATGGCCGAGTGGTTAGAGCATTGTGCTTTAAATCACAAGGCCTCTCACCTCTGGTTCGAATCCCGCTAGGGTCATTTCGAATTAAGTGGGAAAGTTTGCCAGTTTTCTTCCGGAAGGTCGGTGGTCTTTACCCGGGTAACCGGGGTTTCTCCTCCACCAATAAAAACTGGACACCATCATATGACTGAAAGATTGTTGAGTATGGCCTAAAACAAAACATCAAATCAAATCAAATCAAATCAAATCATTATATGAACAATTCATATACAGGAGTAAATTACTCACTGACAAATTATTGATACAGGGAGATCGAAAACCGCGTTTGACTTCAACGTTCCACAAATATTATGGTCGGTATAACAGTCCTGTTTGCGATTACTCTGTTTGAATAAGAGAAATGTTGAGTTCGATGGCGGTTGTTGAGACGTCTGTACCAACTGTGACGAGGATTCGTTGCTCACGTATTTCATTTTTATTTTATTTTGGCATCAAGGCGTGTGTGACCGGTCTAAAGGGGTGCTTACTCCTCCGTAGCACCTGATCCCACCTCTTGATTTCAAGAGGTCCGTATTTGTCCATTTTTACCAGATTTGTACCTGTGCCCTGGACATCGTATAGATTTATACTTTGGTATTTGAGTTTTATTTTAAAAATTGTATACGAACTATCATAATAAGATTCTTCAACTAGCATGTCCTGTAATATATTTTATATTTATGATATATTTGATATATCTGTTCCATATACATTCATTTTAGCTGTAGTATAACTTTGCCTAAAATCATCCCATTTAGGAAACCACTTCAAATCTAAGACCGTGAATATTAAGTCTCAACATATAATTTCATGAGTCCATTTAAGAGACTACATCACTAACAAGACCACTGAGTCAGACACTTATTCAGGTTGCCTTGTTTCCGATGTTCCACTCTTCGTCCTTTATAAGTGTTTCACTCAAGATATGGTTAGGTAATTGATAACACGTTAACCTATTTTCAAAACTCGAGTTTTCTCCGTAGGGTTTCATTTTATAAGATGATAACGTTATCAGTACGATAAAGTACTCTCTCCACATTTAACACAATCCAACAATGATATTGAGTAATCAGTTACATTACGTATCAAGATGTCAGTATAATCAGAATTGCAACTGTGAAATTGAACAAAACCATTTTGCCTTAATATAGGTTCCTGATCATTATCTTTTCCTTGTACTATTATATCAAGTCTTTTAAAAATCTAAAGTATCTATATAATAAGAATATTCATTTCATTCATTACCAGAAAATCTATTTTATGTCAGATATTCTGAAATGAAATAGGAGTACAAGTTAATTTAATTTTAATTTTGAATTTTGTTTTACGCCACAATCAACAGTTACATGTCGGCACCAGTTTTTAATGGTGGAGGAGAGAACCCGGTTACCCGGGAAGAGACAACCGACCTCCCGTAAGTAAACTGGTAAACATTCTCACAAAAATCAGTTTAAATTCCATTGAGGAGTACAAGTATACCGAGTCCTAGGTAATTTGCTAATAATATAAACACAAAGATTTGTGTGAAGGATCTTAATCATTCAAAAACAAGCTTCATCACATGAGAAGCAATAAATATATTGACTTACATACATATGAAAGATTTACAATGGTACAAAGAAAGAATGATCATAGCTAAGGTGGGTTTGAAAAAACTGCCACACATAAAAATGTAAACATAAAAGAAAATTAATTTTATGCAAACAATACATACATATTAAATATATTACCATAATAGTCATGATAATAGGCATATAGACACACATGCGTGTATATAAAGACTACTGATGTATAGACAAAATAATATGATGAAAATCAATTTGTTTCCTCCCCTTCCATGCCGTCCAGGAAAACCCCTACAGGTTAACAGGAAACCCGTGCTTAGGACACAGTGCTAGCTAGATTAGATCATTGAAAACAAAAACGCACTAGGATTCCGCGAAATAACGTTTACATTAAAATCTAAATACACATTTACAATGTAATGTCGTGTATTGAATACTTACGAAAGAAATGAAGTACTAATCGATAATCAAAACTCAGTTCCATTATAACACGATGAATTAGATGTGTAAATGGTCTCAACATGAAGACCAATTGCGAATCCCAAACGGAATAAGTCCAGGTGTCCGGAAGGAGTCAGCGTCTTAACCGACGAGTCCAAGCGTTCAACAATATAACCTTGTGTAATTATTTTATTGGCTAGTCGTTTTGCTCTCAGAATAAATAATGCCCTGCCATAATGTATAGGTTGTGAAATGAAAACGCCATAGGCAGCAGAAGATGGAATAATACTACTTAGAAGCGGAAAATTCGTGATATGGAAATTGAAATCGTGGCGTTTGTCATAAAAGTATGTGTGAAGTTTACCGCCCTTTTTAGTCAACGGGAGTAAATCTAGGTAAAAAGCAGATGTGTTGCTCTCTGTCGTGTCGTTGATCTCTAGCTAAATAGGATACATCTGGCCTAGGTAATTCTGAAATTCTGAATTATTTATAAACAGAACATCGTCGATATACCTGTAAGTAAAATTGAACCGAGATGCTAACTGTTGGTTTCCTTTGGAAAGCTGTATAAATTCCGCTTCATATGAATACAAAAAGATGTCAGCCAAGAGAGGTGCACAATTGGTACTCATGGGAATGCCGACAATCTGCTGGAAAACTTTTCCAGCAAAACATTTTGACATGTACAGTTTGACAGGGAGACTGGAACGGTTTTTTAAGACTTTCTATCAAAAGACCCCTGATCAAGCCATGTAACTTGTACTTGACCACTGTAATAATGAATATCCATTATGATAACACAACAAAACATAACATGAGAAAGGACAGGGTGGGGAAAATGTTTACAGCAATATTTAAAAAAAGTCCTTCCCTGGTCAAGTTAATGAATGGAGTGATGCTGCTGTAAACAAAAACGAAATTACTGTGTTATTAACAAAAGTAGGATAATCTGATACATTTGTAAACTAAGTGACCGACCAGATGATCAGTATCGCAACAGGTTATGGTCATCAATAATCATAAATAGCATTTTTGTGTCCATAACAAGTTACCAGTATCAATAGATTCATTGTGCCCAAAACTAAATAGCATAATAAAAATTTGGAAGGAGGATTAAAGCAGAATATATACAAGGAATCCTGACACGAATAATTTTATTATTTGTAATAAAATTTATTTTATGTCGGATATTCCAAAATTTTATAAACATGATTGGATCAGTAAAACCAAGAAATATGTACATAAAGCAATCTTAGAATAAGATAATTGTTCTTGTTTCTAACTTCTATCAGCCAATTTTCTTGCGTTTTAGTTTTACATTAATTTCTTCTCTAGATTAGTTTTTAAAAGTTATAGAATCGCGTGCATTACAGACAAAGATAAATTACTCGTTATTTCGTTAAATTTGAATTTGTTTCGCTATATCTGTCATGTCTTAGAAAAATTTAAATTCCATGAAATTAATCTTTTTGTTTTCAATTTCCTTCAAAAATATTTTCAATTTAAGATTTTTCTGATACAATGTTATTCGACTTTTTTCGATCGAAAATGCGTTTTAAGCCATGGACGAGTTCAATTTAATTAAGGTTTCCAGATGAAAGCAACGCTTTAATCAGTTTCTCGCCTCTCCGAAATTGCATTTTGGAAAACACCATCAATGAAATCGTGTGTTCAACAAGAATTATTCTATACACCACTATTGACTTTAAATTTAAAGTCGTCTGTCTTTTAAAGGGGTATTAGCTGTGTTTACCAAAATAAATTATTTTGATTTTTTTCTACTTTTAGTGCTTGTATTTAATGTACAATAACAAATATATACAGGCATCAAATCTTATATCCCTATATATTTTGTGAAATTAGGGTAAGGTCTAGTGTGGTACGCATATAATATGATGAGGTTGAATTTATCAATGCAAGTGAATAATTGTCCAGATGGGTTTCACAAAATATGTTAAATAATTAAGGATATTTTATGCCTATGTATATCTCTTTTTGTCATTGCTTATCAATCAAAGTTGCAAAAAAGGACAGAATTTTTTTGAATAAAACACAGCTTATTTCCCTTTAATTGTTTTTAATTAATTTTATTCAAATTTTACGAGAATTCGATATCACTGAGGGGGTATGAATTTGATATTCAACGTTTACCCATCAATACTCCATGATTGTATTAAAGGACAACAGTTTTACCTCTTATATGATTTTCAATTTCATTTGATGTATGTGTGTAATATTAAAAGAGATATCAAACAGATTCAAGTTAATTTCCAGTTTTTCTATAAGAAGTAGGCAGTGAAGTTTGTAGACTAAACCCCATGTTTATCAACAGAAGGAATTATGTAATCACCGTGTTTGGACATCTGGAAATTCATTTTTATACAGATATAGATAGCAACAGGAAATTGAAAACATAACAAATCAATACAAATGATGACACAGTCACCCCAATTGTAAATGTTCCACATTTATGTAATTCTCAATATCACCTGCATACAGCGATGTTTGTCTTTGACATAATTCGAATAGCAGCTCGCCCTTGACCGTGTTTGATCAATGCAAATTATATAGAAGAATCAAACTGTTAACCCATCAACCCCTGAAAAACAATGGACTCTACTGAAAATCAATGACACGGGCCAGCCCAAATGTGTCTTTAGGGGTGAATTATTTAAATGATACACTTGTGTGCGTCAGATGTAATGATTTCGCTATTTCTTTGGAGTATTAACTTATTCTGCAGGGCAATAGATTTCGTTTTAACGTGATTGCGACGACGTTTTATAAAACAACAAGGATACGCACACAGTCGTCCTATTTTTAATGGCATTCTACAAAGACAAGTTTCCGAGGAGAAGAAAACGAGAACTGTTGTTACATTAAGAGTGATATGCTTTGGAGTCTTAATTGCATTGAAAGAAATCCACAGTACAAGACAATATGCCCTTCAGATATACATTGTAATTGGCAAATCCTCTGTGGGCTATTTAGAGTAGCTACTTTGTGCCCTAGCAAACCCGGAAAGTGGATTTTTGAAGTTTACATAAGAAAACCATCAAATTATCAATAACATTGCTATTTTATTTGAAGAAAAGTCAAAGTCGTAATTAATTCTGCATTCAAATATGAAGGAGATCCTCAAATCCTCGAGATCCTAATTAAACCCTATATGGATGTTTTGACATTGATTTAGCGGGAACGGTTGCGGCCATTGTTGTTGTTGCTGACTTTTTACTGGAACTGTCTATTACATTTATCTGGGTGTATACATCTCATCACTCGTAAGTCACCATAGACACTAGATTGAAAATACTGGCGAATCACCCCTGCACTGAACGTTGTTTGTAAATATCCGGTTTCATTTCCAAGAAACATAATGAATATAATTTAGCAATTCGCGGGTATTTAAGAGTTTATGACTCTTGTTTTATTTAATTACTGTATGGATAATGCTTCCAAATTACGATATTTTCACGAAATATTTATAAAACACTTAAAACACACAAATTTGCTGGGATACACAGTAGCATCGCGCTTTAAACCACGAACTCATGCACTTCACTGAATCAGGGTCAAAAATAACAAATCCATATGATAAATCAGTATCTATTTTTAAGAGCATCAATATATCCAACAAAGTAATTGACATATCGCCAAGTGTCTGACACATGGCTGTCCATGTGCTTTTCTGACCTCATTTGATTGTGACGTCATACATAAGTGTTTAACGGGTCATTTAATCGTGATGATATTTGGCGATAGGTCAATTTGGGCAAAGATAAAGGTAGAAGCCAGCATAAGTCAACGTTTCATGTCGTTTCTGTCATTTAAATGCTAATTTAAAATGTGCAGGCATTAAAATAGGGTTACCATGTAATCCTTAAAAATGCAGTAAATCAAAACGCTCACAGCAACATTTTACATCCGAATAAACCTGATTTAATACAATCTTCTTAACCACGGCACTGAACATATACAAAGTACAAATATAAAAAGTCTCAGATACCAAAGTATAAATCAATAGAATGTCCAGGACATAGATACAAATCCGCTAAAAATGGACAAACACGGACCTCTGGAAACCAAGAGGTGAGATAAGGTACAAAACAGTGTCATTTCTTTTAAAATACAGAACAAATATAATATCTGAAACACAGCATTTACTACGAATCATATGACAAATATGTCATGAAAATAAAGGAAAATATTATCCTAAAGGGACATCAGCTGTAATTTTGTTTTTGCAATATTTGTACTACTTAGATTGATATACAATAAGAAAAAGAGAGATATACACAGACATACACATTCTTAAACGCCTCTATATTTTGTGAAAATTGCCTGAGGAAAACAGGTTTGACACTTTTTCAATTCACAAAATATATAGGAATATAAGATTTTGTATGACTGTGTATAGCTCGTATTCGGTATTGTATCAGTTACATGTAGTAAAATTAGAAAAAGTCGGAATAATTATTTTTGCAAACACAGCTAATGTAGGCTACCTTTACCTAATCATCTTAACCATAACTGTGGATCCTGAACGACTCGTTTTCAAATCGATACAGTTCCAATTCAACGACTGAATAATAACGTTGTGTTGAGAATCATAAGATGCATCAGCTATGGCACGCCAATATCACATTAATGAATTAAACGTAGTTTTCTCAATTAAACCTAGTTTCTCTCAGTTAAACCTTGTTTTTCTCCAGTTAATGTGGGTTACGAATTAAACCTTATTTTTTTTTTCCAGTTAATCCTAATTTTTCTCGTAATCCAAATCACAGTAAAACTAGGTTTTTCTCGAAAAAAACCCAGGTTTAACTCATTTTTGTGTTTTTCGCACAGTTAAACTGTTAAAGCACACCGGAATTACAATAATTAGTTTATCCTAGTTTTTCTTCAGATAAATCTAGTTTTTCTCAGTTAAACCATTTTTTTTCCTTGTTAAAGTGGGTTACGAGTTAAACCTAATCTTTCTCCAGTTCATCCTTCTTTTTCTCGTAATTCTAAAGCCACTTTAAGTGGAGAACAATTAGATTTAACTGAGAAAAACTAGGATTAACACAGTTAAACCTTTTTTCTCTAGTCAATGTGGATTACTGAGAAAATCTAGGTTTAACTGGAGAAAAACTGGGTTTAACTGAGAAAATCTAGGTTTAACTCATTAATGTGATTTTGGTGTGTCATAATCAGCCATTCATGTTTGTTTGAAGTATAATCAGTAGAAGCATAAAAACTCACAATAAGGCATATATCTAACCACAGCACTGACAATATATACCGTATTAAGTCCAAATCAAAACTCTCCTTCGGATGAGACAGTAATAACCGATGCTCTGTTTCACAGAAGGCTTCGGCACGTTAAAGAACCCTCACTGCTCAATGGTCGTAAGTTTCGGACAATTTGAAGCCCTTCACCGGCATTTGGTGACGTCTACATATGAGTGAAAGATTCTTGAGTGGGACGTTAAACAACAATACATCAACAACAACCAAATCAGAATTATCTTTTCGAAAAAAAAAACAAAACAAAAAACAACAACAACAACAACAAAAATAGTAATAAAAAAGAAAAACAAAACAAAAACAACAACAACAACAAAATAAACAGCTTATCCATCATCAGGAGCATAGAAATTATAAGGCATACATGTCATGTACAGTAAAGGCAGGTAAACCTGACATCAACCATGGACACCGAGGCTATAACATCAGCTAAAAATGGCATTCAGTTCGTCCTCCTCGTTCATATGTGTCAGTATATGTCAATACAATGTTTCTGTTTCACCTTTGTACACTTTATCTTTATTAATCAATCGTCTCAGCTAACATTTCGGATATATCAATGCATTACATTCCAGATTTCACCACTCGATCAAAATTGATGAATCAAATTGTGAACATTGGTGAAAATTTGGTTAGACTGGTGGAACGATTCCGAAAACACATATTTAAAAAATCATTTAACATCAAAATCATTCGAAATTGATAACAAAATTAGAGCAATTTTAACAAGGATAAAAATTAATAAGAACGGTTTGGATTTAATAAAAGGATACATTATTGTTACAAGGGCATTAGCGGTATCTACTAAAATATTATTTCGATATGTTCTACTATTCTACTTACAATTGATGTTCAATAAATAAAATAAACATAATACCAAAGTTATAATGCTCAAGACGATATCGTTTCTGTCAATTAGATTTCATCAGTAGAGCTTCATTTTAAAATGTGTATTTTCCAAATAAAAAGTGGTATCATACAAGGCCAAAATAGCTCTCAAAGTACATCCGAAATCCTTCTAAGAGTAACCACTGTAAAAAAAATGATTATCTTAGCTTTAGAAATTGAGCTATACATCGGCATGAAAAATCTTCCATTCCTATATATTTTGTGCCAATAAGGTCAGGTCCAGTATGGTATTCATACACAAATAGTAACGTTGAGTTTTAAATCAATGCATCTTATTCATGTACCGCGTGATAACCGATAACGTTTGTGCGGTACTAGTATCGCAAATGGTGATGGAACGTAATACTACGTAATATTCCAGCTGAAATGACGTTACCGCGGGATATAATCTGCTAGCGTCATTCCATCACTAACAGAAACAATAGTCCCGCACAAATGTTATCAGGTATCACGTGGTACTTGAATCAGTCCCATTGCAATTAAAAAGGGCCAAAATTGGACTTCTCAATCACTTTTCACAGAACATATAGGAATTTAAGAATGTGTATGCTTAGGTAGAACGTTTTTGTTATTGTATATCAATTTAAGTAGTAAAACATAAAAGACATTTATAGAAAAACACACACACACACACACACACACACACACACACACACACACACACACACACACACACACACACACACAGCTAATGCCCCTTTGAGTAACATTAAATTTTGCTGTTTGTTTTAAATTTGTGGAAACGGCTTGCTTTCGAAAACCGAGACTGACTAACTTAAGGATACAAATCAGCTGAGAACCATTTTAGATTTCTCGATTTTTATGTTAAAAACTGTTAAATACAATGAAACCGAATTAATGAGTACAGAGATATCGAATTCTTTGAAACTTTTAGATTCTTCGAAATATGGTAAAATATAATATTTTACTGAAAATCGATTATGCCCTCTTCTCACCCTCAATGTCTCAGACAGTTTGTACTTTAACAGTATAATGTACATTCGATTTGATTACAATATCCGGATTCCACGTGGATAAACGCCATTTAAGTTCAGACTTGGCAAACGCGTACGTTGTAATTACTTGCATTCATGCTCCGTCAAATCTGATACTCATACTGGTCCAATTTTAAATTCCCGCTGATATTAAAGGGGCATAAGGGCCTACATGGTTTGCTTTTTTAATTTTCTTTTCAGTTTTTACAACTTAGATTTACAATAAGAAAAACAAAAACAAATAACAGAGAGATATACACAGGTATAAAAATTCCTAAATTACTATATATTTTTTGAAAATTTCTTGAGAAACCCAGGTTTGGCACTTTTTCACTTGCAAATTGATTAACTCAATCTTACTATTCGTTTATGAATATCACACTTGACCTTACCTTATTTTCACAAAATGTATAGAAATATACGATTTGGTTATGCCTGTGTATAGCTCTAATTTATTATTGTACATCAAGTACACCTAGTAAACGCAGAAAAAACCGATTTGTTTGTTTATTGTTGTTTAACGTCCCACTAAAGAATATTTCACTCATATGGAGACGTCACCAAATGCCGTCGAAGGGCTTCAAAGTTTGGTCTATGCTCGGTACTTACAGCCATTGAGCAGTAAAGGTTCTTTAACGTGCCGACACTACTGTGACACAGGACCTGGCGATTACCAAACCAGGTCCTGTAAATTGATAACCCGAATAAATCAGTCGTTATATTTCGCTCACTTATCCTCGATATGTGGCGATCACCATATATATAACAAGCGGGTGGTTGCCGGAAATCACAACTGTGCATAGTCTTGAGATTGTTGTCTGTGATTGGTCCAATACAATCTATATTGAAAGTGACGCGTTTTATCAACACTTTGCCTTCAAACCCTTTGGAGAAACCAAGGCGCTGTAATTATTCGAGTTAGTAAACTCATTGAATTAAAAAGTGAAGCCTCTTGTTAAAAAAAGCGTCCATCTCTGATTGTGTGTACAGGAAGTAAATGCCCTGCTTTGAAAACGGCAGAACAATTGGATTGAATCGTCAGCTAACTCCTCATTATGCAAAAGTACAAAATGTATTACATCAGAAATCATGAAACCATACGATTTCTGGAATACAAATAGCAGCATATTTGAAATTGTGACATTTTAAATAACATATAATAATAAATTGGGCAAAAGAAAAACATCTAAAATAGTACGAAAATAATATGGACGTGACGAAGTAATTTGTCTACAAAGGATTGGCGTTACGGCTTCATCGTTGAACACTGTCACAGCATCGAAAGGACATAGTACAAAATTACTCTGAGTATTCTATTTCTACATCATGAAGCATATTTCACAGAATTAGTGTTATTTTGAACACCATTTAGTCAAACAATCAAAAGGTTTCACACAGATGTTTTGTGAGAATGTTTATCGTGCAATTCTATATGAGTAGAATGAAATTATACGTCTTCTGTATAAAATTATAGCTAAATTGAATACGACCAAGTCCATGTATTATTACCGTACAGAGCCAAACTTTAACTTTAGAAGATATTATTACTCAAATTTGTTGTTAACAAAATTGCTAGACCTATTACCATCAATGAAAAATATATATAATCAGACACTGTAGAACGTTATAATGATACACAAAACAGAACTATATCAGATCAAAAAGTAAATCAATATAAGACTTTTTCGTATTTCGTGGTTTACAGGTTTACCTGTATCTATACTAATTACATATCATATGCCTATTTCAGGGATAGACAGGTTTCTGTTCATTGGAAAGCGGTGATGACCTGCCCAAGAGTTGTCAATGTACATGCATTTTTTTCTATATTAGGGTAAAGGTTAACTGTAGGTAAGTTGAATAACTAAGGTAAGCACATTAGCACAATGAACTTGCTAACCGCTGTTAGTGTAACTGTAAGTTTGAATCCACTATTTACAAATTAACTTATTTTCATATTTTTACGAAAACAACCGAGTATCAAGAATGACAGGATTTGACGTAAATCTTTGTTCACTGCTGGTAGACGGTCGGAGTATAACTATGACTTTGGTAATGTTTATAATATTTATAACCGCTGGATCGTTGCCACTGCTGGTGGACCGTCTGAGTCTCCTTGTCTGTACACAAATCCAGTACCTGGTATATCGGTACTAAAGTAGTATTTTGCTCAGATACCACTAATTAACCCTTTCACCCCTATAAACCATAATATACTGGTCTTAAACATCAGAAAGAACATACCACTCGTATATCTAGGGGTGAAACAGCTAAATTAGAAACTTCTCGAGAGCTAAGATATTCATTTTTACACTTGGTACTCTCAGTTTGATTTGGCAATACATTTATATTCTTAAGTTGGCCTTGTATGATACCAATTTCTGTTTCAATATCTATATTTAATTCGAGCATTATAACCACTAGGTCGTTGACACTGCTGGTGGACTGTCTGAGTCTTGTCTGATACTTCGTTTTCTTTTGGAGATATATCTACATTGTATATTAAATTCTAGCTGAACTGGTGAAGTCTTTTTGACAAAATCGATAATCTCGAGCATTTGTTTTGGAATCCTTTGAAAAACTATACTTTCCGTATTGTTAATAATATTCATATTCATGCAAAAAAAATATCATATGTGAATTATAATGACCGCGTTTTCTGGCATTGATTCACCATTAACAAATATTTGAACATGCATGGCATAGGTCCACTATTTGCATATTATGATTACGTCTGAAATTTTCTGTAATGCAATGCAATATTTATTCAATGCCTGAAAAAAAGTTTGTAAAACGCAATGGAGATAAATAATTTCGTGTTCAGTAGTATTTTTGAATTGTATTTTAAATGTGGTTTAGTGTTTATATGGCAATTTAAAAACGCCATTGTTGACAGCTCATTACTGTTAATTGTAACGTAATAAGCAAATTATTATTGTAAATTGATTTCCAGTTTTATCAGATAAGATGGCGGGGTGGAGTAACCTCACTTTTCGTTTATGACAAGCTGCACGGGAAAAATGTTTTATTCCTCACTGGATAGTCTCGTATGTACGGTAACAAATAGGAACGACCACTCTGGTAATTGTAATTTTAATGTTATGCTTTATTACCTAAAATTTAAACTCGTCCAGATCAAGAGTGGGTTCACAAAACTCCACGCCGCTAGGTTATTTGGATTTAACAATACTATAGCATGAAATAGAAACCATAAAGCAATATCATGGATGAGGGTATTTGGTCGATGTATGAGCAGGAACATCATATAGATCAGCATGGCCTTAACCAATCTTCATAACCAAAGCATTGACATGGGATTAAGTTGGAAACAGAAATGAAAAATTATAGTAAACCAATATCAACAACCAGGAAAAGTACGGTATAAATTAGACTTCTATGGTAAATACCACACATATTAATCGGATGATTTACTCTAACTACCTTAAGGATACAGATCAGCTACATTCTATTATAGATTTCTCGATTTTTATGTTAAATACTGGTTAATAAGAGGGAAAAACCCCAATGAGTATTGAGATAAATCAAACCCTTCTTTAGAAAATTCCAAAAAAATTTTAAACCTAAAGATAGAAAACTTAACTGGAAATCAATGATGCACTCTTTCACTCAGAATGCCCAAGGTAGTTTGTACTGTAAAAGTACAAATGTGAATGCGATCTAATTGAAATTCCGATTCCGCGTGGATAAACGTCATTTAAGTTCGGACTTGGAAAATGTATACGTTGCAATTATACGTATTCACGCTCTTTCAAATCTGATACTCATTCTATTGTGCAATTCCTCTTGAAATGTGGCGTACCTGCTGTTATTGGTAACAATTCGAATGGATCATCAATACTACTTAAAAACCCACTTGTGATCTCATTTTTTGTTGCATCTGCCTAATAATGGACTCCCGGGTTTTCATTATCGAATCCAGGGTCCATTCATTTTTTTTTCAAAAATGGATTTCTAGTATACATGATTGTTCAAAACCAAATATTATAAATACTTAAATCGAAAACCGAAAACAACTTTAAAATCTATACACAGAAAAAGGCGTGTTAGTATGAATTCCATATTGCCGTAGTATTCCACATTGTGCATAACCATTATTTGCATAAAATATTTTCACAAATTTTAAGGGGCATCAGTTGCAGTTTTTCAATTTCTCCTCCTTTTTAGCTACAAAGATTAATATGCAATAACCACAAAAGAGATATACACAGGCATACAAATTCTTAAATTCCTAAATACATGTATTTTGTGAAAATTGCTGGCGAAACCCAGATTTGGCACTTTTTTCAAATGCAATTGATTAACGCAAAGCTACTATTTTAATATGAATAACACATAGGACCTGACCTTATTTGCACAAAAATATAGGAATACAATATATATGTGCCTGTGTATAGCTCTTACTTGTTATTGTACATCAAGTACAAGAAGTAAAAGTGGAAAAAAAAATCGAAATATTTTTAATAAACACAGCTAATACCCTTTTAAGCTCCAATGTTCCATCCGTAATTGATCGGATGGGGTGTTTTAGCAGTAAAAACATTTCCAATAACCATGAACGTAAGATATACAACTTTCTACCACTTCAATAACTACATACAAACATACAAATCACGAGATGTTTAAGATACAATATACATATCCGCTAAACACTGGGCAAACATTGACCTCTGGAAATCTAGAGTTGGGATCAGGAGTCATGGAAGAAATGTAAGCATCCCGTTTGGCTTTTCCCGTCGCAGCGAGTCCACAGTCAAATAAAATAGGAAAATAAAACAGACAAAACAAAACAAACCAAAATATATATATATAATTTTTTTTATAAAATGTGCCCTATTTTCTGTAACAGGTTTGTTATCTCAAGTCAAACACAGATCAGATTTACAAAGCTCTGTAAATGCTATTAATCAATTTCATTTGTTGTAATTTTCCAGATCCACAGCTTGCATTCGTACTTTTCTCTTTTGCGATCGTAATAGATATAAACGAGTTGAATAATTTCTAGGATCTGTAGTCCTTTGAATGTGTTTATTAAATGATCGGAAACATAAAACCGTCTTTTGAAGTTGTGTTCCATTAGCATAGATATTAATAAATGTGGATAGCCGTTCAATAAAAACGTTTAATTAATTCTGATTCATTAGACAATGTAATGATTTATTGTCAAACAAAGGGAGCCGACCTGCCTCAGTCGGTAGCGCGTTCAACTCTTGATCGTGAGGTCTTGAGTTCGAGTCCAGTCGGCGGCAGGTCGGTTTTCTGTCCTGCGGACGAGGCAGTAATAACTGCAAGTGCCGAGCATAGGCCAACATTTGAAGTCCGTCACCGGCATTTGGTCTCCATATGAGTGAAATATTCTTGAGCGGGAATTTAAACAACAATAAACAAACAGTCAAACAAAAAGTCCAAAAAGGGAGGATCAGAAGAACTTTTATATCTGTTTTTGAACAATTATTAGAATATAAATTCATATTTAATTTTAGTTAAAATATATAGTTGGTATTTCTTGCTTTATATTTTCGGATGAAACGTGGGTTAATAAATAATTAATATAAAGATGATTCATACAAGTACTTGTATAATTAAATATCTCAACGCCGTATTAAACTTATATTACTGCATTGTGATATATATACGTGTGTGCGTGTGTGTGTGTGTTACTAGTAGCTGTGGATACTAATTTGACTTATTTTGTTTAATTTGAGCTTTTTTCAACAGACAAAATATTTAAATTCATCGACAATTATTTAAGTAGATACTCGTGCTTTTATCAATGAAAATGTACGCGTATGAGATGATTTATTCATACATATACGACAAATATCAAGTATCAAATTATCTAATGACTATGTTTAGTTTTACGGTTATGAATAACAATCATATAGTTTTCAAGTCAATTTTAAAAAGTTTACATTAAAAATAAATCACAAAATGCTTTTGAAATACCCTGATTTATTTCTTCCATTGGAAGATTTTTTTCCAAAAAAAAACCATTAAAAGAAATTGGCTCGAAATTGAGCTATAAAAGGCGGCTCCGTAAAACGACCGCCATTTAACGCCTGTACTCCAGAAGAGAAACAAGGAACAAATGAAATATAATCAAAGCATTCATTGTATTTCTTAGCGCAAACATTCTGCACTAATTACATACAATGTACATGCCGGGAAATGCAGTGGTCTATATGAAATCCATGACAAACTGATGATTATATGTTAAAAAATCGCGATATTATCGATACAGATTTTATTAAATTAGGTTCAAGAAGACAGTTACTTGACGTTTTTTGACTGCAATCCACTTTCGGAGAAACAGACGATCGTTTTTCAATGATTTTTTCTCCATTGTTATTGACATAAGTCAAATTCATTCTGATTCCCGTCGCAGTTATAATTACATAATTACATCGCTCAAAAATTCCAATCATTGTCGTAATAATTCAAACTAGCCATGCTAGGTTTATTTTTAAGCCAATCGAGTGACATTTTTGTTACAAAGAGCCAACAAAACGAGTAATTCTAAATATATCTGTATAGCTGTCCAGTCATTCAAACGTGATCATGAAAATGACTTGCAATCAAGCAGCGAAAAAGAGCTGTAATTTTATTTATTGCTAGGCGACCGTAAAATCAAATGGTCCCACTGTTATACAATGATATCCACCAAGCAAAACTTTTAACGTAATAAATATATTTACTTCAGGAAACGAATTACACAAAGCTAAAGCTACTGCCACAAAAGGTAATTCTGCATTATTTCAACTGAAACGTTCATTTACGATGAATAATCAGTTCCGAAATTACGGTTGTCTGGCATTACTGGTAATTCTAACTTTTATTGACAAAAGAAATAGATTTATAGTAAAAGGGGTACCGATTTTCTAATCAATCAATGTGGCGTGCATCTGTGATTCACATGTCTCTTCTGGCGATTAAATTTACTGTCATTTCTAATAAGACAAAAAAAAATTTTGCATTCCTGAACAACACATTATATTAAGATGCATTGCAATTTGACATCCAGTAGAAAAAGATCAGTTTCACGAGAACCAGGGTATTATCTAATACGCATTGCTTTTGTTGGATTTGAGACTAGAGCAGAAAGTATTTCTCCTTCGAATATCCAATAATTCCTTTGTTATCCTGAGAGTCGGGTTAAAAGTTATTAGGGAATGACGAAGACTAAATTTGCACAATTTATCAAAGTAAAAATTATAAACATTATGCCTAAATTATAATGCTCAAGGCGATCGTGAAAATTGCACTAATATTTTAAAGAATATATCATGGATCATTATGATTCAAATATTGGTCGAACAAAATGTACGATACATCAATTGCGTGTCTATATTGGAGTTTTTATATCCCTATCCTAGAAACAGATCCCCGTCCACCTCTTTACGAAACTTTTCCTTATGCATTGTAAATTTAGTTTGACCATTGCTTTACCATTTATCAGTCATATGTCTTTATCTGTATTTTCTTTCAAAAAACATTTCCCCATTTTTACTACTTAGATTGATAAAATAATTACAGAAAAGAGATATACACAAGCTTACAAATTCTTAAATTCCTTAAATAACAGTCTTGTTTGCAATTACTCTGTTTGACTAAGTGAAATGTTGAGTTGCCTTTTCGTTGGCGGTTGTTGAGATGTCTGTACCAATTGTGACGAGGATTCGTTTCTCACGTATTTCATTTGGATTGTGGACTCACGGCGAGTGTTACCGGTCGACAGAGGATGCTTACTCTTCCATGGCACCTGATCCCAGCTCTTGGTTTCCAGAGGTCCGTGTTTGTCCATTTTTACCAGATTTGTATCTATATCCTGGATATCCTAAAGATTTATACTTTAGTATCTGAGATGTTTTATATTCCTACATATTTTGTGAAAATTGCTTCAGAAACCACGGTTTGGCACTTTTTCACTTGTAACTGAAAAGCTTTTTATTACTATTAGAATATGAATACTACACTGGACCTTACCTTATTTTCACAAAATATATAGGAATATAATATTGTTTATGTCTGTGTATAGCTCTTATTTGTTATTGTACATCAATTACAAGTAGTAAAAGTAGAAAAAAATCGAAATAGTTGTTTTAAGTAAACACAGTTAATGTCTCTTTAATAACGGTGGATATAACCCGGTTATAATGCAATTCAAGTTTGCCAGTTTACTTGCAGAACACCCGTGGTCCCTTCACGCGGGTAAAGCCAGGTTCTCTCTTCCACCACTAAAACTGGCTGCCACCATACATGACTGAAAAATGGTTGAGTGTGGCTTAAAACATAATTCAAATATAATCGACAAGGAGAACTACGACGATACCCCTGTCAAAGAGAACATACTTGCTTTCATAATGCATAAGGGTTCATTGGCTCTTGTAGGCAAAAAGATACTTTTTGTGTATTCTGCTACTTGCTTAAAATATGACCTCGGTATTGCTAAAACTTAAACACCTGGTAAAGCAATAACGCCCACTTCACATCAGCGTTATAATTCTTAATAACGTGTAATTTTACACAATGGTTTCACGTGCACATTAATAAGACTTTTTATGAAGTTTGACTATTGTTTAAT
The DNA here is from genome assembly GCA_030159075.1 of Atrina japonica. Lineage (NCBI taxonomy): Eukaryota > Metazoa > Mollusca > Bivalvia > Pterioida > Pinnidae > Atrina > Atrina japonica. Next base: position 800,005 of record BROG01000067.1, on the reverse strand, counting down.
GCCATATTCAAAAATATTTCATTTATATGGTGGAGGAGAGAATACGATTACAATGTATCCGGTAAGAGACCATCGGCCTTCTGGCAAACTTTCTCACAGAAATCAGCTAAGGTTTCAGCGGGACTCGAACCCGCGATGACCAGAAGTGAGACACTTCATGTAGCAAAGCACGATACTCTAAAACGTTCATGTGTATATGTAGCACGATAATTAACTCATTACCCCTGTGGTCACATTTAGACTCACCCAATTCAATAAATAGAGTGGTTTACTGTCAAACTTCAGGGATGTACAAATTAATATCGAAATTTGGATTCTAAATCATACACTACTGAATTCTAACAGTGGACCATACCATTCTTTGAAATGGACAAGTCCAAATGTGGTTACAGGGGTCAATTTGTTAAAGAGTAAATAGCATGAGTCATATATATAATGCACATATACATCACGTGTTATATTTGTCTCTGATAAAATTTTAGATCACATACATAAAAAACATAATATGGTGAATATCAGTTTCTAAAATTTATTTTGTACAAAATCATATAATATAAATTAAAATACAACAAATTACCAGATAGTCATGGCTACAATATGTAATTACCAAAGGTATCATAGAATAAAAAGGTTTTTAACATTAAAATAGTACTTAGTCTGTATAAGTAGTAATAGTGTGTGTGTGTGTGTGTGTGTGTGTGTTCGCGCGCTGCATTCGATCAAACGCGCGTGCTGGTATAAGTAAGTGTTACGTGTTGTATGTGAGATGTTGGTCAACAATTATCCAAATCTAAAACGTACTAGTCTTAACCAGAAAATCTACTTGTCAGTATACCAAGTTGTTCAACTTTTGACTGCGTTATCAAAATCTTTGTTTAATAGCACAATTTAAGCGCCTGTAAAGCTCTCTTCCATTACGCACAATTTATGGCAACACTGAAAAAAAAGCATTTGATAAAGAGTTATCATCTCAAAAATATCATTTTTTAAAATCATTGTTTTTGGAATGAAACTATTTTTAATAGTGCATTTAAAAACGTATACCGTTGGACATAGTCTCTCTCTCTCTCTCTCTGTAATCTAAAATATAAAATACAAATTATACAGTAGCACAATAATACTGATAAAACAAATACTTATATTTCTAATATGATTGGATTTCTACATTTCATACAGGTTCACATATGTGAATACCATATATACAAAAGTGCTTTTAAAATAATGAGGTTATACCGATCTAGGTTTTGCGAAGGTCGCAATTCTTTCAGACTCCTTTATCATTATATCATAAAACATTTAGATATTTTAGCTGTAATTTCAGCAAAAGTTGTGTTCTTTGTTTGTTTCAATCCCTCTCAATTGTTTACTTTTAGTTCCTATTATGTTTATTAGTATCGTGTTGAAACAGGACACTGATGCTATTTTACAGTCATTGAAGTAACATGGAACATTAATGGAAAGTTACGGGGATAGAGTTCAACAAAGAAACACCGTGTGGTATGGAAACAATTGTAAGAAGGACTTAACAAAGAGTAGCAGTTCAAATAAAACGTTTGACTTTATAGAAGCAACAGAAAAAAATAGAGACAGAGATTGTATTAGAGTTTAATCCAATGTGGCAAATATAAGAGAACTTGTTAGCATTTGTGTATTGGATATTTAACATCAAGTGAACATTTGTGAACTTTGATTATTTGTATATATTTGTTTCTGTCAATAAGACTTCATCAGTTGAGTTCGAATATAATAAAAATGTATTTTACCGAAAGGAAAAATGGTATCTTACAAGGTTAAATAATAAATCTAGACATATTTCCAAATCCGTCCAAGATAAATATGTATATATGCTTATCTGTGTGATAAATGGATTTCTCACGCCACAAAAAACCATGAAAAGAAAAGTGGTAAATCTATTTGGTTCAAATCACGTTGGCACGAAAGTTTATATCAAAAAGTATATTAAATATCGTGATCTCGAAGACACGGAGTTCCCGCGCCCTTTGAAACTAGTTGAAAATGCATTTTCTGATGCGGAGATACCGAACATCTAGATTTAATCATGTCGAATATGAAACATTCGAACTGATAGCTAACAAGGCGAATTCATATAATTAACACTACACCACAAAGGCATACCGCCGAGATCTATAAATGATTTGATCATACATTTATTATGTTGGGTAACGCAAAACACGTTTTATCTGTGTAACATGGTTTTACTTCTTGTTTAACATGCATAACCCTCTTGACCTTTCACATTACAACATTGATGGGACTAGTATAGTTATGCTATTAAACTCAGAACTGAGACAATCGTGTACAAGTCACATTATCTAAGACATACATTTCAGTTTGTCTCTATAAAGATTTTGTTTGAATGATATTTGCGCCAACGTTAACACATTTTCAAATTTAATGGCGAAGGAGAGAACTGGGAGAGATCAACGATTTCCCTCAAATAAAGTGGCATAGTATTTCATAAAATCAGCTTAGCTTCCGGCGAGGTTCGAACCTCAGGTAAGAGACATGAATAAAGAGTTTGTAACTACATATACATAAATTACCGAGTCCTTGATTTTTACAATAATTCTAGGCCTCTCCTCCATAAAAAAATGATAAATATTCGCCTGGGAGATTGCATAATTGCGTCACGTTTAGAACAGTATATTTCAGCGGCGTAAGAGAAGGGTAGAGGTAAATTGCTTTTATAATTTTTTTTTATCACTGTATCATGATTTCATGAATTTCATCCGAGTAACATTTAGCAGGATAACAGTATATACGCCCACAATACCATCTTTGAACCATTTTACTCGTAGCATAGAATAAATAACAGAGGTAGTCATATTTCAATTATTGGACCATTGATTTGACACATTGACGTCTTTATTATACGTTATAATTTCCTTGAATTCAAAAAAATCGAAGGTTTTGATTATTTAGTTAGCCCCTCGGACAGTAGTGTTGTAGTAGGCTAGGTTACGCAGGCTAGGGTCTAGTTTTTTTTTATTGTTTAGATACGTCTATTATGGCTTGTACGGGTGAAAGGGTTAATTCATATTATTAACGTTACTCAATAAAACAGTTATTCAATAGAATATACAAAACACAATTACCGAAGTATTAATATTCAGGATATCCATGAGACAATATACATGTCTGGTAAATATTGGACAAATACGGACCTCTGAAACTCTAGAGGTGGGATCAGGTATCATGCAGGAGTAAGCTTCCCCTGTTGACCGGTCACAACCGCCTTGAGTTAACTTTCAAATTCAAATGAAATAAGTGAGGAATAAATTCTTGTCATAATTGGTGCAGACTACTCAAAAACCGCTACCAAACAAGTAACTCAACATTTCATTTAGTTTTTTGTTTTGTTTTGTTTTACGCCATACTCAACAATCTTTCAGTCATATGATGGCGTCCAGTTTTTATTGGCGGAGGAGAAACCCCGGTCACCCGGGTAAAGACCACCGACCTTCCGCAAGAAAACTGGCAAACCATTTCATTTAGTAAAATATAAAAATCGCAAACAAGGATATGATAGAAAAGAGCTACAAAAAAGTATAGAGCTTTGGTCTCAGTGTTGATTAAAACTTCGATACATTCTCATCAGTTGATTTATAGAAGATCATTTAGGGATGTGGGTTATACAAAGTAATAAACATGTACAGAAATAAAAACGCATGTTGTTAAAATGATAACTAAAGTAGATAAAATAATCATGGTAACTTCCAATCTTCCAGTTGTAGGAGAAAGAGATAAAATTGTTGAACAACATTTTACAAACTCGTTAATAACATAACTGCAAAAAAAGCTACGTGAATTGTCAAAAATCATAAATGTTGAAGTAAAACTAAGAAAAATGTGTCAGTATCATTACGTACGAGAGGAAACACTCAGTAAGAATGCAAAAAGTTGTTACACAATGACAAAAAGCTGGCAATATATGAGCAATAAATGTCAAAAGAAATGCCATCAGCTAGGGAGATACAACAAATAAATGTTGCAAGCTCGGGATAATTATGAACGTGAGATCATTCACAAAACCCAGCGACAGATTCCCTTAGTATATTTCGTTCACCACGATTTTTGGTAAATTCCTAGTAACAAGACTTTCTCTACAGTTTACAGAACAGTTCTAAATGAAAAAAAAAATGGCGTTTTAGCTGCTTTAAACAAAAAATCAATTTTTTCTACTTTTACTTGGACTTGATTTACAATAACGAATAAGAGCTATACACAGGCATAACAAAATTTTATATTCCTATAGTTTTGTGAGAATAAGGTCAAGTTCAGTGTGATATTTATATACAAATAGTAAGATTGAGTTAATCAACTGCAATAAAAAAAATTCCAAACCTGGGTTTCTGAAGAAATTTTCACAAAAAAAACTTTGAAAGTCAGACTTAGACTTATTCTGCTAGTTTACTCGCGGAAGTCCAGTGATCTCATAAAAATCAAAGTACTGAAATGAGTTATTATTTTGGCAAAATAGCCATGGGATTCAAACTACTTCTATCGAACATACATGGAATGAAAATAAATCACATTACTAAAGATCTTAAAACAAAAAACAAAAACTTCAATTTACAGCCTCTAAATAAATTCAAAATTAACATTCTAAATTTTATTTGTTGTATCTTCCGCACCAACTCTAAATATTGTCCGTCTTGCATTAACACAATTTCACAATAAAACATGAGCATTTATGGCATGACACTGGGACCTTGACTAAATAAACCAAACAACGTTCTCTATCTTGTATTAATTAATATAAATAACTACGGGGTGAAACAGATAGTTTACCCCATGTTTATTGTTAAATAAATATTTTTTTCATCAACAGAATTCGGGCCTTAAGTCGCTGTGTAGCAAAACGATCTATCACCAATTTCACATATAGACATCAACGCTTTCGGCAATGGATAAATCGTTGTTTTTCTGTTTTCTGTTGAAGACATCATTTCTGTTTGGAATCCATTATGATTACACAAAAAGTTTATGTTTATACATCCCAATCTAATTAACTTCAAACGTTGTGATAATTGTTGTAACAATGAACATGGCGATTTCCCCCAGCTTCCGCGGAAACGTGAAATGGAAATTGTAACAAACAATGTTCGAGTCACCTCCCTTTGTGATATCAATACATAAAGTTTAGAAGTAACCGTCCGCTGAAATTGGGCTGACGCTGGTTATGTAAGGCATGTGGTCACCATATATGATGTATAAATAAAGGGAATATGCATTGGAATCTGATTAAGGCAGGTTATGTATAGCGATTAGTTGACGAACACTTTAATTTGATAGTTTCCAAAATGGACAGGAACTTTCACGCGCCATTTGCATAACAAGCACCTACTCGATGTTATCCCCTAGATCCTAGATTCTGCTTTTATTTTCATTTTTCCATGGACTAGAAAACATACATATTCTTGAGAGTTCAATAGAAATTGATTTAGCTTCATGTTGGTATCAGCGATATGTAATTATTTCTATTTACATCGCTGTATGATTGAGGCTCACTAGCCTTCAATATCAATATGATGAATGGCGGAGTACTACAGGCTCAACATCACTGGATTCTTATATAGTGGAATTTCATATCTATAAATAGATCGATGACGTTCGGTTGTAACTAACTACAAATCGTATTGTATAATTTCGAAAGGCAGATGTGGTATTTCATTTATTGATTATTCAAACTAGAATTTATTTCATTTACACCAATATAATTGACTTTTCTGTAAAATTTGAATTCTTAAATTGGGACTATATTTTTGGAATGCAACCTCCATGACCTCTTCACTGCCAACAGGATAGCCCTCGATGAAAAATCAAAGTAAACCCATAATAGGTTGTTAATACATAACAATCCATAAAAAAGGACTTCCGCGAGTAAACTAGCAGACTTTCAGCTAAGGTTCTAGTGGGACTCGAACCAGGAGTGACTAGAGGTCATGGACTTCATTGTTTGAAGCATGGTGTACTTAACTTGGTCCCCTGTCGCCCCCACCAGAAATATCCAATAATTTGGCAAAGTATCTAACGCATCTGATGTTCGAAATGTTGCTGATATAGAATTAGGGTTTCACGAAAATCATTTTTGTTTCATTTTGATGGAAAGATTTTCTATGTAATCATGAAACTTAAATTGCATGATAAAAATGAATCCTAAACCCGAATGCAATTATATAAAAAACATTAGCAAAAGTCTTGAGGTACATCGAATTTCACACAGAATTGGAAATGTTCTTTATACAAATTATCCTGTAATAGTTCACTTGGTGATTTAAACCTTATGTTCTTGTGTCTTTCTGTTATCCTGTCCATTCCTGTCATCATATATCTTTTTAATATCAGATGAAACGGTTGTCTTGGAAATACGTTCATTTCCTCTGTAGTAAGATAATCACTTATATCGGAGCTAGAGATTTTGCTCTTCAAAAGGAAATAAAGCATTGGTGGTATGTTTGTATAGCCCTTGATGTAAAGGGTTGAAAAGGTCCCCAAACCTAGACACATTGGCTACCCAAATTATAAATACAACATGACTGAACAAAACTATTTGTTCAATTAGATTTCGTTACTATTTCCAGATGATGTTTGTACATCAATGCAATCGTTTACGTATATATTTCATTTAAAATTTAGACTTTATCTATTTTACAACGATTGAAAAACAAGTCATGTCAACTTTATCAATGTCCCTTCTTTGCCACGATGTTGGCATGCAGGGGTCATCGCTGTGGGAGGAAACTGGAGTACATGGAGAAAACCCACGTATCCAACTTGGGCAACGCCATACCATCTCACATACTCCCCTGTCCAATCTTAGTATCAAATCTGGGTCATTTTTGTGTGCTAACACTGCACTGGTTTCATAACAGTGGGTCTTGGGTGAAAATCCAGTTACATTGCTGTACTGGAATTTGATTCCTCACTGACTAGGCTTCGTGATTTGAAGAGCAATGCTCCTAACATTTGGTCATAGAGGTCCCCAAGCCCAGTAGTTATCAAGTGCCCAGTGCTTCATTCACCGCTTATAACATTGTCTCAGTTTTGTTTGGAATACAATTGTTTTAACCCATTCTCGTCATTTTCTTAGACAAATATTATAAACATACTACAAAAGTTATAATGCTCAAGACGATATCGTTTCTGTCAATTAGACTTCATCAGTTGAGCTCCAATTTTAATGTTATGTGTATTTTCTAAAGAGAAAGTGGTATTATACAAGGCCAAATAATATCTCTAAAAATATAGCCGAAATCCGTCTAAGAGTAACCACTGTAAAAAAAATGACTATCTTAGCTTTAGAAAACATTTTTGAATTTAAATGATGTTAACATTCCAAAATGATGGCATCCAGTCCTTAATGGTGAGCAGCTAACGTAAAAAGTAAGTTGTAACCGGAAAAGATCATCGTACTTTGAGAAACTTTCCAAAATAATAATTAGCTAAGATTCCAAAGAGGTTCCCACCAGCACTGGCATGAGTTAACAGATGTTATGGGTTTAAGTGCAATGCTTTAATCCGTCAGCAAAGAAAGACCCTCTCTACATACGTAAGACAACAACAGAACAGAAAAATATATTTTCTAGTTTCTAGTTCTAGTTTATAGTATATGTTTGCAAATCAGTAAATTTATACATAAATATAATTAAAATAAAATCCAGTAGTAAGAATAATTGTATATCATGGAGCCTGGTGAGACCATATCCAAATAGGTAGATAAATAGTCTTTGAAAAATGCACAGAAATATCCTTTGGTTTCCAGAGGTCCGTGTTTGTCCGTTTTTACCGGATTTGTATCTATGTCCTGGACATTCTATCGATTTATACTTTGGTATCTGAAATTTTTATATTTTAAAGGTTATGAGCCTTCGTGGAATTTGTTGTTATGTATAGTCTTCAATTTTTATCTATAATGATGAAAAAACGAAATATTTGAGACTTGTTGAAATAGAATTCAATTGTACCGGTATATTGCAATGTCAAATAATATCTTGTAAACATTAACATATTGAGGACAATTGCCATATTGAACACGTTATTGCTTTTGTACCTTTTATAAACCATTCTGCAATACTCTTTCAGCTTGTTTGTTTAAAATAAAAACAAGATAAATCGTGTTACAGTAATCAAACAGTAATCAAACAATGAATCAAGAACAGAACAAGATATGCAACAACAACAACAACAACAACAACAACAATAACGATAACAGGACAGAAAAACATAAAGTGGTAAGTATGAAAAACATCTCGTGTTCGAAAATAACATTCTGACTAAGAGCTATGAACATATAACTGATGAATATTTTGTGTTTGTTGTATGTATGGTTACAATAATCTTGTAACATTTTATGGCTGAAAGTGATATGAACTACACCTTTAATAGGAAATGAATCTTTGAACCATTCTCCTTCCCTCAAAACACATTATTACATTAGTATAACTCACACAAGAATTGGGAAGTTTCAGTCGATAACAATGTTTTAACAATAACCATTCATTTGACCAACAAACATAGAATTATCCAATCCATTTTAGATGGACAAAAGGTTAAAAATAGATAATTTTGCAAAATATGAGGCACAGACTGTAAATGACTCTGGGAACCCAAGGCACTATTGACCAGGACCCAGTCGCACATTGTTAAATTTAACGTACAGTTAGCCCATTGGTTTAACATTGGTTAACTTCATGTTAATTTTAACAAACCTGTTGTGCAACTGGGTCATGTTCTCATGAAAAATCGGTAATAGATTTAATTTACATTCAGAAATATAAAAGATCAGCCTTATTGTAAATTGATTTTAAAAAGTCATGCATAATTAAATCATGACCTGAACATAAGTACCCCTCTGCATGAAGGAAATACACAAAGTTCCCTGATTCTGCGCAGTATTGACTTTTATGTTAAAATGCATCAACAGTAGCTCTGATTATATATTGCATCAAATCTTTGTTATAAATTTTGAAATAAATAAAAAACCAAAACAAACAAAAGCTCTGATTAAAAGTAGGATTTTCTTATTCATTCATGTAAGAAAAATAATTTCAACAATTTTTACCTGTAACGACAAACTGCAGTTCAGTGACAATAGATCAGCCTTATCATTAATACTAGTGATCCGTGTGGCTAATGTGCATATTTCTTTCTACACTAATATGGTGAACAAATAAAGTATTTGACAAGTAAAGGAAATCTCTTTGTTGATAATTTCATCTCCTTCCTAATGTAATGCAACATGACAATTCTTGACTGCTATGTTGCCGACAATCGTCAGAAAAAAAACTGCAAAAAGGTAATTCTCAGAATCTGGAAACGTGCAGTATCAGGGAAACAAGCTGCATGAACAGTGGTGTTACTGTTTGAACAATTTAAAAACTTGATCTAGCTGTTTGACTTATGTAAATGTTAACTTACACTGTTTGTCCACTTATCTTATCATTTATACCCTTAACTTTTTCTAAGATTTCCTTAGCATTTGGTCTACACGTAGGGGCTTCTTTCCAGCAGTCCATCATAAGCTTTTTCAACTCTTCGGGTGGCGCATATCTGGTGTCAAAACTTGGCCGAGTGCCAGCTTCAATCATTTCCTTCAAACTATAAATACTTGACATTAAGTCACTGTATATTTCTTCACTGTAGACTTTGCGACAGTACCACATTTCCCACATCATGATACTGAGGCTATAAATATCAGCCTCAGTGCCATATATTTTCCCCTGTAACACTTCTGGAGACATATTTGTAGGAGATCCAATAATTGTCCCGGTAAGCATATCAAGCTGAGTTGAAAATCCAACATCTGCTATCTTGGCTGTGTTACCTTTTACCTAAAGTATCAAACAAAATAAATCATTAATAAAATGGAATACAAAGTATTTGTTACAAGAAACATTGTTATTGAAACCTCTTTAAAATGCACTTCTTGTACCTATTAACAGGTCATTAAAGATGTCGTTCAAATTTCATAAAAAATTATTTATTATTGTTTCAATGAGAAAACACTTCTATCACCTGATCATGAAATATCAACCCCAACCAGACATAAAGTGTGAAATAACAGGGTTATAGTGTATAAGACACGTACGCTTTAAGTTCTTTATAAAAAAAATTAGAAAAATACTAAATTATTTACTCTTAAATATCTATAGGTTTTTACAGGTCTACTAAGGTAAAAAGTGACACAACCAGGTTCTGCCAAAAACAAAACAATATGGTCCATTGTCCAAAAAAAAAGGTTGTACCATAAAACGTATCGCTTTGCACCAATTCCAAGCATTACTGAAGCTCGAGTATTTTCGTGTCGACAAGAAGCATGTCACCCCTGTTAAGATTTAATTTAGACTCGCTGTGTCTGTAAACCTGTGCCAATTTATGTCAGTGTATTTATAATCAATTCATTAAAAATATATCATATCTATACAAAAATTAAATTTTGAATTTACTTATAATCTTTGAACTATTACCTTTATGAGCAACTAATACTTTGTCACTGTACTTGCTGACATACCCTTGGTCAAGCACATTTAGCGTAACTCGTTTGTGTGCTGACTTACAATTTGCTTTATCTTTTTTTTCTGTTTTAATTCTTCCCAAATTTTTTCTACTGGCTTGTTGACCTGTGTCAAATTTCTGTCTATGCAGTATATGATCTTCTACACGCTGTGTCTACCGTGACTTGGAATCTTTGTTTAAAGTATCTTATCCAACACTCTAAACCTTGTCTTCTGTTTTTGTTATTTTGAATACTGGAATTTTATGCCACACACAACAGTTTTTCAGTTAAACAGTGACGGCCAGTTTTTTTCTAAATTGTGGAGTGGAGAACCTGATTACAGTATATCACGGGAAGGACCACCGGAAATCCGCAAATAACAACTGGCTAACTTTACCACAAAAATCAGCTTAGGTTCCAGCAAGGGTTGAACCTGCGCTGACCAGAAGTGAGAGACTTTATGGTTCAAAACAGGATGTTCTTATCATTTGTCCACGTAAGCCCGCTTTTCTACTGTGCTTCTGTATTTAATAGAGAACCTACCATTGCCCTTTTTTATATTCCAGTCCCTGTCAATCCTATGTGACCCATTTACTACCAAGTGATTAGTATACATGTAGGTAAATAAATGCAGACCTGTCAAAACCCATTACTTACCAGGACATTTGTTAATTTTAAATCTCTGTGCACATAACCACCTTTATGTAGATACGCAAGTCCATGTACAATGTCAAGAATCATATTGGCAAATAATTTCCAAGCATCTATAAACTCCTTCGAATTCCGGTCCTTGTGGAAATGGCAGGATCGCATTGGATGACATTTGCAGGTCTTGTGTGGTTCTGTGCTTGGACATATGATCATACTTTCCAAGTTATTGTCGCAATATTCCATGATAATTTGAAGATATTTACGATCACGTCTCTTTTCATAACAAATTCCAAAACACTGGACAATGTTTTCATGTTGGAATTTCCTATTTCCAAAATTAATAAAAAGAAAAAATATATAACGGAAAATTGCTGGATTTCTCCGCCACAAAAACATGAGCAGATAATGTACATGAATGTAGGACAAACTGTCATGAGTTGAAATACAGTAGAATTGGATGAGTCGAAGTTCAAGGGACTACCTAGAAAAGTTTGAAACATTAGGTTTTCTACTCATGGATGGTAACTGAGAATCATACGTTTTTAGTTTTACAGGTTCTATAAGTTTTATATGACAGCTTTAAAACCGTTTAAGACATAAACGGTCATTATGATTAATAATTTGTGCTAAATTTGACTTAATTTTCGTGAAATTAAAACACTGAGTGTTTATGAGAAGGAGAAGAATTATCAATTCGTACACATATAAATTTTGACTTTGAATTATATGTAGGAATGTTCATTGTTTTTCTAGAAATAGGTCCAAAAACTTTTTTTCGAAACATCGAGAAATTCGACTCATAAAAGGTGGAATTATAAAATGTTTATAAGTAATTTTAAATAACAAAATTATTCAGGACTTTGTGAATAGTTTGAAACATCCAGAAATTAGACTCATTGAAGTTCGACTCATCGAAATTCTACTGTATTCAGAATATTACCCAGGTAAATACGTAATATTAGGGACTATCGTTTTGAAGGACATGTCCATTTTCAATCTGTTTTTCTCAAGGCAGTAAAACTTTAAACCAATAGTAATGACAAATGTTGAATGTGTATTTGAATTCTTCACTAGCAATGTTAAAACGTTGTATCACCTCCAACCTACATTATTACAAATATGAGAACATGGGGTAGTAGACCCGTTAGACCACAGACTTTTATAAGCAGGAATTCACCAAATGTTCCTTATCTAGGCGATGGAAAAAATATGTTAAAGAACATGTACTTTTGTGACATTATTTCATAGCACAGGTCAAAATGTGTGACTTTTTGTTGACATCTTGCACAGTTCCCATCCACCATTTGAGTGAACAATTATCGTCACATTATGCAACAATAAAACTAAAACAAAATATGACTTTGATAAATACCCTAAAATCTTCACTTCTGTAAGTTGATTGTAAGCCTGCTCTTTTTCTAGTGGTTTCTTCATGCTTTTGATAGCACATTGTCTTTTGACCCCTTGCACTTTGACCGTACCCGCACGTACGTCCGAGTAGGAACCACTGCCAATCTCTTCCCCTTTCTCTATGGCACCTGCTGGTATAATACATCCGGAGAACTGTTCTATTATTACCACCATCAGCTGGCCTATTATTTGTTTGCAGTGTTTCTCGAGTGGTTGATACTGTTTCTTAATGTCCTCTGATCCTCTCATATCGTTCATGATACAGGACACGAGGTCTTCGTCTGCTTCTATCTGTTTTGGTATAACATTTTCACACAATTCTTGAAGCTGGTATTTGAACGATGCTAAATATGACGATTCCAATTGGTCATAAATAAAACTCTTGTCGTAATTCTGAAGTACCTCTTCAGCCCATTTTGTCATATAGGATTCTCTATTATCACGATATTTTTTCAATTTTTTGTGTTCGTTGATTGCATCTTTGACCACCATGCCTAAGCTTATAGGAAGTCCGATAAGCCCTGCGCCAATCACCAAGGGTATCCATAAGGGGGCAAATAAAACCAACGCTATTTTTTCCTGTCTAGTAAATAAAGACGAAGTGCTGGTCAAGAAATCTGACGCTGTTTCAGATGCTGATATTTTGTCATCTAGAGGTGATGATATTCCTTCAATGATATCATCAATTTCTCTGCATCCACCCTCTATCAGTTTAAATTCTGATTTAAACATGTCGAACAGTTCTGTTGTTATATTTCGAATGTTTTGTGTTTGACACCATTCCATTATTCTATTTTTAATTCTGTCAATTATAATTTGGCGAGCACTGTAGCTAATTACTTCCATGTCATTTCCTGATGGAAAATCACCTACAAAAAGTAAATACAATTTAATTTGCATTCACTCATATTGGTTTTAGACATTTTTACTATAATTGTGTTTTGTTTTTTAACCATATTATTAATTTTTGACTGTCTAAACTTTATGATCAAGATCCATTCAGAACAAGTACGCTCAATGTTTTATCTATCAGTTAGTTTCAGATCTAGTGTGTTTAATTTTATGAAGAAATTTGTTCAGAATCTGTTCAAATTGCAGTTGGATATCTTACCCATGAATTTTACTAGACTGGACTAGTGTATATTTACTTCACTTCATTTACTTTACATGTATAAATCTCAAAATATCGCTCATGTCAAAGTAAATATCCAGTCCAAAGTATCATAATACATGTATGTGTATAATAGAAAAACACTTCTTATCACAAAATTACCTTTCACAGTCAAAGATTGACTTGTTGTTACATGTAGCAACAGCATGGTAATTTATTATCTGTTTACTTGCAAAACACAATCTATTTACTCCTTCTGAGGTGAAACTGTTTGATTTGATTTGATTTTTTGTTTTACGCCATACTCAACAATTTTTCAGTCTTTTATTGGTGGAGGTGAAACCTTGGTTCCCCAGGTTAAGACCACCGACCTTCCACTGGCAAACTTTCCCACTTAATTCAAAATGACCCTAGCGGGATTCGAACCAGAGGTGAGAGGCCTTGTGTTTTAAAGCCCAATGCTCTAACCACTCGGCCACAGAGGCCCCCAGGTGAAATGGTAATTTATAATTGCCTTCATCCAATTCAAATTAAGTAATTGCTTGAGAAAGTTTACTCACTCTCCAAAAGTGATAGAAAATTGTTGAATTAAAAATTCCGGATATCTCTAAGTAATACATGTATGGGCAGTCCCATGAATTTCCAGATAAGAGATACTACAGAATATAAAATCCACAAATAACAAAGTATTAATCATTAGAATGTCCAATATACAATATACAAGTCTGGTGAATATTGGAAAAACACAGACTTCTGAAAACATTGAAGTGGGATCAAGTATCATGGAAGAGAAAGCATCTCTTGTTGACCGGTCACACCCGCCGTGAGTCCACAGTCAAATTCAAATGAAATAAGTGAGGAATAAATCTTGAGAAAGCAAACTCATTTCTCAGTTGAGTGAATGTTTTTACTCAGCTGAGTGCAATTTTCCATTGCCCTAAGCGGTCATTTTGGAAATCCCCTATCTTCCAACGGTCGATGGGTAAAAGTACAACTAAATATTGTTATTTTGGTCATAATGTCCACTTTTAATTTCAATTCCACTTTTCAAAAAGTCTGAACCATAATCTCATAGCTGGGCCTATCGGTTTTCGTCACCAACCATAAATTCAAAATGTAAACATTAACATCTTCGAAATTTATCAAGGGGATCAATGAAGGATACATAATGTTGGTGTTTGTAATTAATGGATTTTTGGATAATAATTATCTTTATCAATTAAAGGGATTTTAAAATCTACCATAATTGACAAAGTTATTTCGCATGTGTAGCGGTATTGAAGTATATATGATAAGGATCCTATTCAAACTTTCAGTTGATGTATGTTCATGGGTTACTATATCACCCATTCCGTGCCCCAAATTGCGTCACATTTACTACAAGGTATAAAATTAGGTTTCCCACAGGGTGCGGACAGGACATATGTTCTGCATGTTTTAAGATACATTTTAAAGACGATTGAAAATCCTATCATGACAAAGATTCGTGAACTCTGGTCATGTATGTCTCTGCGGTGGTTACAGATTTATTTACCGTGTTAAAACATACTTCAGCACCCATCGGACATCATGTTGATTGTCCTCAGTATTTGATTAGCATTTAAAACACCTGTTCCCTGCCTCGTTTTATGTTACACTGACTTTATGCCAGAATATGGTTTCCCAAGAAGTTAGATCTAGAACACAGTCATGTCGCAGAGCATATCTATACATATTTTACTCGGTCTGTGTCACTTATGTAAGTTACTGTATGTGTATTTAAATTAGCGCACTCATATTTTAGAGCTCTGAAGTGGTGAAGACTTTTTAGCGCAATTTTAAATTCACGCTATTACGACAAACCATAATGCAATCATAATGGCATGCACTGAACTATGCACACGACAGATATTATTTTGTAGTATAAATGCCATTAGTTTTATCGTTTATGCAGAATGACAGGATGGAGAAATTTTAGCGCTGTATTTAAATTAGCACAATGACTCTAGCGTGGAAGGCGCTAATATTATAATACCTCTAAAATAAGTACACATACAGTACACTCAAAGTGAAAAGGACAATTTCAGACATAATTTCGGTGTGTAAGTTGTGTAACATAATTTACTGAAAGCACCAGACTCGAGTTTTACCTGCCTACAAGTTCGTATACACAAAATTCTTAATCAGAGATGTACCCTCTCCCTTTGTTTTATAGCCATATTTGAGTAAAATATTTTACTTAAGTCTGCTAGGTATGTGACTTAAGTTTTTACTCAACTTAAGCAAAACATTCAATTTATTGAGATTTATTTGAGAAATGCAATGATTTAATTTTTCTCAGGTTTGAGAAAAAACTCAAATATTTGAGTTAAAAATTCAGACTTCAGTTTTTTTTTTGGAGAAATCCAGGCCTGGTCACACAGACTGTTTTTGTTGTCCCAAATAGTATCATTTGTGTACAAATCAACCTCTATATAAAGACCATCTGCCTATAAAGACCAGTTTTCTTGTTTTCCTAAGGAGGTCTTTACATACAAGTTTCACTGTAACAGTAAATATCAATAGCTAACAAGGGCATCAGATACATTTAAAACAAGACCATAATTATCATTACATGGTCACTTTAATTATAAAAGTGACAAACGTGAAAATGTAGTACCTGAAGGGAGATAAATCTTAAAATTGTTTTTAAGATTTATCTCCCTTTAGGTACCACATTTTCATGTTTGTCACTTTTTTAATTAACAATTTTAAGATTTATCTCCCTTCAGGTACTACATTTTCACATTTGTCACTTTTATAATTAAAGTGACCATGTAATGATAATTATGGTCTTGTTTTAAATGGTTTTCTGTTTCTTAGCAATATTTTGGCTTCCATTTCATTACTCGCATTTTAATCAAATCTGGTAAGTAGCTTTATAACACTGATATATCAAATAATTTGAATTATGGCCAACATTCAACAATTTCATTTCAGATTTTTACAAAGCTTGTATGTATTCACGAATGACTTAGTTCTACTTGTCAGATGTATGTAATGGCATCACTCTGTGGAGCATTATTTCATTGCAAATACATTATTTAAAACAGTAAAAATTAACTGTTTTGAGACACCATCCAGGTGGTCTCTTAAAATCTCAGGTTTTATTAAAAGGGTTATTTGACTGAGTGGTTCCCAGAATGTGGTCTCTGACAAGACAGGTGGTCTCTCACAAGAGTGGTTTCTCAAGACAGGTTTCACTGTTCACAATGTCTCTTTACTAGGCTGAAGAAGGACAAGATGTAAATGTAAAACTGACCTGGAAGCCATTTAAACATCTTGGCTTTGGTGTTCTTGTCCATAAGATGTTGGTGAAGTTCCGACGCTATTCTGCGACACTTTTTCTCTGCCTCATTGGTTAACTTGGATAACACCTGTATTAACGATATTGTTCTGTGATATTTGAACTTTTGACCAAGATTTATTTCCAATTTCAAGTCTACTAAAATAAGGGCATTCTGTGACTTGGATAACACCTGTATTAACGATATTGTTCTGTGATATTTGAACTTTTGACCAAGATTTATTTCCAATTTTAAGTCTACTAAAATAACGGCATTCTGCGACTTGGATAACACCTGTATTAACGATATTGTTCTGTGATATTTGAACTTTTGACCAAGATTTATTTCCAATTTTACGTCTACTAAAATAACGGCATTCTGCGACTTGGATAACACCTGTATTAACGATATTGTTCTGTGATATTTGAACTTTTGACCAAGATTTATTTCCAATTTTAAGTCTACTAAAATAAGGGCATTCTGCAACTTGGATAACACCTGTATTAATGATATTGTTCTGTGATATTTGAACTTCTGACCAAGATTTATTTCCAATTTTAAGTCTACTAAAATAAGGGCATTCTGCAACTTGGATAACACCTGTATTAATGATATTGTTCTGTGATATTTGAACTTTTGACCAAGATTTATTTCCAATTTTAAGTCTACTAAAATAAGGGCATTCTGTGACTTGGATAACACCTGTATTAACGATATTGTTCTGTGATATTTGAACTTTTGACCAAGATTTATTTCCAATTTTAAGTCTACTAAAATAAGGGCATTCTGCAACTTGGATAACACCTGTATTAATGATATTGTTCTGTGATATTTGAACTTCTGACCAAGATTTATTTCCAATTTTAAGTCTACTAAAATAAGGGCATTCTGTGACTTGGATAACACCTGTATTAACGATATTGTTCTGTGATATTTGAACTTCTGACCAAGATTTATTTCCAATTTTAAGTCTACTAAAATAAGGGCATTCTGTGACTTGGATAACACCTGTATTAACGATATTGTTCTGTGATATTTGAACTTTTAACCAAGATTTATTTCCAATTTCAAGTCTACTAAAATAAGGGCATTCTGCGACTTGAATTACACCTGTATTTACGATATTGTTCTGTGATATTTGACCTTTTGACCAAGATTTATTTCCAATTTCAAGTCTACTAAAATAGGGACATTCTGCGACTGTAAAATACGTGTGCCAATAATCAAACTGCCACATATACCGAGTAAAATTTCTGTCACATCAAGTGTCAATTTGCTCTTGATTCTCCAGTTTTGTGTATAAATTAATGTATTTTTCCTTGTGACCAATATTAAAAACTAGGTCCAACCAATGGGAGCCTCATTTTTCAACCAATGCATTATGGATACAAAAGTAACAAAATTATGAGGGTACATAACAAGAAAACATATCTGCAATATTTCGCATCAATTTTTTGAGTGGTTTTGGAAAAGAATTCGATAAGCATTTACATAGGGTCTCATGTTAAACAAAGTACATGTATCTCCTTAAAGGGTCTGTCTCACCAATTTGGGAATGAAAGTAACAACAGAACACGAACAAATACCATGCAACATAACTACATTACATGGCATTAATATGATGAGTGGTTCTTGAACAATTTTGAGAAAAGGAGAGACAGAAAAAGAAAGACTAAGAGAAGGAAAGACAGAAAAAGAAAGACTGTGAAAAGGAGAAAGAAAAAGAAAGACTGAGAAGAAAAGACAGAAAAACAAAACAAGGAAAGACTGTGATAAGGAAAGACAGAAAAAGAAAGAAAGACTGAGGAGGATAGACAGAAAAGGAAAGAAAGACTGAGAAGGAAAGACAGAAAAACAAGGAAAGACAGCGAGAAGGAAAGACAGATGAACAAAAAAGACTGAGGTAAAGACAGAAAAAGAAAGACTGAGAAGAAATGACAGAGAAAGAAAAATGTGAGAGGGAAAGACAAAAGAAACAAAGACCATGAGAGGGTTAGAAAAAACAAAAACCGTGAGAGAGAAAGACTGAAAAAGAAAGACACCAAGACTTCCACTTCCCATCTAAACACTGATATCAAGGGCATATAAAAGAAAAAATGAGAGCTATCTATACCTCCTCTGTATTATGTCGTAACTTTTTAATCCTCTCTTCCACATCACTCTTCATTTTCTGCTTTTCCTCTTCATTCTTTTTGGTGGCATTTATGCGTGCAACAACTTTATGCAGCAATCTCCTTAGAAATTTGTCCATCCAGCTGAAAACAGGTATAAAAATATTTTGTCAGAAATACAAAATTCATTTTAATTTGTACAGTCAAAATATTGCAGACACAATCACTCTTGACCAGACCACTGGTATATTTCAGTACCTACATAATTTCGCTTTTTACCAAAGTCAATAGAAATTGTTCCACATCAAACCAGCTCTTGTTTTTTTTCTTTTTTTCGGAAGAATTTTACTTAAATTAAAAACAAGCTTTTGATTTTAAATGCCCCCTCACATTTGGAAATTAAGTCTAGAATTTGTAACTTGCATGATTAACGCTGTAACCAGAAAGGCAATAAAAACAGTTGTAAAAACAATTAATTATATGTTTTGTTTTGAAATAAAAGGATTAATTTTTAATTGTTATTTTTCACAATGTGAACACTCCATCAATATCAATGTAGACTGTGTTATTTTCACTTGGCCAGTAAAAAATACATTTCAAATTTTGGACTACTTTTTCTTGTTTTATAAGAAATAAATATGTAATAAATAGAGTATTTGCCCATTTTTAATAAATACCATTTTTATTTCATCATATAAGGCGGAAGAATACTTATCTAACACTTGTGCTACTCACTCATGTTAAATACTATTCTTCTGCCCCATGCAATGAAATAAAAATATTGTTGGCATTCATGGGCATATGAATACCAACTGTACAACAACAAATTTGATGAAACACGTTGAATTTGCTTTGTCCATTTACTTTCATAAACCCATGAATGCCAGCTGAAAGCAGTTCAATGCTTATATTTACTTATTTCTTATGTTTTCCAACTTTTCTTTTTTTTCCATTTTTTTTAATTGGAATTCAAATTTCCATAACGAATTCACACCCGTTCCTGTATGCACATTTCCTGGAACAGCCATTGTCAGTTATGAAATGATAAACAACATTTTTTTCTATAACAGTTACATAGCATTTGTATAATGTTACTGACAACAAATGGTAAATATTCATAAAATATTGGCAAATATCCTCTATAGAGTGAAACCTATATTTAAAGACCCCCTTAGGGACACAAAACAAAACCGGTCTTTATAGGGAAGTGGTCTTTATAAAGAGGTTGGTTTGTACACAAATGGTACTATATGGGACAGTAAAAAAGTGGTCTTTATACACAGGTGGTCACTAAAGCAAGTTTTGCTGTATATGGTATACAGAGTGCATATGCTTACTCCGCATGTCTCTTTACTTTTGCTTCCAAGCTCGCAGGAACAAGTCTTTCTATGCCTTCTAAAAGCGACTGAAACTTTTTGGTGTAACCTAGGCCTGCTAGTGCTCTTCTTGCATCCTAGATGTAAGCAGAAATGTAGAAAACGAAAAGGTGAAAATTCACATTTTTATTGGTAATATTCCACAAAATTTGACCAATGCAATGATTCTCTGCCAATGTAAGGCTCATACTAAAAAGGATTTGTTTGTTATGATCTTAACCAACCCCCTACAAAGACCCAACATATATATTTTTTCTTTTGGAACTTTTGTCCACTTTTATTTCTTATCAAGAATCTAACATTTTTCCTATGTAACACATCAAAATTTGAATGAAAAAATAACAAGAGATATCTAGGCGCCCACCATGGAATGTTCTGTCTGATCTATGACAGACTCTTCTTTTCTTCTTTTCTATTATTTTGTGTCTCAACATTGAATTTGAACTTAAATCAATGTTTCTGTGAAATACTTTTTTCACAAGATTATAGCGAAACTGAACTTGAACTGAACATATAACATATTCAGAGAGAATGGAATTCAACATGGCCGACAGGTGTCCATCTTCGATTTTGATCTCTCTGAAAAGGTAATATGCAGATCTAGACCTCAGGAGGAACCTCCATTATCAATTTCAAAAAGATTCCTTCAGTACATTCTAGACCTCAAAGCGAAACTTCATGTCAAATTTAAACAATATCCCTCCAGTACTTACTGAGAAATAGGGGTAACATATTTCCATTGTCAAAATCCAAGATTGCCGCCTGTTGGCCATGTTGGATTCTGATCTCTCTGAAAATGTAATATGCTCAAATAGACCTCAAGGGGAACCTTTATGTCAAATTTCAAGGAGATCCCTTCAGTCCTTCGTGAGAAGAAGCGGTAACAATCTTCCTTTGGTAAAAATCCATCATGGCCACCTGTCGGCCATCTTGGATTCTGATCTCTCCAAAAATGTTATATGCACAACTAGACCTCACAGGAAACATTCATGTCAAATTTCAAGGAGATCAGTCCAGTCTGAGTCTGGTAACATACTTCCTTTGGTAAAAATCCAAGATGGCCGCCTGTTGGCCATGTTGGATTCCGATCTCTCTGAAAATGTAATATGCAAACTAGACTTCAAGGGGAACCTTCAAGTCAAATTTCAAGGAGATTCCTTCAGTCTTTTCTGAGAAGAAGCAGTAAAAAACTTCCTTTGTTCAAAATCCAAGATGGCCACCTGTTGGCCATGTTGGATTCCAATCTCCCTGAAAATGTAATATGCACAACTAGACCTCAAGGGGAACAATCATGTCAAATTTCGAGGAGATCCATTCAGTCCTTTCTGAGAAGTAGTGGTAAACAAACTTTCTTTGGTCAAAATCCAAGATTGTCCCTTGTCGGCCATATTGGATTCTGATCTCTCTTAAAATGCAATATGCACAACTAGACCTCAAGGGGAACCTTGATGTCAAAGTTCAAGGAGATCCCTTGAATACTTTCTGGGAAATAGCGCTAACAAGAATTGTAAGGACGGACGGATGATGGATGGACAGACCATGTACGCACGGCGATTTGAATAGCTAAAAGTGAATTCTTACTAATGATTGCCCCACTTCTGAAACTACTGGTCAGAATGCATCAAACAAATAATTCTTCAATGACCCCTGAATTCACATTTAGACCTGCCCTTTTCAAAGAATTGTTAAGTCCACTGTCAGAATTCAGGGGTGTACGATTTAAAATAAAAATTCTATATATATCGAATGAACACTTGTCAGAGTGCATTTATTGTCAATATGGATGCCATTTGGGTGACATATAAATAGAATGGTGCCCGCTAGGGGTAATTAATGAGTTAACTCACCTCCAAAGTGCACATTTTGAACATACAATTTTTTATGTCCACATCTTTATTAGACGGCCAACTGTTTCGAAGCTTTCTAGCGGTGTCTTCCCACACTTTAGTTTCCTCTTCTGACGGTACTTGATCCCACTTGTTACAAATGAACAAGGTACAATTTGGATCAAATGTCTGCATTTTCCCCTCCTTTTCCCATTCCCTTTGTTTGGTGAATATTCGCAATAGCTGAAAATATATGATATTCAACTACCGTATAATAATCCTTTATGTTCCTCACTTTTACATTCCTATTTAAATAAATGGTGGTGATTGTTCCTTTGCCAAGTGCTTGGCTTTCGAAGTGAAAGTCACGAGTCTGTCTGATTAGACTGAAAACCAAGGTCCCGTGTCCTAGAAGGCAGTGGCAAGTAAAAGAACCCTCATTGCTTTGACGTCAGTCCATAGCACAAGTCAAAATTTGTAGCACTTTACCTAAAGCTGGTGACATCTCAATAGAAGTGAACAATTTTTGACAGGATGACAAACAGCAATCAAACAAAACACATTCCTATTTAAAGGTAATTGTTGTTAGAATTCTGTAAAAAAAAAATTCTATTCACTAAAAAATGCCATCCATTGTATTGAGTCATAACTGAAAACTGCATCTATTTTATGATTCTGAAGTTATCAAGTATGTGACTTTTCCAGTATGAATTAACACACATGGTCAGTAACTTTGTTTTCAATTCTACTTCTAGTTTGACCAATAGTTTGTCTGCCAACTTGACCATAATCAAGTACACTAAACCTTGTGTTGCATTACCCATCTAACATACGTAAAAATTATAATAAAAACAGAATAATAAAAAAAAAATGCATGTGGCAAAAAAAAAAAAAAAACCAATCTGAGAAGATGCTATGTCAGTTCCTTATATAACATGTCTCCATCTGCAACCAAAATGCTGACTCACAAAGCATGTGCTCTCTTAAAACAGGTCTTATTTTAAGGTTTGTTTCACACAAAGTCAAAATGGAGTAAATACAAAATTCACATATACCAAGGTATCAATCTTCAGTATGTCCAGGATAAAATATACAAATCTGGTGAACATTGGACAAACACGGACCTCTGGAAATCCAGAGGTGGGATCAAGTGCCATGGAGGAGCAAACATCCCCTGTTGACCGGTCACATTCGCCGCAAGGAAAATGATACCTCTGAAGGCTTTTAATCCTTTCAACACTACAGATCATAATAGACTGGTCTAAGACTATCAAAAAGAGCATACCATTTTGATTTTCAGGGGTGAAAGGATTAATTGAGAAAAATAAAGAATTAATATTATAACAAATTTTTTGAAAAAGGATGAATTCCTTCTTTAAGCGGAAATTTGTCATCCTTGTTGGGCAAAACAGGTCTCTAAAGATGAGCTTCACTGAAGTGTAAACAACATTTTACCCTATCACTCTGAACGCCACCATTATTTGAGCTGTTAATGACGTAGATGAAAGCGACGGCTTTTGGTAGATATTCCATCAATTTCTCTGTCATCTCTTCACTTTCACCGATTCCCATGGTATCAACAATCATTGCATTACTCTACAAAATAATACATGTAAATAATAAACAGGGTTTTCCCTTACGCATCATTTCTGCGTCTCTGATGCATAAAATCTTTTCAGGACGCAAAACTTGAATATTAGCGAGTCCCTAAAGATGCCCAAAAACTCATTAATTTTTTTCAGCTTGAGACTGAAGATGTGTGCCTTTGTTTTCATGTATTTTCTTGAATTTCACTGATTTGGCGGGACTCATAAATATAACGAAGGATTCAGGAATTTTGTTCTTGTGGGTCTCTGGGACTCACTAAAATAACATCCTAGGGAAAGCCCAGAATTAATAAGTGTAAAACATTAATACATATAAATAATTAATGATATGTTATTCTAACCTCTAAAGGTACTCTTTCAGATGATATCTTGAATCTTATTATTTACAATATAGTTGTTTAATTTCTCGGGGAGGATTTAGCATTTTTCTGAATTGAATTTATTCACAGGTATGAAATTTCGCATAAGATTGTTTGCAAAACAGAAATGTAATAGGAATTATTTCTCTTGGTTTCCATTCAATCTCTCTGGCTTTTGTGATTCGTGTATACATCTAATTATATATATGAATACATTTTAATTGGTAATAATTTTATAATTTTCATGTGTATTTCATATCGCAGTATTTTCTTTGACTGCAAATATAGGTGAAACTAAATCCCCCGTGAATAAAAACAACTATACAGTATGTTTTATTTACTAACCCCCCCAAAAAAATCATTCATTTCCTCGTTTGAAATTGTCCACCCTACTTAAGATGCAGGGGGTGGGTGGGTGTGGTTGTTTGTGTGAGTGACGTGTTAGAACATAAGTGTTTAAAATTCTTTAAGTACTTTATGTAAAGCAATGCCAAAAATTGCCCCATTATAGGTTTTATAGTTAATCATACTATTTTATTTTGTCAATGTAGACTACTGTATACAGGAAAATTTTCGTCCCCCGTTTTATTTTGCCCCTTTCGCCATCATCGTCAGTGGGTGAATTCAAAATGGTAAATTCATCTATTTTTAATAATAAAAGTCTGGGATATTTTGAAACAGGGAGAAACCGTTTGCAAGTGCATTAGGGCGAGAATAACACAGGGTGAAAATAACCCTGTATATATTATTTATGTTATTAATAACCCGAAAAATCAAATCATCCACAAATCAATGGTTTTCATTTTTCGTTACAATCATGATTATTGGAGCACAATCTCATTTATTCCAGGGTTCTATATGTCGAATGAGACAAAATGGGCAAATGGAGGATCCTAAGCTTGTTTGAAAGACACTGAGGTAATACCAATGAACTCTCACTAAGAAGGAGTTGACCTCCTTCTATATATACATCAACACCCTCTCAATTGACCTTTTGCAAAAGTCTTGGCACAGCACCTTTCGGCAGACTTTTCCACGATGACCTCACAATTAAATGGTCCATTAAATATTTGTGTGACTATGCTGTTACAATCAAATGACATCAAACAGTGCACTTTGAATTTGGTGATAGGTCAATTCCTCTCACCAGTCCATTTGAGAAACAACATATTTTTTTTCATTATGATCATGATGATAGAAGCAGTACCTCATTTATCACAAGGATCAATTTTTAGAGAATTATAAATGAAAAACTGAGAGGGATGCATCGTGCTGTATAAAACTGATGTATACTTGATGGATGGAAGATTTCAGTTTAGATAAAGAAATGGATGTGACACTAATGAATTCTAGTAGGAGTTGACCTCTTTCTACATCAACATCCTCTCAATTCGTCTCACCTCCATGTGATATTCTCAGGAATCAAAATTTAAACCCCTGAGGTCTGTATGCAATCCTGCAAACAAGTGACTAAATACTTTCAGTTTCATTTGTTTTAAATGGTGTTTTACGTATGCAATACTCAACGATCTTTCATTTATATTATGTTAGCCAATACTGTAAATTTGGATATTTTGGCACTGCTAAAATTTGGTCATTTTGGTCATAAAATAAATAAAAGATTATTTTTTGGCCAGTTCAGTTTTGGCCTTTCATGTACATGTACTTTATATCATGTTTAAATTTGGCCTACCATCCAATAGAAAATTGTACTCTTGGTATGAGTAAAAATAGACACAAGGTACAGTTACTAAAATACAAACACTTTACCTGTACATTTATTTACTCACATTATGGATTAAAAATAGATACGTAAACCATAGTGTTGTTCTTGCTGTGAAAGTTAACAATAGACACGTTTTCGGGTTAATGTTAGAAATGGATCCAATGGAACATGTACATATTTTGGATGGTTAAATTTTGGCCATTTCAATAGGGTGTCCGAATTGGCCAAAATTTAACAATGGCCAAAATATCCAGCTTTACGGTATCTAATGTTGGAGGAGAGAACCTCCAGTTACAATGATGTGATATACCCAGAAAGAAACCATTAGCCCTCCACAAATAAACTTGAAAACTTACTCACAAAAAGACCTAATAGATTTCAATGACTTACTCTTAGTAAAGGGAGTGGCCAATAGATATCGACCACTTCATACAGGTTATCTTCTCGATTAGCTGTCATGCCTGCGTATATTTGTAATTCACTTTTCATTTTTTCTTCATTCAAATTCCGTATCGTTATCTGTTTTCCACTACGCATTGTGATCACCACATATTTTTCTTCGCTATTCCGTATCCGACAAATTGTGGACGTGGAACAAAGAACACTATGAGGAAGAATGCTTGCATCCAGTAACAGGTTCAAAAGACTGGACTTTCCGGCACTAGTCTCACCTGTTGTAATTTAACAAAAGTGACTCAGACATGTACAGTATGGGAACAAAAGTGAGTAAACAATATACTGTATTTGACCCATTAAGCATCCATGTCCCTATAAGCGCCCCTCCCCCCTTTTTTACATACTTT
This sequence comes from Atrina japonica, assembly GCA_030159075.1. Lineage (NCBI taxonomy): Eukaryota > Metazoa > Mollusca > Bivalvia > Pterioida > Pinnidae > Atrina > Atrina japonica. The sequence continues at coordinate 773,201 of BROG01000067.1, read as the reverse complement.
CCAGAATCTTTGCTAGCTGGTTGATAAGGAGATGACATTTGATAAAGACCTGAAAAACCGTAAGTAACAGTTCATCTGTAGCCCCAGCAACAGAATTATGTTGACAGCTGTCCTCGGTAATAACTACAACAACTTTACCACTGTTTCTTTTAAAGGCCCATGACCTGCGGTTTACACTCAGAAAGGTTGTTAATTTAGTTTTAAATGATAATATGCTTTGCAAAATGCTTATATAAAGTTATTATCTTCCCTTTAATTATGCTTCTAAGTGATTCTCTGTTTTCTAGTAATTTGAGTTTAAAGATCAAAAAAGGATTTTTACTCGTAATGGCAATAAATACAAACAAAGTTGCTTAATATTCAAGGCAACCCCTGATGAATAAGTTCAACATATGGGTTATGGTCTTCTCATACCCATCACAACTCGTACCAAAGTGAATAGGTTGACTCGTACCCATGTTTTAGCCAACTCATGCCCATTGATTAACTCACTCGTGCCCATCGCCTGTTTGACTGTAGAATTATTTACGAAGGTATACATGTACTTACGAACTAGGTAATTAGCATAATGCCCTTTGGTATTGAAATGTCAAACAAATATCTGTGGAAATGAATTGGCTTCAGAATTACTCTACTCACAGAGGTATTGTCTAATTCACAAAACGTGGTGGGGTGGATTAACCTTTAAGTATCTTGCAGATGATTCTACTAAATCTCCAGTTATGACAATCTTTATGGGAAAAACTTTTTATTCCCACGGGATACTTGTAGGTAGGATAAAAGTAAGAATGACTACTCTTGTCAGTGTAAATTTAATGTCGTTATGCTTTATTACCTAGAATTGGAACGAGTCCAGGTCAAGAAAGGGTTCACGAAAACCAACCCGCCAGGTTATATTACAAATTTGTTAGTTTTTGGCAGTTTGATTTATGGTTTCCAAAAATAAAGATATTTAGAACCCCTGAATGTGCAAAGATGTTTATTTAGATGAGCACCCTCATCATTGTAAAACCATGGCCAGGATCACTATGCACTTGCCTACCCGTGGTTTTATGTACCCGGAATCACATGTAGCTAATGAATATTTATAATGGAGTGTGTTCAATTTATCCAATCACAGTAGTTGTGATCAGCAACGGAAGTTATCGCGAAGTCCATTGATCTAATACAATTCTGAAATTGTGTAAAAGTCTCGATTTGATTAGTTGACGAATGCGATCACTGTTTAATCGCAAAATTGCTGAGGATTCATAAATAATTAACATATGCAAAGAGTGATTTCGGGTACATGAAACCACGGGTAGGAAAGAGCATAGCGAGTATGGAACGTGGTTTTAAGATGATGGGGCTCCCTATACTGTTTGTTTACAGTTCAATATAGGAATCACCATGTCAGATTTTTCAGTTGTTTATATGACAGGACAGAAAATTGTCATGTACAGGTGTAGTTGTTTTAGAGGAACATTAAAGGGACATAAGATCACCATTGCTCGTGGTAAACTGTCTTATAGGGATACTGAAAGAAAACCCTTCTATCTTGAAAGATTGCATAAAACTAACAGAAACATTTTCTTATGCCATCGAAAACATCATTATTTTCAAACGAAATTGCACTGCTTGCAAACACCACTCAATTTCCATGTATATACTGGTAGCTATAATTTCAACTTCTAAAACATATGTAACTTGTACGACACGGTCATTATTAACTGTTAAATCCATTGTAAAAATATACTTCAGTTATTTTTCTATGGTAGAAAATATACCTGGGTCATTTTTCTATGGTGAAAAATATTTTCATGCCTTTTCTATATCTGTAAAAAATATCTGGAAAACGGGTTATTTTTCCTATTGATATGGGTCAAAAGACCTGTTTTGAGTTGATCCTCTCCGTTACAGTTTATCAAAATAGTATGCAACTTCAGAGAAAAATGTAGGCAGCACCACATCCTGACAAACATTTTATCTTATACATATGACCTGGAATCTAGATAGCATGTAGTACTAGATGTCAGATGTGAAAAGCAGCCTACAAGAAAGTGAAGGCACTTGTAGTTGTTACAAGAAAGAATTCCAACATCTATCAACAATTAAATCCTAGGAAAAGAACTGAGACAAGATATCACTGAATGTTGTCAATGTAAATAAAATGAAAACGGAAGCGATCTTGCCCGACATTCTGTTGAGGTCACATGATATCCAACACTAACTATTACAACAAAACTGAAAAGAATGCAACAATCTGAAAAGCGTAACGGTTATTCATGATTCCTACACAGAATAATGATCAAGCCCAGATAGTTTTTCTATGTGCTTGATAACTAAGTCATCAGTGTAACCATAATTCCTATGTTATTGTGTACAAGTCAGTACAACAATGAGTGCCACTCTTCCAATTGTTTTGGTTATGAGTCAGTCAACCGTAGGCATGACTTAGCCAAAGAGGCTTCGAGTTGAGATGGGTACGAATCGAGATGGGTTCGGGTTTATCAAAATTCCAGAAAGAAGTAAACACATTGCCATACAGGTAGCAAATAAACAAAACACAAAGGACAGAAAAGAAGAGAGATAGAATCGATAAATAAAATTGTGCTGTGCGTTTAGAAACAGAAAAAGAGCATTGAAATGCCTTGAGGAAGGAAATGAAGCTGAAAACAAATTAATAATTTGCCACTCTTTTTTGAATTTCCCCTGAAGAAACCTCAATCTGTCAAGGCTAACACTTCTGATCAATCGTGGAGTCAAACTGGTCGCAGAATACCAATACTTTCTTCTGTTTTTATCTTTTTGACTTGAAATTGGTAAAAGTATATGTAATGTATATATATACAATATTTTTATTTCGAAAAATGAATAATTGCAGTTTTCGAAATAAAAATACTTCCCACAATTTGACATGCATTCATTTTTTACATACTTTCCGTATTGATGTAACAGCAGTGAAAAGTACACGTGCGATCACTAATTAGGGGTGTTTGTATCATGTTGTTTTGATCATTTTCTGACTTATTACAATGCATGTGTGCACTAATTTTGATTAGTGTACATGTATCTTTAAATTGTATAATGTGTGAATCAGAGAACTTTTTACGATAATTCATGTTGGCCAATTTAAGCTGTCATGGGCCTTTAAAAGATGACCTGTTTTACGTCAATTTGGTTATTAATTAGTCCCATTAAGCTCCCAACCCTTGTCCTTGATTTTTGTAGCTTCTTGGACACTTACTGGGTTGAATAAGTAATTTTCTCTGCATATAAACACGTAATTTTTTTTAAAAAAATATTCACATATCTAAATTATTTCTAAATCATGTTTGATCATTGTTGATATGTATCATCAAACTCAAAACTATCTACAGGATTCAACATTAAGGTTTGTCCGGTTGTCCGGGACAAGTCCATTTTGGGTTCGGACAAATAGATGTTACTTCTCTTTTGTCTGAATAAACAAGTGAAAATGTTGAAGACAAAAATTAATTCAATAAAGATTATTTTTGTTTAAACATAAAATAATATCTTTAAATGTTACACTTGATTTTCGGACAAGTCATTTTTGGATTCGGACAAGTAGATTTCGGTACTACTTGTCCTGCAGGACAAGCGGAAATGTTCCTTATTGTTGACCCTACAAGTTTCATTGGGTACATGGGAATCACATGTCATGTGAGACCATCCCATTTGCCACTAAAATGTGGTCTCTCAAGACAGGTGGTCTCTCAAAAGACTGTTTTGTCTGAAGGATTATTTAACCTATATCATTTATTGCTTAAAAGCAGACAATGTACATGTGTAATTATAAAATCTAAAAAAAAAATCCTGTTTATTCAGGTGTACATATTCCGATAAATAAGGTACCGTCTGATAATAGGTCCCATACCAGTACCATATCTTATTAAGTACTTCTGCTACTATCATTTTAATTTTTATCCCATTAACTCATTACCCCCTGAAATCACATTTGGACCTACCCATTTCAAAGAATGGTTAAGTCTACTAGCAGAATTCAGGGGTGCATGCTTTAGAAACAAAATTTTATAATAATTTTACATGCATGTGAACTTGTTCACTCCTGAATTAAGACAGTAGACTATACTTTTTATTGATCTGGGTGAGTCTAAATGTGATCATAGGGCTTGATGAGGTAAGGACATAAGTACCTGCTACGACAATTGGACATTCTTCATCTTCCAACTCCTTTTGATAACGATTTACCAATGTGACAAAATCATTAAATTCTACTCTCAACTCCTTCATAAGCTGCTCATCAAAGTTATCATGCTGGAAGAACTTTTTCATTAGGCTATAAATCGTGCTTAGTTCCGCTTTCATTTGGGCATCTTTTGTCAGAATCATCTCCATAATGTCCGAGGATTTCCGGTCGATCTGTGTCTAATATTTATTAGAAAAAAAGGAAAATGTAAAACAAAAAATTCTTTATTTATGGTATTAAAAAGAAATTAGTCTTTTGATAATACCCTTCATTTCAGACATTTTGAAATTCAAAAAAAATTACAGGTCAACCGGACCAGTGAATAAAGGAATTTCACTGGTCAAAGAAAATTTTTTACTGGTCTGTATATATACACAATTGAAATAAAAAGGAAAATTACTGGTCATTTGGACCAGTTATCAGATAGATTTCACCGGACTTTTGTAAAATTCACCGGTTTTTCTGGTAAGATCAGTGAATTTCAAAAACTCCACATTTGATTGTTTATTTGGTCAGGGCCTTGTGTGATAAACTGGGCCTATTCTCATGGCTATAATCAAAGACAGTACAATGAAGAACTTTGATGAGTCGAAGTTCAAGGGTCAAGAGACCACTTTGAAAAGTTCCAAACGTCGTGACTTCTACTTATGGATGGTAACCGAGAACCCATGGATGGAAACCGATAAACATGTGTATTTGGGATTCAAAGGTTTTATAATGTAGGCCTATATATGACTGCTTCGAAACCATTTAAGACATATAAAGCCATTAAAATTAATAATGAGTGCTAAATTTAACCTTATTTTTGTGAAATAATAACAATGAGTGTTTATGAGAAGGAGAAGAATTATCATGGGGCGATTTCGTACACATGTAAATTTTGACTTTGTAGGAATTTCTGTTGTTTTCATAGAAATCGAAACATCAAGAAATTCGACTCATAAAAATTTTGAATTATAAAATGTTTATAAATAGGGTTAAATAACAAAATTATCAGGGACTTTGTCAAAAGTTCGAAACATCGAGAAATTTGACTCATTTAAATTTGACTAATTGAAGTTCTACTGTATTTGTAAACCATATATGGACAACTTCTCAGGGCTGTAATCAAATGTTTGTCAGCACTGTATAGTCAATACTGCATTGCTCAAGTAAAAATACATTTCACTTTTCTGATGGAAAAATTTTATAATAAGAAAAATAAAAAAAATAAATTTTGTTAATGTACATGTATTTCAATACATAAAATATATACACTAAATCGTATTAGCCACATGTCTTAGTTTTGTTTGTTTGTTTATTGTTGTTTAACGTCCCACTCGAGAATATTTCACTCATATGGAGACGTCACGAAATGCCGGTGAAGGGCTTCAAATTTTGGCCTATGCTCGGCACTTACGGCCATTGAGCAGTAGGGTTCTTTAACGTGCCAACACCTACTGTGACACGGGACCTCCAGCTTTTACTGTCTCATCCGAAAGACAGGAAACCAACCTGTCGCCGGCGGGACTCGAACTCACGACCTCACGATCCAGAGTCGAGCGCGCTACCGACTGAGCCAGGCCGGCTCACATGTCTTAGTATTAATTTGGTTTAGAGGACCCAAGCAATTGGTATACATGTACTGGTAAAATGGCAAATACTGACCAAGGCCATATCATATGACATTGTATTACAATATAGGGATTTTTCATAGTCACACTCTTTTGAGAATGGGGCCTGGGCTTTTTGAATTGGTAATTTTAACAACATTTGTTTGAAATTGGAAAATCTAGAAATACACAAAACTATGTGAAAAAAAACAATAATCTCTTAAAATTAATTGTCATTTGATTGCAATCGGGAAATTTAGACTGCAAAATGGGAAAAAAAATGCACTGTTTTTGCATTGGAAATGGGGCCTTATTTCAGACCCATATGATAAGGTGAAAAATCCCTACAATATATTCATTATAATGAAATAAAAACAATAAATGTTACAAGTACTCTTAATTATCTGACCAGTTATATATGTATCTGGACAAGCTAAGTCAATTTTCAGACTATTACCGTATTCAACCCATTCAAGTGCCCTGGGTGTTACAAAAATCAGTAAAGAGGGTTGAGCGCTTATTGGGACCAAAGTACACGTAATAGTCAAGTTGACGTAAAGCACTTAATTTTTATAAGGCAAAGTGGTAAAGTTGTTGTTATTACTGATGACACATATCAACATAATTCTGTCGCTGGGTAGGTGGGGGGGACTACAGATAAACTGTTACCTATGGTTTTTCAGGTCCACATCTCATTGTCAACCAGCTAGAAAAGACTCTCAATCATATGTTAAAAGGGGGAGGGGCGTATATAGGGACATGGGTGCTTAATGGGTCAAATACGGTAATGCCCCATTGGACAAGTGAAAATTTTGATGATCCTTGAACCCAACTTGACATAACTCATTACACTTACCCCATAGCTGGGTCTAGACAAGGTAGTATCAGAGTCAGAATGGCAGGATGAATCATTTGAAGTTTCTGGTAAGTACTTCAAGATGAGATCTCTCATTTCCTCCACTGTTTCCACGACATTGTAGTCGATATTGTTCTCTTCCAGTATACAAGACAACGCAATGAAATCATCAATAGCCATGATTTCTGCTTTGGTTTTGTCACATTTAAACTGTGCCATATTCGTATGTATTCCATTCACGCCTGCAAATAGTACGTGGAAAAAATGTTGTTATAGGTTGTGGACTCATCCATTCCATTCACACCAGTAAATACACTTACATGTATACAATGTACATATAGGAAATACAATGTCAAATCGAGGCTTGCGGCTAAGTGGTTACAGCATTGCACTTTGAACCTCAAAGTTTCTCACATCTGGTCAGTGCAGGTTCAAGCCCCGCTGGAACCTAAGCTGATTTTTGTGAGAAAGTTTGCAAGTTTAATACTTGTGGAAAGTTGGTGGTCTTTTCCAAGGTACAGTTGGAAAGAGGTTCTCAATCTTCTCCACCATTAAACCTGGCCACTCATATATTCCATAAACATCAACATCACCATATACGGGTGAAATATAGGGGCCTCCATGGCCAAGTTGTAAGAGCATTGCACATTAAAAGATGAAGACTCTCTTATGTACCTCTTGTCAGTGCGGGTTTAAGCCTCGATAGAACTTAAGCAGATATTGTGAGAAAGTTTACAAGTTTCATCAAAATCACTTGAGTGGTTTGGGAAAAAAAAACAAGCCAATAAAGTTTAAAAAATGTGGCAAAAATTGATTTTCTTATATTGATAAAAAACACAAATTTGAATCCTACATACAATGCAGCTCATTCAGATACAAACGTTTTTCAATAAATGCAGTAGTTCTGAAGGAAGATATTTTCAAAGAGGGATATTCTCTGGTACCTACATGTATTTTGCACCACTTTGGATCCATCCCTTAGCCCATGAGGCCAAAAAACACAAACTGGCTAAAGGAACTTGAGTACTTCAATTGCTTCCTGTTCAGTTTCATAAAAATCTCTTGCATCATTTTGTAATTTAACAAGCTGATAGTGTGAAAAAGTGCCACACCCACCTGACCTCCCTGTTTGCAGTCTTAAAAAATTCATTAATAATTCAATCTATCAAATCTTGATTAAATTCTTGCACAAAAATATTTTTTCACCTAGTTACAGGTAACACACATAGAATGAATGCATCATAGTAAATATAAAGGGAGATAATCAAAGAAATCATACAAAAGTGAATGAAAATAACAAAGTTGGAAAAGATGTCAAAAATCAATTATCTATTCTAATTTCTAAAATATCTAGAAATCCATAAAACTTTTAACACACAACACTGGGTTATTCAGTTTGACTATCAAATGTAGTAGGTGGGTGGGGGGGATCAAACCCAGGACCATCAGAACTCTAGCAGGAAGCTCTTATCAACTAAGCTACATGTATCTGGGCCAATACACTCTGCACCACTACATATATGTATATATAATATATATGTATATGTGCAGCAATTTTAATGATACACCTAAGTACAGACCTCTAAATTGACAAAACATGTATAGGGAAACCTGTAATCCATGACCGCACGTTACACCTGGTAGACTCCAAGTTGAAGAGCGATATTTAAAAACATTTCCTGTTGCAGTACTATATATGCAATTATATAAATTACTTACCGTACCAATAATTATATCGAGGGCTACAGATGAAGAACCTATCAGATATCATCTACATACATGTAATTATACAGATCATTTACAAACAAACCACACGATAAAACTATAATCCATTATCAATTTGAGTAGGAGAATACACATGTATATACTGAGATGTAACGAGGAGAACGTATAATTCACATTTATAAAACATGTTCCGTACATATACATACATATGTAGGACAATATTAAAACAAAGAAATCACAATTACTTACATTGTAGTAAGAAATTATAGGATTTATATCCAGCTTTCACAAATTAGCTCAATACATGGCATGTATTTCAAAAAATCTATATCATTGTTGTGTTCACCAGTATAACATCATACTTAAATGACTTCCTGAGACTCAGTACATGTCCTCTTGAATTTCCTTATTACACATGTAATCATAGTAATATATATATATATATATATATATATATATATATATATATGTGTGTGTGTGTGTGTGTGTGTCAGTGTATGTGTGAGTGGCACTGTGTATGCAGTTGTGTAAGGGGAGATAGGAGGCAGTTGCATGTGTTTCTATGTGTATATATATAGAGGTCGTATTTGTGTGTGAGTATGTCTGTGTGTAAGTATGTGTATTTGTGTGTATGACAGTGTATGTGTGTAACATTGTGTGTGTGTGTGAGTGTGTATGTGTGTGTGTGTGTGTAGTTTTGTCATCTGAGAGGGAGAAGAGAGTCATTGATCTTACTGACTGGTCATAATCAGCTTTTATGTGGCCTTTAAACAGCTGTTACAAAGCCTAAAACACCTGTTAAGTAACCTTTAAACAGTTGAATAGAAGCCTTTAAACAGCTGTTAAGTATAGCTTTTAGACAATGTCTGTAAAGTAGCCTTTGAAAAGCTGTTGAGTAGCTTTTAAACAGCTCTTAAGAAGCCTTTAAACAGCTGTTGAGTAACCTTGAAGTTGCTGTTAAGTAGCCTTTGAATAGTTAAGTAGCCTTTACACAGCTGTTGAGGAGCCTTTAACCTGTTATTTATTAGCTTTTAAACAGTTGATAAGTCAGGGTTCAACATTAAGGTTTGCTGGATTGTCTGGAACAAGTCCATTTTACCGCTCGACAAAGTTGATGTTACTGCTCACTTGTCTTTTCAGACAGGATTATTCTTGTTAAATAACACAAAATAATATGGCAGGTCTCATGAATTCGAGTGTTATGTGGACAGAATAGCTTTTAAACAGCTGTTACTTAGCTTTTAAATAGCTGTTAAGTAGCCTTTAAACAGCTGTTGAGTAACTTTGAAACCACTAAACTTGAATATAAATTTCATTGAAATCAGATGAGATTTGTAGTCAAGATAGTGCTTAAAAAAATCAATTTCTAAGGGGCATAACTCCCACCAAAAGTTCTGATTTAAGTTGTTGGTACATAGTAATTTCTTTCAAATACATGTATATCAATTTCATAACAAATTATTGAGAATCGTAGGTGTGAGAGCAACGACAGAATTTGAAAAATTTCTAGGTGTTGGCCTATACAGCTAAAAGTCAACTTCCTCCCAGACCTTTTTCACCAAGTAAAGGCTTGTTTTTTTATTATTCTTATCCATTAAACTGGTTAAAAACATTTTTACAGTTAAATGTTTTTCATATAACAGCTTGGTTTAAACCTTATGTGGTTAAATGATTAAAGAAAATATCAACAGTGATCAAGATAGTTTAATTTAGGTGTACTCTTTAGCAATATTAAAACATAAAAGCTGTTTTCAACTGTTGTATTTTTTTTTCTCTCTTCAAATGTTTATGGTTTGTGACTAAATCATGTTTCAGGTTGCTTTATGATAACCTTAAATAAGTCTGAGTATAGGTCTTGGTTTTTTTATTCTTAATCATTAACCTGGTTTAAAACATTTTTACGGTTAAATGTGAGCCGGCCTGGCTCAGTTGGTAGCTTGCTCGACTCTGGATCGTGAGTTCGAGTCCCAACGGTGGCAGGTTGGTTTCCTGTCTTTCGGATAAAACATTAAAAACTGGAGGTCCCATGTCACAGTAGGTGTCGGCACATTGAAGAACCCTCACTGCTCAATGGCCGTAAGCGACGAGCATAGGCCAAAATTTGAAGCCCTTCACCAGCATTTGGTGACGTCTTCACATGAATGAAATATTCTTGAGTGGGACATTAAACAACAATAAACAAACAGTTAAATGTTATTTAACGGCTTGGTTTAAACCATGCAGTAAAATTGTTAAAGAAAATATCAACCGCAATCAAGAGCATGGTTAAGAAAGTTTAAGGTGTATTCTCAATATTTAAACACAAACACAGTGAATTTCAACCGTTGCATTTTTTCTTCCATTAAATATGTTTATGGATTGTGCCTAAAACGTGTTTCATGCAGGTTGTTTATAACCTTTTAACCTTAAACAAGTTTGAGAATAAAAACTGAAGTAGGCCTATTTGATCTACATTTTTGTAGATTTCTTAAGGCCTGTTTTTTTTTTTTTTTTTTTACTCTTAACCATTTACCTGGTTTAAAACATTTGTACGGTTGACCACTTTTAATGGTGTGGTTTAAACCATGTGGTTAAATGGTTAAAGAAAATCTCAACCGCAAATCAAGAGCATGGTTTAAAGAAAGTTTAAGGTGAATTCTTTAGCATATACATGTATTCCATGAGTCTCACTGATTAAGGACCGGAAGCGGCAAAAGTAAGTTAGCGTCGGGAGCGATTTAATGGGTCATATTTCAGGTTTCTGTGCAATGAATGTGCAGAAGGAATTCATAACTGGCATGAATTTTTTTTTATTTATATCTGAATAAATATATAATTTGATACAGCTTTACTCTCATCTATTTTCTTATCACCTCTGTTTCCTTTTCCATTTCGCCTTGACTTTTAATATATATATATACTTGTTCCAAATGTAAATCAATCAATTTGAATTATTTTTCTGTTTATTTGTTGTGTAGAGGTTTAATTGATATGTGATTTGTTGCGTCATTCTTGACGCTGATTTATTTTCTAGTAGCTTAAACACGCTTCTTGTGAGACCTTCATATTCAAACACAATCGCTGTTTTCAACCATTGTGGGTTTTTTTCTCCCTAAAACATGTTATACGGTTTGTGACTGAAACATGTTTCATGTTTAACTGAATATAATAAAAACCCAGGCCTTTAATCATACAAAAGGCCTATATTAGTATATAATTTTCTCATACAGTTATCAGAAATACACGGGACTGAAATCTACAATAATTAGGCTATAGGTACAGAAGGTCATTATGACAAAACAAAGAGTTGTCATATTATTTTTTCCTTTTGCAGTTTTGAGACAATTGAGTTTTGATGTGAGTAGGGGGACAAAATAAGACGTGCGACCAAAATTAATACTAACAAATGAAGTAGAACTTATGAAGTAAGATATAAAATTATAAAATTTACGGTGAAGATATATGCTTTACGATATAATTATAAAAAGTACTTACAACACTATGAAATAATACCCGGGTATCCTTTCATCTTCACCCAGCACTTTACAGTACATCACGTGCACGGTTTTCCCCAATGTTTTCACCGGAAGTTGCATGTAGTTTCACTTTGTGTTGAAATTTGTAGGCTAAATGCAAGTCTACAAATTCCTGTAACTGTAGGCTATCCACTTCAAAACGGCTCTTGAGTAGACAAGACTATGCATGTGTTTCTTGAATTTAGTTGAAAAAGAAATTTCAAAGAAATGTTTGAAGGTCTTTTTGCCGAAGCAGGCGATGACAGCGACCCTTTTGCTTCAGGGAAGGGGACGGCAACACGAGGACACGATGTGAACTCGCCTCCTCTACCGAGACCAGCTTGCGGTTTAAGTGGCATCAGCAATCAGGGTGCCACATGTTACCTGAATTCGCTTCTGCAAACACTAAATTTCACACCAGAATTTAGAGGTAGATTTTTAATCGGTGTCATGTAATTTCGGCACTTCTGCCATTTGTGGCACTTGCTTGGTTACAAGTAATTTTGGCATTGGCACTTAGGTGTTTTTGGCACCCTTGATAAGTAAATGTAAACAAATCACATTTCAGATTAAGAAAATATGTAATACAAAGAGTAAAATTTCGACTCAAGTATTTGACACACACTAATCGGTTTGAAATATCAACTTTTTATAAATGCATGTACCAGAATTGCAAAATGTATTTGGTAATATATATTTTATATTCATCTTGAGTTATTAATTGATTTATCTAAATCAATTTCAACCATCATTATTACATTTTCGATTGCCGAAAATATAATTGCCGAAGTTACTTTTACAAGAGCCAAAGTTACTTCTTGTTGATATTTCTCATTGCAAAATTTATTTTCATTAGGCCTATATATCATACTTGCTAAGTCTCCCCATAAATAAGGAGACTCCCTATTTTTTATGTAAAATTTTGATAATTTCTTCAAGAAACGTGCATATCCCCCATGAAAAATTAAAATTTTGGTATTAATTCTTACTAAAATTTAGAGTCTCCCCCATGAGATTGAAAAATCTCCGACATGGAAATTTTTCAAGGCTGGCAAGTCTGATATATCTTAAGTATAATTATACAGTAGCATTGTCAAGATGATAAATCTTTAATCGATCATCGGTTGGAAGAGGTCAATTCTATATTATCAGTTTGAGATTTCATACTAGATTATAATTTTTTTCTGTTATCTTGATTTCAAATAAGCTTTTGTCATTGTCATATAACCAGCCCTTTTGATTTATGAAAACTGAATCATGTTAAAATCTGTGTTTTTATATCCACCCATAAAAAAGTTTTATTGGAAATGAAAATGGATAACTGCATATTAAGAATTTAATTTATCATTTGTAATATCATTATATAGTCGGCTACATTTTAAGATTTTGCAAAATTACGTATTAATAAGTACCTAGTTTCCAATCCGATAATTATAGTCGATCATTGATTGTTTAGCTCATTAGGGTCAACCAATGCTACCGATTATGCAATTATGATTTTCAACAGATTTTACAACACTAATTCTTACTAGATTTGCATTTTTTCAATCATTTCCTCAAGAAGTAGAATTCATTGTTTATCCAATTTTAACAAATCTTGAGTCAGAGAAAGTTCACCTTTTGATACTCAAATACATGATATATGTATGTATGCCAGAAATTCCAGTGCTATCTTTTTATTATTTCAGGAGAAATACATTATTCTTCGTAAGATTAAAATCATAGCGACGTCCTTTTAATGTTTATTACAAAGATAATATATGGATCTATGACTATAATTCATAAACACCAAAGTAAAATCTTCAATGATTTATGGATGTAAATTTAAAATGAAAATATTATCAGAATAAGGCCCAGATGTCCAGGGTTCAGTATGTCATTTTTTATTTCTATTGGATGTCTAGTCTACCAAATTCAAAAGACGAAATCAAACAAATACAGAATTACTAAGAATATGCAGTGAAACCCTTTTTTGTACTAATTTATGTACAGTGTTTGTATAGACTAGTGTTTACAATATTGGGATTGGTCTATTTGGCTATAGGATATTTGGTACATGAAGCCGAGTCATATCAAAACCTAGGTGCATGACCAGATGCAGGAAATTTCTTGGGCCCGTTTTACAAAAGGTCTTAAGTCCTAAATCCTACATCTTACATTGTAGTCTTAGTCGTCATGGGACTGACCAATCAGCAATGCATTGCCATGGTAGTTAGAACTAAAAGTTAGGATTTAGGACTTAGTACCTTTTGTTAAACGGGCCCCTGGACTTTTTATTTTTATTGCTAAAGGTAGCATGTTTTATATTCTTTAGTTAAGTAAGTGTAGAAATTGGTAACTGGGTATACAGATGTAGTCATAGGCCTTTGACTGACTTTGATTATAGTCTGACTCTATTGTTTTTCAGGAATGCAGGCGTTATGTATTTCTCTGTAAAGTTTACAGTTCATATTTCAGAGTAATTTTGGCCATATATAGACAAACATGGTACAACATGAACATGTAATTATCTAGAATGTTATCTCATGTCTTTATCATGCATGTATAATTGACCGACTATTTATATGTGTATAAGTAAATACATGGGCAAGAATTTATTGGATGGAGATAGACCAGGTTAAGATGCAAATTCTCAGAACTTATCTAAATTATGTTAACATATGCTGATTAGGCCTAGCTGAACAGGAAGTACATGTAATTCATGTTTTTAAATCGTATCCTGTCTATCCCCAAATTAAAGTAGTTCAGTCAATGATAACATGTAGGTACGGGTCTACCAAGGTAAATTGGCACATGTTTACAAACACAGCCAGTTTAAATCAAATCATAACAGGGATGACCAACCACTTTTGGTCACCAAAGTATTAGAGATTCAGTAATGCACGGAGTCCGTGCAAGGCAATATGTTTTACCTGTACAATCTATTTTTGGAAAGTAGACCGCATCATTTTGGTTTGTGACTCTACCTGGATGTGCCACTTTACCTTGGTACACCTATACATGTAAGCTAGAGAGTGGGATGAAGCTGATAAGATAACTTTATGATGAAGAATAAGGTTGAATTACATGTACATAGGTCTTGTCTGACATTGCATTATATTAGCAATACATGTATGAACACATGGACTTTGTCTCATGAAGCAGAGAATTACGTGCGTGTGTATCATTGACTGATAATTCTTTAAACCCATTTACCCCTAAATACACATTTGGATTGGACTAAGCCATTGATTTACAGAAGAGTCCATTGTTTTTCAGGGGTTGATGAGATAAAGAATGAAATATGGGTCATGCTCTGATAAGATTATGATGTTAGAATATCATGATCACAAGAATGCCTGATATACATCAGTTGCGAAATACTTGTAGTCTCAATTTTTCGGAGTGTACAGTCATGGGACACGAATGCTACTGTATAAATATTGTCACCATCACAATGTTCTAGCTAATCAGCATATCAAAATTCTGATACGTTTTCTATTAATACCTATGGCGTATCAAAATAATCTGAAACTATATTGAATTTATATACGATATCATCGATATGTGATGTCATAGTCAGCAGAAATCGTAGAGTCTGTACAGCATATTTCATCACACATTTGATTTTTTGACAAGGATGTGGATATGTTAAATCTCAGTGTGTTCTATAATTGTCAGTTGAATACATATGATCACATATATTCAATACAAACATTATAGAGTAATTGGGAGCTGGCCTGGCTCAGTCGGTAGCACGCTCGACTCTGGATCGTGAGGTCGTGAGTTTGAGTCCCGCCGGCGGCAGGTTGGTTTCCTGTCCTTCAGATGAGACAGTAAAACTCAAGGTCCCGTGTCACAGTAGTTGTCGGCACGTTTAAGAACCCTCACTGCCCAATGGCCATAAGTGCCGAGCATAGGCCAAAATTTGAAGCCCTTCACAGCATTTGGTGACGTCTCCATATGAGTGAAATATTCTTGAGTGGGACGTTAAAAAACAATAAACAAACAAACAAACAATAGAGTAATTGGTCTACCATCACTTATCATTCTACATGTATGTTCAAACTCAAACATTATAAACTTATTGGTCACTTACAATGTATGTTCAGGCTGAAAAAGCTCTATACTGTAAATTCGGAAATTTTTGCAGGACTTTATTTTCGCGAAAAAAAACTGCTCTAAATTTATTAGAGAGATGATATTTTTTGGTTTGGGATGAAATGAATAATTGTTTATTGAAATAAAAAGCACTAAAAAAATTGCCAAAATGTATTTATGTTTTAACAGTCAATCTTGTCATCAAAAGTGATCCCAAATGCAATTTCCTAAACTACCCTAATGAGGAAATGCCAGTATGACACGGCACAATATGGAGTTTCATGACCAGTATCAAATAAGTGTGTTGTCTTGGTCTAAAGAGGATTTTTTCCTTTTGGGAACACTGTAACAGTTACAGAGATTCATGTTCTTCTTTGTTGGGCTTTGATCATCATTTTCATGGTATACATGTAGACTAGTGCTTGAGGGACAAAACACAGTGTTTTGTACAATGTACATGTACATGATTAAGATGAAAAATAATTTATTTTACTATCAGTATCATTTATTGATGCAAAAATTAAAAAAAAAAACATACATTCTTTAAGAAAATAGGAACTTAATGTTTTCAATTTGTCCTGTTTCAGAAGCGTTATTTGACCTTGGAGAAGATGAACTTGGTAACTTGAATGACCGAGACAAACCAGGACATAGGGTATACACATTCTATATTTAAGTTTATTTGGGGTTTTGCCTATGGTCTTCAGTAATTTTCCTATAGGCCAGTTTTAAGTCAGGTTATGCAAAAACTCAAAATTTATTATTTAAAGAATAAAGTATTTTCAAAGAAATGTTTCAAATCAAGATTTTGTATAAGAGTGAAAATGTCTACAAGATGAAAAAAAAATTCCCCTGAAGACACAGTTGGACTATCCCAGCTAGCTTTGTCATTGGTATTCAGCACAGTCTATTATTTTTCCAAGGGTGGGTGTGTTAAAAGTTAAAACACTTTTTAGGTGTGCATAATTGTATTTGCATTTCAATGCATCAGTGATGATCTGCCGTCTTCTTTGTACATGTGGTACATCCTGACATATGGTTGCCATGGTAATCACTGCTGACGCTTTGTGCAGTGGGCCATCTGAGATGCATTTCCAAATTTTTTCAGGACTCGCTGTTAGAGTCCACACTAAAACATAAAAAAAATGATTTATATATAATGGATTCTTCCATAGGTGTTACAACTACATGTACTAACATAAACAAGAAATCTGACTTTATTTACCTGTGGACACCAGTCACCACATTCATTATCATTATATCTTTATCATGTGATCAACTCTGTACTTCTTGACATTATTACAATTTCTGAATTTTTCCTAAAAATCATTTATGGTTCTGAAAAGATAAATTTTCACATGTTTACAAAGACAACAGTGTAGTCTAGATTAAAACATAATAGGGATAACAGGCTACATGTAGTTTTGACACATAAATATTATAGCTTTGTACAGTAATGCATGAAATTGTGTTTATCTGTACATCTCTGAACTATCGTTTTGGATTTAGACAGAACCTGGATGTGCATCTTTATCTTGGTGTATATACAAATATACCGATAGTGATGTACATTTCCAGGGCTGTTTTCCTCCAAATATATAGCTTATAATGGGCTACATTCCCAATCACAAATCATATTTTTTTTCCCAATATTTTGCCAAAAATTCCCAGTCAGGAACATAAAATAACATCTTTTATTTTCATTATTTCTCGTTTTTATGCAGATATTTTCAATTATTGCTTTTCTTGAAAGTTGAAATATGGCAACTGGACAATAAAAAAGATTAAAACAAAACACCAAATAGCAAAATAAATGAAACAAAAAAAAAAAAAATAGACAAATAGCAGAAAAATCCCCAAAATGCCATGAAATTCCCAATTTCTGCATCATGGGCCATGGTAAGAAAAGCCCTAATCTCAAAATATGTAAATACATCAATATTATTGCATTATATCCTAAAAAAAAATGATGTCAGATTCTAACCATTGTCAGACCAGTAGAGTAACATTAGGCAATGATATTTTAGGCCTTTCTCTGCCAAGTTTGGGAAAAGCCATTGGCAATGCAATTGTGAATATCCATCAACAGTGAAACTTGTATATAAAGACCCCCCTTAGTGACACATCAAAACCAATCTTTATGCATGTTTTAGGGAGGTGTTCTTTATATAGAGTTTGACTTGTACACAAATGGTACTATTGGGGACAGCAAAAAATGGTCTTTGTGACCAGGTAGTCTTTATACACAGGTGGTCGCTAAAGCAGGTTTTACTGTACATTTAATTTTGTATTTGTGTCAAATTGGGGGAAATAGTTTTCAGTTATGTAAATCCAAATGAAATAGAATCTTTTTTTATTTTAAATGCATCAACCGTTACATTAATTTATTTTTCATTACGGTCGTGGTCTGTCGACCAACTCGGGAATATTATTCTTATCATTTATCGTTTTAAGGTACGGGTTATTCCTATACAACTGCAAAAACTTCTGGCTCGATTGCGGTTGAGTGACAGACAGTCCATCTCGACTGTTGAATTGACTGAAAGTTTTGGCTGGACCAACAATGAAGTAAGTATAATGTATCTGGGCTAATATATAGAAATATACATGTACAAGTGTATGCCTTGTATGTAAGCTCAATGCCTTGAATATGTCTCCCTGCTCCAACAATTTGGTTAAGCTGCTGTAGACAATTTTAGACAATTGTGTTGTGCATTCACGTGGTTATAAAAAAGTGATGGCATTCATGATATGTTGATTATGACCATCATTTCTTACCTTAACTTTCACCTTTGACCTTGAAATTCAAATTCCATATAGGCATTGCTTTGCAGTCGACCAAACTGCAGCATCTAACAGTTTCTGTGAGGATAACGTGGTGCACTTCTGCCTTTTTTGTTTAAGTTTACTAAATGAGAAACTTCAGATGATTTTCTTGAGTCATAACTGCATTTTATAAGCAGTATAGATCATGTAGATATCACCTGTAGAAAACGGGTTTGTTAGGTCTTATACAACTGAGCTAGATATCATATTAAATTCCTGCTTTACATATAAAAGGAAATTTTTCTAAAATTTAGAAATTGTGTTTACAAAGTTCATTTAAGGTTCCCCAGGAATCACAAGTGATTATCGCTGTGTTAAATTTTGTCTTCATTCTCCGTTTCAGGAGCTTCAACAACACGATGTACAAGAATTAAATAGAATACTTTTTAGTGCGATTGAAGACTCGCTGGTGGCGACCTCTGGGAGAGATTTGATACAACAACTGTATCATGGCGCCATAGTAAATCAGGTAAGAACTCGGTTTACAGCAGATTCAGAAATATATTTCCTAGTTACTTTTAACTCATCAAACCCTGATAAAGCAATGGACTCTTCTGTAAATCAATGACTTAGACCAGTCCAAATGTGTCTTTAGGGGTGAATGAGTTAATAGGTAGAAAAAAAATTGAAACCCTCAGGTGCAATACAGGGAAACTTGTATATAAAGACCCTCTTACCGACATAACAAAACCAGTCTTTATACGGACATGGTCTTAATATAGAGGTTGATTGGTACACAAATGGTACTATTGGGGACAGCAAAAAGCAGTCTTTATGGCCAGGTGGTCTTTATACACAGGTGATCGCTAAAGCAAGTTTTACTGTAGTAAGTCTTATTTATACACACTTGAATATGCTTATCTTTACACATTGACTGTTTACAAAATGAACTGTTAATCTCTTTCTTGTTGCTTTGATGCATCAGTGATGATCTGCCGTCTTCTTTGTACATGTGGTACATTCTGACTTATGGTTGCCATGGTAATCACTGCTGACTCTTTGTGCAGTGGGCCATCTGAGATGCATTTGCTTTGATGACTGTAAAATAGACATACATGCATTTGTTTTTTGAGTCAATCATAAAACCAAATATTGTTTTATTATCAAACTTTGCTGATGATTTAGAGGAATAAAAATTGGTTTATTTTGTTTTACAGATTACGTGCACTGAATGTGGAAAAGTCAGCGAAAGAGAAGTAAGTTTAATTTTACGTATAAATTACAGAGGTATTTAGCATTACAAAAGTTTGAATTAACAAAAACATACACACATACAATTTTATTTGTACACAGTAAGCCCCTCTGTAAGGACTGTGTGTTCATTGGAGACTTTACCATTCTATTGATTTTGCTCTTATTCAGGTATGAGAATTTTTCTCCATTTGGAGGGATTCATCCTCCAAAATTTTGCTGCCATGTTAAATCTTTAAATTGTCCTTTTAACATGTTAAACCCCTACAAATGTGTCATTTCCCTCCTTTTTTCACCATTTTGGAATCACATCCTTGCTTATCAAGAAACACTTAACAATTGGAACATTAGCTCACTGGCTATAATACAATCAATTTTGTAGTAGGCTGCCTAATGATGGAATAATGTTCATTTGAATTCTGCATACCTGTACTTTCTTTGAATATGTACCTGAAATACTATTGGTTGAAATACTTTCAATTGGATATATTTGTGTCATTATACATGTTGTATCCCAGGATATTTTTTTTTTTACAAAAGATTCACATTTGTTCTAACATGCAACTGGTAAACCCACAATTTTTTTATGTTCTTGCCCACAATGTCCTGGAGGCGAGTAACTTCTCCATATAAAGATTGATAAAATTCTCCATGGAAAGATTGATAAATTCTCCATGAAAAGATGTTAATAATTACTTACATATAAAAAATGTTTTAACTTGACTTCCTGTTACAGGAAGATTTCTTAGATTTGTGTATCAGTATAGCAGGAAATAGCAGTTTAGAGAACGGCCTATACAACAACTATTGTGAAGTGGAAATGATGGACGGAAAGAACAAATATCGATGCGAGAGATGTAATAAACTGGTTGATGCTAGAAAGGTAAGTCATGTGACTATTGGTAGCCTAGTATCAGGAATTGTTGTGCTTAGGATAAGAAAAAAATTGGCTGAAGATTTATGTTTTGGTCCAGGGCTTTCAATAGTTTTGAGAGAAGCAGGCAAACAAATCCAATGTAAGCGGCTACCTCTCCATATATTTTATTACAAAATTAGCTCAAGTAGGCGGCAAATTGTTCAAGTAGGAGGTGGAAAATAGCCGCCTATCGCTTACTTTTGAAAGCACAGGTGGTCTATATTTCATCTCATATAAGGTCCCAATGATGTGTATCTCTACTCAGATCTTTTTCTGTCAATTTTGGGGAAATGCCATTCGCGACAGATTTGGGAAATTTTAATGTTAATTTGTGTCAAATTGGGAAAAACTTTTGATACACATGGAAGTCCAAATGTAATGGAATATATTTTTAAAATGCAATATCCCTTACATTAATTAATTTTTCATTTTGGTCATGGCCTGAACACCAAATTGGAAAGTTTTTTTCATCAAATTGGGGGAAAAAACATATACAGTAAAACCTGCTATAGTGGACACCTCTATATAAGGATCACCTGTCTATAAAGGCCAGTTTTGAAAAGTACCATGACTGCATACTTCAACTAAATTAAACCTGTGTATAAGGGTCACCTGCACATAAAGGCCAATATTTTCTAGTCCCTTGGGTGACCCCTATATACAGGTTTTACTGTATTTTGCATTGGGAATGGGGCTGAATTTTGGCCCCATAGAAACTATAGAAAAAGGCCTGGTACTGTATCATATCTATGGGAATTACATAGTGCATCAGTGATGATCTGTCAAATTCTTCAGTTGTACATGTGGTACGACTTTCTGATTGGTTACCATGGTAACTCCTGCTGACAATTCGTGCAGTGGGCCATCTGAGATGCAATTGTGGACCATGATTTCCATTTCCATAACCTTTATCAATATTATTATGTTTACTTTAATTAGACTGAATTTAATAAAAAAAAAAAAACAATTTGATTGTTACTTGTTTTCAAAATTACAGGACATTTAAATTAATTAATTTTGGACAGTTTGTGGTTTATTTTTTATTTCTTCTGCTATATTCACATGATACATTTGGTGTTGGATCACATTTTATATTTTATTGCCTGGTAGCACAGCTGGTGTAACCTAATGGCATTGTGACATCAACTTCATGGTTTAATTTACTGTTTAGTGTCATAGATGAATTACTATATTTTTACCAAAACAGCACAAAACCCTCAAAATACCATGCCATTTTACATATATTATTTAAGCATTGAACTGATTTTTTTTCTGTGTATGAGAAATTTTGACTTGTGCACTGTGCAATAATCCTGTTTAACCAATCAAAATTTGGTGTATTTTCAAACACAGAAAATAAAATTTAGTTCAATGCTTATAATTAGATTTCAGAGACAAGAACAAAAATAAAACTACATGTATTTAAGATACAAAATTTCAATTGTCAATAGATAATGATTTAACCCTTTCACCCTTGAATATCTGAGTGGTATGTTCCTTTCTGTTGTTTAAGACCAGTCTATTATGGTCTATGGGTTTGAAAGGGTTAAAAACTGCATCCGAAAATAAAGCTAGAGAATCTAAGATGATTGTTGAGTTCTCAGGGATTTTCCTAGGCCGTATTGGGGTTCAGTTACAGGACCCATTCAATAAAGCAAAAATTATATATCTGCCAGTCCAGAATTTTATCAACACTTTTAAGCTGATACATGACCTTTTGACCTTTGACATATTTCATATTCCAGGGAGCCAAACTGAGAAAGTTACCAGAAATACTGACAATATCTTTGCTTAGATTTAGTTTTGATTTACAAAAACTACAAAGATTTAAGGTAAGTGAAAACTATTGAGTTATAAATTATAGATTATCATGAGTATGCTTGGAAGTATTGCACGCTCCGAGAGGAGCCTGTTACTAAATTTGTGCTCAATTCACAGATTGTAATTTTCACGTTTTTCTCTCTCCTGACACAGTCGTGGTGTTTTTGATTTGCTGATCAGGAAATGCATGAAAATAATATTAGGTCCTGCAGAGAAAGTCAATAATATAACAATAATATATTGCATTTATAATTATAATATGATAATAATATATTGCATTTATATATTGAGTTTATATAATAATAATATATTGCGTTTATATAAGATTTTATTAGAATTTATTTTTTTCTAAAAATCATGAATTTATCAACACTGTGAATATAGCGAATATTAACACCGAAAGTTATATTCTGTCGATACAAATGTTTTGCTGAGATATTTGTATATTTATCATGTTTATAGCATACTGTTATTAAAGTAATAATAATAATGAAATAATCATGATAACGTGGGACCTCCATGGTCCATGGTCGAATAGTTAAACACTGAGGTGTTAAACTACAGTTACCTTGATCCCAACATGGCGGATATAGATTGCTTTATGTTAATTTCTCCATGTAAATGTATTATCTATTCTTGATGCCATATATGGCCTCATTCCCAAGAAAATAGCCATACAAAATTTTAGAAAGATCATCGTAACTCCATGAACATTTGTGCACAGAGTTACGATTATCTTCTTTTTTTGAGTTACAATGATCTTTCTATAATTTTTGATGGCTATTTTCTTGGTAACGATGCCATATATTGTATCAAAAATAAATATGCACAACAAAACCCTACAGATCAACCTTGCGGTTGAGGAATGTTTGACAACAATGCATTTACATGGAGAAATTAGCATAAAACTACCTTATTTATTTCTAGCTCTGCTATTTTGGGATCGAGGTAACTGCAGTTACCTCAGAGCAGCACACTTGAACCATGAAGTTTCTCAATTCTGGTCAGTGTAGGTTAAGCTCTGCTGGAACGTAAGCAAATCATAAACACTACAATTTGTTAGAGGACAAGTTGAGAAATATAAAATGATAATGCTTTGGTGTTAATTCTTCACATGTTTTGTGTCTTAGCCAATCAGAAGCTGTGATTCACTGAAGTTGTCTAATGTTATAATTACAGGAAACTGGAAACTTTTCATTCCCAACAGAATTAAATATGGCTCCATACTGTGAAGAGGTAAGTTATGGAAGCATTGCAAATTTTATTGATGTCATCTTTGTAAAGATCTGTCGAGGGCGACCAGATACTGTGCAGGGGTTTAATTCTGCTGGTTGTAGTTTTTCTGTTTTCTGAAACAATCACAGTTTTTTGAATTCATGGATTGGAAGTTGCTTTAAATAACAGCAACATGATGAAGTCCTGCAGACATACATATGAAGTTTCATTTGAAGTTACAGGGCTCAACATTAACTTAAAAAAGAACTAGACCAGTCGGACCAGTACCAGAAAATTTTACTAGACCTGACCTCAACATCACTAGATCTGACCTCGGTTACACCATATCAATCGAGATCTCTCTTCCAGAGTTTCATATCCTACTTAATTAGGGTACGCTACATCTAGAGATTTTAAGGGTATAATGAAAACACTATATTTTAATTTTTAATAAGTGGTAAAATATAGCTTGCATATTAATTTCATAAATTGCCCGACAAACTCGATGACGGGCAGAGGACTTGTGCATATCTATGTCTCATTTTTAGCTATTGCTGTGTCATTAAATGCTATTTACGGCTTTAACTGATTTTTTAAATAACATAAAAAAACAAATAAGTACAGAAAGAAATTAATGAATTATTTCATGATTGAAATAATTCCATATAATCTCTAGAGTACTCAAACCTACTAACTCTAATAAGTAGGACTGGAATACAAGTATATTTTGTTACAGTATAAAACATACATGTCATTTCTGAGTGGTGCAAGTAAATTATCCTCAAATTGTACACTGTATTCATGCTGATTGTTCTACTGATTTATAATTTTATCAAGAACAAAATAAAACCTGAATAGACAGTTAGTTTGAATGCTTTGACAATTTATTTATAGAAGTCAAGAAACAAGTATGTATATAAGTTTGAAAATTTTTTTTAAGGCCTAATTATTGTAAAATAAATTCTGATTTCTGTTCTGCCCTTTGATTTCTTCGATACACCCTCATCTCTAGTTATACCTCCACTACTATAAAGAAGCCATTGTCAGTCACTCAGTGTAAACAGATATCGATAGTTATCGTAAGTTGATCTGCTTTATTAGAGATATCGTGACTCAATTCAAACTAAACTATCAAAAAAAGAAACATACCATTCTATATGCCCGGTTAAATTAAAATATGCCTAGGCTAGGCTAGTGAAGCTGCACGCACTCGTGATTTTATGACCGACGCTTTCAGTTTCACTTTCAATCTGAATTTTTGCGGGTCCATAGAATTACCGAAATGACGCCAATTACCGGAATGACGGGACATGTAACTGGATTGAAGCTCGTTTCCATCGTAATGATAATTTTGTGGAATGATTTACTTTTAAATGTTAATAATATAGGTATTACATTAAATAAAAAGATATTTTGTCTGTATTGTCCTCGTATTTACCGATCTAGCTTTTCATATTTTAGCCATATCAGTACTAGTGTGATATTGAACCCGATGTAACTACTCGTACAATTTGTAGCAAAATTCCTAGAACACTGTTTCCCTTCTCACATTGAAATAGTTTATTCTTCTTAGCTGTATATAAATAATCTAAAAATGATGAAAACATAATCTGATGTGTCATTCCAGTGGCTTTTTTTGTCTTCCTGGTAATATTACTATTATTCCGGTTATTTTATATACCAATCTCTCAACAGAGGACGTATTACATTATATGGCTACAAAATTGACGAAATGAAAGTAAGTCTATATGGCACGTAATATCAGCGACATATCTACTATCACAATCACCGGTAATGTAAATAAATGTCCCACTATCGGTAAATAAATTACAAAAAGAACAAAAAGAACAATTTTTTAGTCTATTTGAAGTGATATTTTTAACCCGACCAGTCGGACTACTTTGACACAAATTAACTAGACCGGACCAATCTTTTACTAGTCAAGGTCGGTCGGACATGCCTTAGTGTTGAGCCCTGAGTTATACAAAGTTAACTTTTGTAGTGGAATTGCAAGCTGATTTCTATTGATAACATTTACCGTAATCGGCCGTGTATAATCCACACTCTTTTCACTCTAAAATTTGTCTCAGGGATGGGGGTGCTGATAATACAGTACAACAGGTTCTTCAGGCATTTTTTTCCATGGGACTATAGTAAAAAAAAAGTGCACAAGATTTGATGTTGGACAGTAAACTTGCCTTTATTTGGCCAAGTTTTTTCGTAATGTAATCATGTTCGAGTCAATTTATTTCTCCATTGCTTTCTGTACTTGTTTATTGTGATGGTGAATAAATGTTTGATAAATGAATCTTGTCTTCAGTGTGTGTGCATGTGTATTTCAGTTTACAAATCGCCTATAAATAGCTCATTGCAAAGTTGGTCAGCGAGTGACACTCGGACTGTCACACTCTCTGATTGGTAACCAGGCATTGGTTTAATCATAGAATATTCATGGGAAACAGAATAGTACAGTACTTGTGTGTCCTGTTAACCTTCCTCGTAGAGTTTTATGCTATTATTGAAAATATGAACAATCTCAACTCGAATTAGTCTTAGTTTCGGTCATACTAATGCCCAAGTAATGGCCATGTATCAAACCCAGATGAGGGTTAGGCCTAAAAGCACGAACACCTTTTTTTCTCCGAGATCTGATGCTGAAGTGGGGGGTGCAGATAATACATAAATGTGGATTATACACGACCGATTACGTATACAATAATATAATAATATGATATAATGTCAGTTGTAATTAAACAAACAAAGAGACAGCTTTGAGCATTCATCATGTGGACAATGAACAACAGAAATTATGTTTATTTACAGAAATCTTTCTTTTTTATGTAATTATGATTTAAGATAATCGATGTTAATTGTAAATATACTTTGAACATTGTTTCATTTTATACAAATACTGGCTTCTTGTACATTGGTCTGAAGCCATGATTACCGATATCGGCAATTTTTAAAATATATTACATAGGGATAATCTTTTTTTCAAGGTTTTCAGCCTAAAAAACAGGGTGCGCACATTACATGGGTTTTTACGTTATGAAATATTGTGAAATTCTATTTTTTGAGATTTTTTTTCGTAACTTATACTTTTAAAAGGGCATTAGCTGTGTTTTTCCATGTTTTTTTTTTTCTTTCATTTTTTTACTACTAAGATTGATATACAATAAAAAAATAAGAGATATACACAGGCATAAAAATCTTAAATTCCTATATATTTTGTGAAAATTGCTTGAGAAACCCAGGTTTGGCTCTTTTTCAATTGCAATTGATTAGCTCGACCTTACTATTTGTATATGATTGCCACACGAGACCTGAGCTTATCTTTACAATATATATAGGAATATAAGATGTTTATGTCTGTGTATAGCTCTTATTTGTTATTGTACATCAAGTACAAGTAGAAAAAAATCAAAATAATTTTGAGGTAAACACAGCTAATGGACCTTTAATATTGCAGATGACAAGTCTGTATGCATCCCAAACAGGTATATGAATACACATTCTGAAGAATTGCAACTGAGTCAACACACACTTTATTTAAGGAAGTCAATATGTACTGCTGTATAAGTGGAAATTTTAGCAAGATTTGAATTTAGCGATTTGTCCTAAAATGTGGTGTATAATTTTAGCGAGAAGTAATTTTAGCGATTTTATTATTTAAAAGAATAACTCTTACCTTCGATGAGGAATGAATTGTTAACGATATTTAATTTTAGCGATCTCAGCAACCTCGCTAATAATGCCAAATTTAATCCTCGCTAAAATTTCTGCTTTTACGGTATATGTTTTCTTGTATTTCTACTCGTCTCTCTCTCTTTTTGTAGGTATTTGAACCACCAGACTATGAGCTGTTTTCTGTGGTGATACACAGAGGTGGTGCCCACGGTGGTCACTATTATGCCTACATACGAGATGTGGATGATGTTGGAACCTGGACACATCCGGTAATAGATAGATTGAACAGGGTTTGCACAGACCTTGTAAAGTGCTTAAATATAGAGTTAGTCCTTAAAAAGTGCTTAAGAATAAAACATATCTTGAATTCTACAAAAGTGCTTGAATTCAATGCAAACTTTGATTTAATTTCATGAGAGTGCTTGAATTCCACTTCTTGCATGTTTGTTCATCAGTAAAGAAAGATTTTTAGATAAAGAAAAAGTAGTTTCATCATACTGGCGCTTCACCTTCATTTGTAGTACCATATAATACAATTTGAATAAAGCATTTTTGTGATACTGTACTACTGGATCTCTTAAGCATATAGTGGAACTCGAAGTTCGAAATTTTAATATTTGTGTTGCTGAATACTGAATTGTAAAATCTCAAAAGCAGTTCTATGTGGTGTGAACGTATGAGACTAAAATACATATATTTTTCTTTTTTTATTATAAAAAACCATTCTTTAGTAACGGAAACACAAAATGTCATTTTCTTATAAATAATGCCGTAAAAATGCATCTCTGACCTTACAAAAATAAAAAATTTTCTCTACGGGAGGGGGCTCTGTCGTACCCTCCCAGACCCATCTACAATTTGCCGCAAGTGGCAAGTGGTTATGGCATCACACTACTTGCACAATATCTAATGTTGGCAGCTCTGCTTGATCTGACCTCAGCTCTAATTATTTTGTTTCCATCCCTTTTCAATCGATTGTTTCCAAGTCTCTTTCGAACTGCTTTGGCATCTGAGCCGACCTGGCTCATTTGGTAGCGTGCTCAACTCTTGGTCATGAGTTTGAGTCCAGCCGGCGGCAGTTTGGTTTCCTTTTATTCGGGTTGAGACAGTAAAAACCAAGGTCCCTGTCACAGTGGGTGTCGGCACGTTAAAGAACCCTCGCTGCTCAATGGATGTAAGTGCCAAGCATAAGACAAAATTTTAAAGCCCTTCACCGGCATTTGGTGATGTCTCCATATGAGTGAAAGATTCTTGAGTGGAATGTTAAACAACAATAAACAAACAAACAAAGCTTTTGTATATTTTTAAGAATAATTCCTTTGTAGTATCTCTCACAAAAGATTATAAGATTTATCATGAAAGTAGAAAATGTATTCATGTGTTAATATTGCTAGCAGATTAGTCTGTTTTTTTTTCAGCCCCACCCCCACCCCCAATCAAAGTTTGGATAGTATATTATATTAGTTCTGGCTTACTTTCTATCTGTCTGTCAGTCAAATGCATGACTTAACTTTCCTCATAGCTTTTGAACTAAGCAAGACACACTCATTTCTAAAAAATCTTAGAAATTAACAAAACCTGTTGTGTTTAGATACTGGATAAAAATTTTGCGCATTATTTCGAACTGCGTCAGAGAAAACACGCAAAATTGTGCATTTCTTATGGAGTTTTTTCATGCTGGTGGCATGCATGTCTATAACATTTCCTAAAACATTGTTAAATATCTTATTCGATATTTGATACAGGAAGAAGAGGTTATCCAGATACCAACAGATCCTAACACAGGTGAAATAGATTTTATAGAATGTGATTCTCCAATAGATCTTATACAGACGATTTTACATAGGTCACTAGATAAAGCTCTGTCTGTGGACAAACTTGCGGCTGTAAGTATACGCTTTGTCTAACCTATCTAATGCGCAGCAATTCTGTATATTCTAGAATAAGACAATGTCATTGTGGTTTCAATTTTGTTTACTTCATTCTTTTCATTTATCAACAAAATTAAACCTTTCAACCCCACAGACAAAATGAACTGGTCTAAACAATAGAAAAGAGTATACTATATAGAAATTTAGGGTTGAAAGGGTTAAAACAATGAAGAAATTTGAAATAAGAGTATACTATATAGAAATTTAGGGTTGAAAGGGTTAAAACAATGAAGAAATTTGAAATAAATAGTATATAGGTTATTTTACAAACATGCTCTTTTAGTTCAATGAAATTTAATGACAACGGAATTCTTTTATTTTAACCCCACGAAATACTCTGATTCTACTGTATTTACATTTCCTGCAGCAGTCTACCATTAACTCAGTTTTAATCCAGATTGCATTTATTTCGACTATAATCAAAGTTCCTCATAGGATGTCACTTGGCTCAGTCTGTAACATGCTCGACTCTTGATCGTGAGGTCGTGAGTACGAGTCTAACTGGCGGCAGGTTGGTTTCCTGTCCTTCGGATGAAACAGTAAAAACCGAGGTCCCTTGTCACAGTGAGTGTCGGCAGGTTAAAGAACCCTCATTGCTCAATGGCCGTAAGTGCGGAGCATAGGCCAAAATTTGAAGCCCTTCACTGGCATTTGGTGACATCTCCACATGAGTGAAAAATTCTTGAGTGGGACGTTAAACAACAATAAACAAACAAATTTAGGATGTATCCTAAATTATACCAAGACGTCACACAAAGATATATCAATCAGATATAATCTATACTCTAATCTAAAGTCTTATACATCATGTACCTGGAACTTTCCTGTTCCATCAATGTGTGGCATATCACCTTTGAGGTGAGATATTTGAATCTCATTATTTTGTTTTTCAGTATGAAAACCATGATATATAACTACAACGATTGAACACTTGTCAGAGTGTATTATCTTCAACATGGCTGCTGTTTGGGTGACGGATACCCATTTTGTCCAAAAATTGCACTCAACATTCAATCATTAAACGATGGCTGTGATCACCAAGGTGACTCTAGTTCATAGCACCAGTCAGCCTATGTTGGATCTTCATCTAAAGCTTGTGACATCACAGATTAGAATTGACCAAGACCTAAAACAGTAATAACATAAACATGTTTTCGTGTCTTCACATTTTACAGCATCTGTATCCATATTTTACACAGCTTGGTATTTAACCTTTCCAAGCCTCTCAACCCTTCAAACCATAATAGACTATTCTAAAACAATATAAATTGGCATACCATTTTATAGATAAATAGGGGTGAAAAGATGAAATAATAATGCATTTTTTTTTTTTTTTTTTTTACAGGAAATAAGTAAACAAACAGGCGTATCCTGGAACAAACGCTTTAAGCGTCATTATGGACCAATAACCAAGGTATGAGGCTAGTAGTTGATTTGTAGTAAATAGCTCAAAGTAGCAAGCTGACTGTGGAAGGCATGTGGTTCTTTGTAAAAAGAATAGGTAGACGCAAAGATTTCCTGTAGATGTGAATATTTATTGTCAGAATGGACAGGTGTGGATTGGGAATTTTTGTTTCTTTTCAAAAAATAAATTGCTTTGTGTTCTTGGACCAGAAAGGTATTTAGATAATATCCGAGATATAGGACTAGTTAACTCATAACAAAAATTTAGAACTTGTAAACAAGGTATCTGGAGTTTATATTTCAAAAAGTCAACAATTATATCACGTGAATATGTGATGATAAACACACTCTTGTTTTACCCTACATCTTGTTTCTACAAAACAATATGACATCATATACAATATGACATAAACAGTATGATATAAACTGTATGACAAACAATATGACATAGACAATATGGCATAAACAATATGACATCATAAATAGAATGATATAAACAATATGACCTAAACAATATGACATCATGATCAATATGACAAAAAACAGCATAAACAGATGACTTCATACACTTTATGACATAGACAATATGACATGGACTTTATGATATCCTGAAGAATATGGCAAAAATACCAACATACAAGTATGACAAAAAGTGACATGAGCAAGATGACATTGATAATATGACATCATAGACAATATGACATTATATAAACAATATGACATTATATAAACAATATGACATTATAATCATGATTAAGTTCCTTGATGATAGGCAGTAGTGGATCTCCTGTTGACTGAAGTCTCACAGAAGTGATTTTAAATCTACTTTCAGTTCTTAGCTAAATATGACGATGTCTTCTTGTTGGATGCAGCGACACATCAAGTTTACCTGAAACAATATGGTTCACCGTCCAACCTCACTCCAGAGTCGTCGGATACGAAAGTGGGCGCAGAAAACTTAACAGGTGTAAATAAAGCATGTAAAAGGTAGGATTATACTGTATATATCTTATTTGTCTAGATAATAATTATTGACCCTCATTTATGTACATGTTTTTAAAACTACCTATACCATAAGCCTGGAAATTTTTGCCCCTTGGTTATTTTCGCCCTTTTTCAACAGAACCCATAAGATCTCGACTTAAATTTGCCATGAATCACCATAGCGTAATGGATGGCATGTAAGTGCGTGGTTCAATTGTTTCGCTTGAAAATTTTGTTTAAGGGCAAAAATGGCGAAAATTAAATGAAGGCAATATTTTCCAAGTATACAGTATTTCAAATGTTAAATGTAATGGGGTTGAATCACTTGTTTACATCAAATTTCACAGGGTTTCTCAAAGGGTATTTAGTCTTGTCATATTTCATTTTAGCTCCCCATATTGATTGTGTTTGATATACCATCTCAGTCAATTTCACACATTCAGTAACTTGAGTTTTTGTCTTTAGATTTTAACCAAATTTTGGTATCAAGCTTTATCATATAAGTCTACTAGGATGAAACCGACAGTCAACATTCAGCATTGTTATGCCATAGTAAACTAGGCTACCGGGGGGGGATAGGGGGGGCTTAAACTTTTTTGCCATACAGTCATAGGACACGTTTCTCGTGTGTAGTTTTAATTGTTTAGCCCCCCCACTTTCAATTTGCTTCCGACGCTGATGAACATGACTTTAAAATTATCGAAATGATTTATGTCTCGGAACATATTGATTTTATCTATCACTTCTTATTTTGCTAGTTAGTCATGATAATTTAAAAGCTGCTTGTTTATATATGCACAATATTTCCCTACATTGGTTGTTTTTGAGTTTATTCTCCAATTCTGTTTCAGATCTGATTCTCCGGCACCGTTACCAGGTCATTGCTGGTTCAATTTTGATGACGGTCGAGTCCATCCAATAAAAGAAACAGAAATTAAGAAAACGTTCTCAGGCAAATCTAGTGCATATATGTTATTTTACAGAAAGAAAAGTCTTAATCGTCCCCCAGAAGGTAAAAAACCACTGTTGTCTTATTCATGTAGGGCTGTGTATCATAACTCAAAAGTGTATCACGATATATATCATGATACAGTAAAAACTGCCAAAGCGGCCACCTCTATATAAGGATTACCTGTTTATAAAGGCCAGTTTTTTCAGGTCCCCTGACTGCATACTTCAACTAAATTGAACCTGTGTATAAGGGTCACCTGCACATAAAGGTCAATATTTTCTGGTCCCTAGGGTGGCCCCTTTATACAGGTTTAACTGTATATGAAAATTGAAACACCATGTATCATATTTCATTTTTAGGAATATTCGTTGTAAATTGGAAATAGTTGTGTGAAGCACAGAAATGATGAAATGTAGAACTACTATTTATCTGTTGCATTTTGTACATTAGTTACTCATTTTAGGCAAAATAGAAAATTTATTGACATAGTGCTTAGGTGACACAGAAACACTGATATACTGATAAAGAAAATAACAGAATTCCAGAATTTTTTTTTTTACAGGAAAATATCAATATTTTTTTTCAGTATTGATATATCATCAAAAATATAACCTCGATATATTATTGTATCAATATATTGTTTCACCACAGACTATATCTCTGTCAGTAAAGATACATGTATAAAGGATTCTCGTCATTGTTCATCTTTATATCTATCAGCTAATTTATCTGTCTATCCATCTATTATATACAAAGTGTGTGTCTGTCCAGAACCAAAAAATGAATAATAGTCCTAGAAAAAATTGCCATGCCCCTGGGTGTGGGGTGGGGTCAAAATGTAGGATATTGCAATATTTGCCAGCTTAGAAATTTGTTGGGACTTGGGGCATTTGTGTTTCACAAACACATCTTGTTCAGAATATCTTTTTGATGTATTTGCAGCAACAGCTGATCCAACATATAAGATTCCAGACAGATTTATAAGCCAAATTTTACAGGAAAATGATGAATTACGACAACAGAGGTAGGGATCATAGGGTGTGTGCAAATGTGAATGTGCATATGGGTTACAATAATAAAAATTAATAAATTTCTTATGATTTCATTGGTTACAAAAAAAGAAAACATTCTTATCAATTCTCAGTTACTTGAATGCTATTTAGCCACGCCCACTATCGTATCGATCGATTGTTGATGGCGGTTGCCATGAATGATGCAATTAAAGTGCATCAGTTTAAACTGTTTGTTTAAGTTCATTTTCAAAAACAAAACAAAATTTACACAGCTGTTTTGATTATTAGCATTGATTTAGTTCATTTCGCAATGACACAGAATATTATAGAATCAAAGTATTTGTTCAATGTGAAAAGGCTCAAGTGACCTATTGTGATCACTCCACGTCTGTCGTTCCTCAGTAAATTTTTCACATTTTCTACTTCTCTGAAACCTGTGAAGGGATTTTGACAAAACTTTACAGGAAGCAAGTACTCATTTTGTTTACTTTCATTAAACATGACTGTCACCTTATTCCTGAAAATATTATTGAATATGACATTAAGCATATAAAACTACCAAAAATGAAATTAAACATTTTTTTAGCTTCCTGTACATGCTGATTTTAATTTGTTGTTTATTTATTTACAGGGAAGATTATGAAATTGCTGTCAACAAGATAACCCTACGCTTGTTTTTTCACACATGGTTTCAGTACAGAGGGGGCGTTCTTCATCCACAGGATTATGAGTCAAGTTACAGAGAAATCGACATTGATAGGCGGAAAACTGTCCTTGACCTTAAAATTGCTATCATGGAGGTAATCATGTTTCAATTTCAGTGTACTCATAAGACGATGATTTGCGTGATAAGAAAATAATCAGTTTACCCTTTTTGGACTGGCTTTCACATCAGGTCTGAAAATTGCTATTTCGCATATTTTTTCGATTTTTGATCAAAATTTTATTTTTGCTACAATTTATGCTTTAGCACTGGGTCACACCTTAGACAACCTTTTAGAGGAATTTTTTTCATGAAGCGTTTGACAGAAGAAGTGGAAGTCATGGGTCTTATAGTATTTGCAAAGATAAGAAAAAAAAAATGCAGGTGTGACATCAAAACAAGATTAGATTCCTCCATCTGGGACTTTGTCAATATTTCAATACATTGAGAAATATGACTCATTGAAGTTTGACTCACCAAAGTTCCACTGTATATAAAGCCCCTTTTACTCATTTGGACTCACCCCGGATTCAAAACGCTTTATGTATTGGGTGACAAGGACTTGCTGCAGTGTCTCCGTGGCCTAGTGGTCAGAGCATCTCGCTTTGAGCCATGAAGTCTCTCACTCCTGGTCAGGGTAGGTTTGAGCCTGGCTGGAACCTAAGGTGACTTTTGTGAGAAAGTTTGCCAATTTACTTTGGAGTGTCAGTGTTTTTCTTCCTTGGTACATTGTAACTGGGGTCTCTCCTCCACCATTAAAAACTGGACCCCACAATATAACTGAATAATTCAGTGTGGCATAAAATACTATAAATCAAATTGATCAGTAAAAATTCAAAGGTATCACCTTGATGAATTGAACATGGCTGCATCAACCTTAATTAAGGGATATGTACTGTACTGAACACCTTCTTGTTTGTAAAGTATTCTGCTCCGGAAATCAAAGATCAGTAGATGTATTGGTTTGTCAACGTTTTCATTTCCACCTAATAACTTGAGTTTCTTTTGCTAAATTTTAAACAATTTTGGTCTGTTGCTTGATAACACTGATATCCCTAATGAGTATCATTATGACCAACATTCAGAAATATTTTCCAGAGTTATGGGACTTTTAAAAACATCATGAACATTTTAAATCTGCATGAACAATTTATCTCTCAAGGACATACTGGTTGTGGACCAGTAGCCAACTATTGAGTGATTTCGTCTTTAGTATGAAACAAGACAATATCTTTTTCCTTCTGTTTGGGAAAAATGTCCAACATCTGATGATTAATCTAATAATATCTCACAGAGTCCTGTTCTATATAGCCAAAATAATGCAATAGCTGGCAACTGGTCCTAGCTGGCTATTGGTCCTTGACCACTAGTGTTTCTCAAACTCATTTTATGACTTTGTATTGACAATATGATTATATCTGTTCCTCTGGTTTTAATTACAGTTAGGCGGGCAGTTGGTGGCCGGAGAATTTGTGCCGGAGAATTTGCGATACACAGAATCATGAATTGAAGTAGGTATTTGTACCTGCGGTTATGTCTTTGTCTAGTACGATGAATTGTCAAGTAGGTATTTATAGGTGGAGAGCTGACTTTGTTATGTATGGGTTGTCAAGTAGGTATTTATAGGTGGAGAGCTGACTGTGTTATGTATGGGTTGGGTATTTATAGGTGGAGAGCTGACTTTGTTATGTATGGGTTGTCAAGTAGGTATTTATTGGTGGAGAGCTGACTTTGTGTTATGTATGGGTTGTCAAGTAGGTATTTATAGGTGGAGAGCTGACTTTGTTATGTATGGGTTGTCAAGTATTTATAGGTATTTATAAGTAGGTATGCAGAGCTGACTGTGTTATGTATTTGTATGTAGGTATTTATAGGTGGAGAGCTGTCAAGTTATATACTGATATTTAGGTAATAGGTGGAGCAGTGAGCTAAATTATGTATAGTAGGAGAGCTGACTGTCAAGTATGTTTTAGGTACAGGCGGAAGAGCTAAATTATGTTATGTATGGGTTGTCAAGTAGGTATTTATAGATGGAAGTGACTGTGTTATTATATAGTATGGAGAGCTAATGTATTCAAGTGTATGATGGAGAGTTGTCATGTATGTCAAGTAGGTATTTATAGATGGAGAGCTGACTGTGTTATGTATGGGTTGGTAGTTAGGTGTGACTTGTCTGTATTTGTCAAGTAGGTAGATGGAGAGCTGAAATATGGGTTGTCTGTATGATGCAGAGCAGTTGTAGGAGTCAAGTAGGTACTGTATTTATAAATGCAGAGAGCTAAATTCTGTATGTAGGAGTTGTCAAGTATGTTTTTACAGGCGGAGAGCTAAATTCTGTATGTAGGAGTTGTCAAGTCTGTATTTATAGATGGAGAGCTTAATTCTGTTTGTAGGAGTAGCAAGTTGTCAATTTATAGTAGGCTAAATTCTGTATAGGCAGAGAGCTAAGAGCTAAATTCTGTATGTAGGAGTTGTCAAGTAGGTATATATAGATGCAGATTCTGTGAATTCAGTATGTACTGATACTTATAGGCAGAGAGCTAAATTCTGTATTTATGAGTTTTCAGTTATGTATTCATAGATGCAGAGATAAATTCTGTATGCATGAATTGTCAAGTATATACTGATACTTATAGGCAGAGAGCTAAATTCTGTATGTAGGAGTTTTCAAGTCTGTATTTATAGATGGAAATTTATAGGCGGTCAAGTCTGTATTTAGAGCTGACATCTGTAAGTTTATAAAATGTGTATGTGGTTGTTAATAGGTGGCAGAGAGCTGAATTTCTGTATCTGTATATTATATAAATGTCAAATAGTATGATGATACTTATAGCAGAGAGCTAAATTCTGATGTATCTTTTCAGTATGTACGAGTTTAAATTGTATGCATGAATTGCAAGTATATACTACAGTGATTATTTTGTATGTATCAGTTTTTACTATGTAATAATATGATGCTGTTGGATATTTCGGTATTTAAAATAAAAAATATGGATTTATTGGCAGGCAAATTCTGAACACTGTCACATGTATACTGCACAGTGGGCTGTAAAATATGATGCTGTACTTTTTGTGGAAAATAAAAATGTGTATTCTGCACTTTGATAGTAAACAATTGTATTCTGCCTTTTGTAAAACTGAAACTTTCAGTAGATTCAGTGTATAATAAGATCAAGTTGACTTGTTTTATTTGTATTTTTGCAGTTGAAGATGACAAAATATTGGCGAGTCTGAATCTTAATGACGGTGATCAGATTTTCATATGGAATGGCGAAACAGTAAGTGTTACCAGTAGACTTCACAAATACAGTAAAACCTGCTTTAGTGACCACATGTGTATAAAGACCACTTGGACACAAAAGCATTTTTTGCTGTCAACAATAGTACCATTTGTGTACAAGTCAACCTCTATATAAAGACCACCTCCCTATAAAAACCGGTTTTCTGGTGTCCCTAAAGAGGTCGTTATCTACAAGTTTCACTGTATATTCAATGTCCTTAGTGGCAAAGTTGGATAGATGTTTGGAGTGACGGGTCTTAGGTTGGATTTTCAGTTCCAAGTCATACAAAAAAATGGGGAGTTACTGTTCCTTTGCCCAAACGAAGTGAAGGTCACATGTCTTTTGACATGTATGCAGAGTGTTTGGAGAACAGTCTTTAAACTTTGTTTAAATTTGTTTTACAACGATTTACAAACAAGTTTATGGAACTTATATAAATGTCTCTTGCTGATTCTGATGTTGGTGTGAGGGGGTGTTTATTGTGGATGGAAACCAGAGTACTTAGTGAAAACCCATATGTCCAACCTGTTGACTGCCAAATCATCTCACATACTTTCCTGTCTAATTTAAAGATCAAACCCAGGTTCCATAATGGTAAAAAGTGAGCGTGGGAACAACTGCACTACCCAAACACCCTAAAAGAATAAATAAAACAGGCCAAGACAAGGCCTGCGTGTACCAGTAGGTATACTAAGTGAGCCATTATTGTAGTTCACCTGTGTATAATTAATTACAGGTAGATGATGTGCGTGTACCAGTAGGTATACTAAATGAGTCAGTTTTGTATTTCACCTCTGTATAATCAATTACAGGTAGACGAGGTACCAGTACAGTTCTAAGTGAACCAGTACTTTTGAACATATCATATTGTGATAACCAGCCAATCATCAGCGGATTTGCCAAGAACAGCAGGCTAGCAGAGCTCGCAAACATGATCTGTGATCAATTTGATATATCTTTAGAAGATGTTGTGATAAAAAGACTGGTAGGAAAAGGTAAATAATCGTAGAATGACAATCTAATCATTAGACTGGTACATACATAAACCATATTTGCTATTTTTTTCAATTTATATAGGTTTGAATACAAGATATCACCAAACACTAGAACAGAAATCATCTACTGAAAAAAAAACTCTTTGAAAAGTTAATTTAATTTTGTAGCATAAATTTCATTATTCATTATTCCAAATATTTTGAAATTGGACGAATTTTCTTGACTTTAATGACTGCCACACACAAACCCCTGGCTCATCTCTTTCATATTCCGCTTGTTTTACAGATGATGTAATTCTTATTCCGTTTACTCGAGATCAGTACGATGATTGTTTATCAGAACTGAAACTTACTGATGGAGATGAAATCATCATAGAACGTAACGTTGACAATAGGTAAGGTATCCCACTGGGCCAAATCTCTTGTTAGAGCTCGGCAGTTCAGGGTGGTTCCCCTTTACATTCTGGTTGTCAGTATCCGCCCCAAGACTTTCACAACCAGGAAGTGTTTATTTCTTTCTGTAGGTCACCGCATAAGAAGCGGAAATCCTGTTTTTCAGATGACGCTCATAACTGAGGTCCCTTGTCACAATAGGTTGTCTATGTACTGTATTAATTCACCGTATACAACTGACTTTCTGGCACTCCATGTATAACTGGTGTATTCTTTATGCAAGTTTAATAGAAAACACTTGGCTGGATGTGAAACAAAAAAAACATATATAGACATAGAATCTAAGTTATGTTGGTAATGAATGGGGAGAAATTAGCTGTAGTCTGATAGCCTGTGGCAGCTGATTATTTTCCCAGACTACTTCATTTTGCTTCTAGCTAGTCTGACGTGTCTAGTTGTTTTTATAGTGGTACATGTGCAAAAGTTATCAATGGGCATTAGTTTGACAAGTTACTCTTTGAATTCATTAGTCGGGGCTAGTGACTTTGACCTAAGTTTGAAATTGCACCAGCCCAGGCCTGCTGGCTACCTTTTATATATCCCTGCCTTCCCAGTTTAAATTGTGCAAACATTTTGTCTTGTTTTAAATAAACTGACAGACCAATCAATTAAAGTATAGAACTAGTTCATATTGTGGTTGGATTGGGAAGGGCTATGGTGTATTTTTATGCCCCCAGCCTGAAAGGTCCACAGGGGGCATCTAGTGTTTGGGATGTCCGTCTGTCTGTCTGTCTGTCTGCGTGTCTGTCCTAAACTCTGTCCCACTTACATATAAAATGCAATATTTCAAGTTTGGATTGTGATACAGTAATCAAACTTAAAAAGTAAGTTCATCTAAAGGTTGCTCACACTTCACTGACATCACATTCTCCTGGTGGTTGGGTGGGATCAAAATGTAGGACACTGCAAAAATTTGTTGGGAACAGGGGCATTTGTATTTCACAAACACTTCTTGTTCCAAAAGAGTTTGCATCCAAGGTTAAAGTGACTATTCCTTGGCGAAGCATGCAGCACAAGAATAAAAAGTCACAGGATTTTTCTGGTACAGTGCATGCATTTTGTCAACACCAAAGGGGTGTGACAAGGAAATCTTCCATGTAAAAAGAGAGTTTACCCTTTAAACCCTACAGGACATAATGGAATGCTCCAAACAATAGAAAAGAGCATACCATCTAGATATTTAGGGCTGAAATGAAAGATGGGAGAATAATGCAATCTTTTACTCCTTTGCAGATAAGATAAAAAAAATCTCGACCAAAGGGGAAAAATAGTTTAATGTCTAGCTGGAGGATTCAGCCAAACTGACATTGAAGAATCTTCCTCGTAGAGTTGATAATAATCTGTCTTATTCGACCAAGGGGGAATAATTATTTTTCTCTTGTCTGCTAGTGATACATTTGTGTATTCCTATTGATATTAATAAGGTGGCAAAACAGCAGACACACTTGTCCAAGGTGGGAGAAAACAAGGTCAGCTATCCTTTGATTTTGGGTATTATTAGCATAGTCAAACTGCTTTTGGAGTTAAAGATAATGTCTCAATTTACACCGAAAGTTTTATTTTTATTGTAACATTTATAGACTGTGGCAAGACTATAAGATGATATTCTAATTGCAAATTAATTTTTCACAGGTCTCCTGGAAAAGGAAAACATAAAAATGTCACCCGATCAAAAGTGTATGTACAAGTTCAAAACAGATGTTCAGAGGTAAGAGGAACTTTCATTCGTGAAGTATGTCATTTAGGGGTTGTTCAGCCCAATTCAGTGTTTGTTT
Source organism: Atrina japonica (assembly GCA_030159075.1). Lineage (NCBI taxonomy): Eukaryota > Metazoa > Mollusca > Bivalvia > Pterioida > Pinnidae > Atrina > Atrina japonica. Next base: position 732,097 of record BROG01000067.1, on the reverse strand, counting down.
GTTAATCATCACCATGACAACAGGACAAGATATTGAAACATGAAATCTTTTTTCATTGCATTGTTACTGATGCAACATTGCACTATACAAGAGAGAACTAGATATGCCCTGGTGTGTTATTGATTGCAATTGATATGACAAAATTGAAGTTAGCAATTCATGTGAAAAAATTGAAGTTAGCAATTAATATGACAAAATTGAAGTTGGCAGTTCATGTAACAAAATTGAAGTTGGCAATTCATGTTAGCTTGCTGTAACAGTTTTGCATGGAAACAGAGCAAGGCAAATTTTTTTTTCCATACAGCTTTATTTTATTTTTTGGTAAATGGACAGATTTGTTTAGGTTTTTATCAGAACTCTGGTGTGCCACATTCTGTTGATGCCACTATATCTTGTAACTCACCCACAACTTGAAGATGAATGAACTTTAAGTAACATCAATGATATATCTTTAGGACTGAGTGAGTTTTACTTACATATATGTGTATTTATTGTAGAAGATTTTATATCTGAGTTTGTCCTTTGTAAAGTTGTTTATCTTGTGTACTTGTTTACAGGAAGCAGACAAAAAAAATAAATTGTGTAGGTTCGAAGTGGACAAAACAGATGTAAGTATAGTTTTGGGGTTTTTTTTTTTGGATTGGGGCTTTTATGTGAGTTAGTCTGGTCACATCATACAAATCAATTTTTAACTGGATTTCCATGGGAAAAATTGGTTATTATTAAATTTGGCAATGTACGACGGTGGGCGGCTGCCAAACAGTACCTTATGAACCATACAACGAAACTTTTTTCCAATTTGATATGTAGTGGTGTTTTCAGTGGTATCTGTGCAATAATTCATGAACTATTCAACCATAGCTTTTCAAATTTTAATATGTCGTTACTGATGACAAAATGGGTCAAGTTAGATATTGATGATTTTCTTTCACCCTTCAGGAGTTATAGTTCTTGAAAAATTGCAAACTGGCGGTTCCAGTCATGTCCGTGTTTTAGCTCATGAGCCGTTCAACCAAATCTTTTAAAAATTTTGGGGCCCAGATTTGCAAATATCATTTTCATGCAGGGAAATTCATTGGCTGTCAATCCGACAACCTCTTGTTAATTTTTGGTCTGAATACAAGTATTTAGTATATTTGGTGATTTCAGATCCAAACCACAACTATAAGTATACAACTCAGTCTTAAAAAAAATAATCTTTTCGTGACGTAAACACAATACAATTTTTAAATGTTGAAACTAGATAAATCTATAGTGATGCTGACTCTGGCATAAAAGAGACATGCTTTCATACTCCCACAAACTTTCCAAATCTGGCTGAAATCTTTCTAGCTTTCTAAAATGTAGTGACCATTGGTCAATCATTCAGCATGATAAGCGAAAGAAACAGATGAGTCCAAATTCCAATGTCAGGTCAAAGAGATCTCTGTGAGAAGATTGTATTAAGGTTTCCATTGTATAAAAGATCTAAATATGATGTCTGGTAATGTGCTATAAAAATTATATTTTATTATGGATAAATATGTCCTATATACAGATATAAGGTTTTTCAGGGACCAGATATCAAACAGGGGGGGGGGGTAACTCTTGCACATCAACTTTGTCAATTATGTGTCAAAACACTAATATCCGAGTAAATATCGATTGCGGATATAAAACATATTCATAGTAATTGTTTTGAGGATTCCATTACGATAAAATATAAGTCTTTCATCAACATGATCATAAGAAAACTTCTGTTTACATCATTTCACTAAAATTTACTTTTTTTCAATGTGTACCTTAAGAAGGATGAGATAGTATTTAGATGAATTTAACATTTTTAAATAAAACATTCGGCAACAATTTGTTGTTTTCAAGTTTAGGGGAGCTTATGCTCTAGTGTTAGTGTCGGCATCTTGTTAAGAAGGTTGGTTGAGGTCAGGTTCACATGCCACTACTGGGATTTTATCAATAAAACTTGCATAGTGTATACGTCATAAAATGCTTAGCTCTTTTTATGCTTCAGTTGCTGGACTTGTCCTTTATTTTTGGCAAAAAAAAAAATAACTGTTTTGGACTTTATCTATTCAAAGTGCTGTGGTTAAGAAGATTGGTTGACATCAGGTTAATTGGGTGATTTAAAATACGTTGGTGTGAAGTGAGCTTTGTGATCTTTGATTACTTTATCTACTTGTATATGTTTTCAGTATGTGTCCATGATTAAGGTTTTGGCCGTATCGAAGTTAGGAATCTGTGATGCCAGAGAAGGAGGGAGACTTCGGATAGATGATGATATCATTGGCCTCAAACCACCATGTAAGTTATTTTGAGTGCCAGCTGTCATCAGTTATTAAAACTAGAGTCACACATACAGAGAGAGGGAGAGAGAGAGAGAGAGAGAGAAAGAGAGAGAAAGAATACCCTTTAAGAATTGCAGAGTGTAGTTAAAGGGATATTAATCAAAGGTTTGGGGTTTAACTTAATAGATGATTTTCCCATTATTTTTCTATTTCCCACATCCCATGAGTTAAAATGAAGTGTCATTTATTACCCAATTTATAAGTTATGCAAACAATATTTTTTAGTTTGAATTAAATCTTTTTCTAAAATATATCGAGTGCTTTGATATATAATTCCATAAGCTACACTATTTTGTGAAAATTGCTTGAGAAACCCAAGGGGCAATTATTAATAAAAGATTAACTGTTTTTTCACAAAATATGTAGAATTTTTATGTCTGCAGCTGTTTCCTATTTGTTATTCTACACCAATGTAAGTAGTGAAAAAACGATTTTTTTTTTTTTGGAAAAACTCAGCAAATGCCCTTTTAATGACGATTACAGACGTGGCAGTGTTTACAAGCCACACCACCACTGTCACTATTTGCCATTTTCATGATTTATGTCATTTTTGTTATAAACGTCACTCAGTCTGTCGGACAGAATATTCAAAAGGAAGATGCTGCTATACCTTTTGGATGACAGATTTTCACCAGCTTTTCGTATATGTAAAAAAAAATGTGTAATTATGGTTAAGTTTCCTTTGTTTTTATAGCACTATAGAATTGATGATGTATTGTATTATTGTAAATAGAATATGAAGAAATAAAGAAAACATTGTATATTTAATAGAATACTTTTTTAAATTAGTATTTTTAATGTAATAAGGAAAATTTCTCTTTTTCAGTGCATGAAATGTTGACAGTGGAGGTTGCTGGGATATCTAATGGGACGTTACTCGTATTGGAACATGGGGCATCACCTCTAACAAACCAGGTAATGATTGTTGTGTCTCTGTACTGAATCACTTTACACAATGAAGTATCTCTTGTCAAACCAGGTAATGATAGTTGTGTCTCTGTATTGAATCAGCTCACAGAATGAAGTATCTCTTGTCAAAACAGGTAATGATAGCTGTGTCTCTGTATTGAATCAGCTCACAGAATGAAGTATCTCTTGTCAAACCAGGTAATGATAGCTGTGTTTCTGTATTGAATCAGCTCACAGAATGAAGTATCTCTTGTCAAAACAGGTAATGATAGTTGTGTCTCTGTATTGAATCAGCTCACAGAATGAAGTATCTCTTGTCAAACCAGGTAATGATAGCTGTGTCTCTGTATTGAATCAGCTCACAGAATGAAGTATCTCTTGTCAAAACAGGTAATGATAGTTGTGTCTCTGTATTGAATCAGCTCACAGAATGAAGTATCTCTTGTCAAAACAGGTAATGATAGCTGTGTCTCTGTATTGAATCAGCTCACAGAATGAAGTATCTCTTGTCAAACCAGGTAATGATAGCTGTGTCTCTGTATTGAATCAGCTCACAGAATGAAGTATCTCTTGTCAAAACAGGTAATGATAGCTGTGTCTCTGTATTGAATCAGCTCACAGAATGAAGTATCTCTTGTCAAACCAGGTAATGATAGCTGTGTTTCTGTATTGAATCAGCTCACAGAATGAAGTATCTCTTGTCAAAACAGGTAATGATAGCTGTGTCTATGTATTGAATCAGCTCACAGAATGAAGTATCTCTTGTCAAAACAGGTAATGATAGCTGTGTCTCTGTATTGAATCAGCTCACAGAATGAAGTATCTCTTGTCAAAACAGGTAATGATAGCTGTGTCTCTGTATTGAATCAGCTCACAGAATGAAGTATCTCTTGTCAAACCAGGTAATGATAGTTGTGTCTCTGTATTGAATCAGCTCACAGAATGAAGTATCTCTTGTCAAACCAGGTAATGATAGCTGTGTCTCTGTACTGGATCACCTCACAAAATGATGTATTTCTTGTCAAAGCAGGTAATGATTGTTGTGTATCTGCACTGAATCAGCTCATTGAATTAAGTATCTCTGTCAAAGCAGGTAATGATAGTTGTGTCTCTGCACTGAATCGCCTCTAAGTATCTCTGTCAAAGCAGGTAATGATAGTTGTGTCTCTGCACTGAATCGCCTCTAAGTATCTCTGTCAAACCAGGTTATGATAGTTGTGAGTCTGCACTTAATCGCCTCTAAGTATCTCTGTCAAAGCAGGTAATGATAGTTGTGTCTCTGCACTGAATCGCCTCTAAGTATCTCTGTCAAACCAGGTTATGATAGTTGTGAGTCTGCACTTAATCGCCTCTAAGTATCTCTGTCAAACCAGGTTATGATAGTTGTGTCTCTGCACTGAATCGCCTCTAAGTATCTCTGTCAAACCAGGTTATGATAGTTGTGAGTCTGCACTTAATCGCCTCTAAGTATCTCTGTCAAACCAGGTAATGATAGTTGTGTGTCTGCACTGAATCAGCTCATTGAATTAAGTATCTCTGTCAAACCAGGTAATGATAGTTGTGTCTCTGCACTGAATCGCCTCTAAGTATCTCTGTCAAACCAGGTAATAAACATATCGCTAGCTGACCCTAAAATCATCATTTGAACTCCAGATAATCTATTTTCATTTTCAGATATCCCTGAACATTTCACTAGCAGACCCTAAGACCGATACACCATCAATTGAACTCCAAATAGACAAAAGTAGGACAGTTGGTGATTGTTTGCAGTGTGTACTCAACAGATTTCAATACACAGGTAGAACCAAAAAAAAAAATCCTTGAAATTTACTTGAGATTACATCTTGTTTGTTTATGGTTTATATATTTTTTGGTTTGTCCCATCTTAAAATCCACTTATTCCAAATGCAGTAATATGTTTATATACAAAATATAAAATGGAATATTTAAAAAAGTTAAACATGTTAACACATCATTTCTATCATCCAACTATGTAACAATTTAAGCATTTACAATTTGTTGATTTCTTTTCCCAAATCAGAGAAAAAAAGACAGAGTTTCCCAATATGCCTTGGCCTGGCCAAAATTAGGTGCTAGAGACCTGCTGTGCATTAAAGAACCCATTACTGCATTGGTGTAGGCTCATAACACAGGTAAAAAATTGTGGACCTTCACCTATATTTGGTGACACCTCCATATTGGTGAAGATTCTTTGAAAAAAACGATAAACAAACAAGCCAATTCGGAGACTTCATCCCTTATCTGTGGTGTAAGAATATGAAAATGATATCACTTTATCAAAGAGTCAATTGTTTGTTTCCAATCACAGATGACAACTGGCACCTCAGGAAAACTAACTGGTGTGGTGAAGCAGCTGAAATCTTAGATGATCAAGATGCAAAATTAGAAAACAATCTTATAAATGACGGGGATAACCTTCTTCTTGAGAGGGGAAGAATTCCACCTAAAGTAAGATGTTTACCTTTCCCTTAGTCACAATGCATTCACTTTTTCACCTCCATATGTCTTAAATGGGTATGCAGTTTTCAAACCGGAGCGTCTGTGGCGCTTAGTTAGAGAATTGCACTTTAAACCAGGAAGTCCAATCTCTTGTAAACAGCGCAAGATTGAACCTCGCTGGAACCTAAGCAGATTTTGTGAGGAAGTTTGCCAGTTAGCTTGCCGAAGTTTGGTGGTTACTTCCAGGGTACATTGTTGTACGGGTATTCTGCTCCACTCAAAAAAAAACTGGTGGCCTCAATTTACCTTCATAAAAATTTGTGTGTGACATAAAAAATTTGTTAAACAGTTTCTGAAACGATGATTTGAATGTTGTTATTCGGTTTCTAGAAATAAAGTGGAACCTCATTATCGTGAAATTCACAGAACCACCCTGATTACTTCAAGATATCCAAAATTCGAGAGTACCGAAATATTAATTAACATATTGATCTATTCATAATTATCAGACGGAACAAATTTGATTACTTTGAAATATTGGAAATTCGAGATAACTGAAATATTAATTAACATATTAATCTATCCATAAATATCAGACGGGACCAGTCTTTTAAGTTTGACGTTATCGGAATTTTGACTCATCTGATTTTGACATAACAAGATTCCATTGTATATTACATGTATTATTTTCAATGACCAAGCAGCAATGAAAATATGAACAATTGCACTGATTTGAGCATCGAGATATCTGTAATCTAGACGCTATGAAGACAAGTGTAAAGATATTTTGATGATCTTGACACATAGCTGTATATTTTAGGGATTCATCAGGCCACAGATATGGTTATATCCATCACCAAATAAAACAACAATTGACAGTAGCCCTGGAATGTTGTCTAGGATCTCCTGTGGTATACAAAGTAAGTGGAATGTATGTACGCAATAAGTAGAATGTAACATATTTTGGAACACCCAGTGGAATGTAACATAATATATTCTGGTATACAAAGTCAGTAGAATGTAGATATTGTTACCTGAAAAGAAAAAAAAATAATTATCAAAGAATTGTTGTTGTGGTGAATTTTACTGATGAAAAAAAAGACCATATTATTGTTCAGTGAAAAAATCAAAATTTTGTCAGGAAAAAGTCAATATTTATTATTTTTTTTACTTTGTCAGTGGCAATTTTTAACTGCTTAATACCATAATTCAGAATTCTTATTTTAGGTTTATGTTTAAGAGAAGCATTAATAGGTTTGCAAAGTGTCTTACAATAACTAGACTGTGTAAGAAAAGACAGGAAATGATAATTAATGATAATTTATTTTCAATTTTTTTGTTTTTTGGGGTTTTCAGGTCTTTTTAGGACCAGTTCATCAGACACTTTCACAGCTGATGACTCTACATGTATAGATATGGGAGAAGTGGAGATTTCTCTGATGACATCACTAGAGGAGTTAAAACTACAGATACTAACATTACCTGCCGTATCCCAGCTTAACATACCAATGATAAGCTTCATGAGAATAAGGCTGGTGGAAAATGGCAGACTTGGTACTGTTCTAAAGAATTTATCACAGTCTTTACAGTAAGTTTAAGTTATATTACCATGGCAACAATACTACCACGGTTTTCAAGCTCACTTGATTCTGTCCAATTCATTAACCCGTCAACCTCTGAAAAACAATGAACTCTTCTGTAAATCAGTGTCTTGGCCCAGTCCAAATGTGTCTTAAGGGTTGAACGAGTTAACTAATCACTTTGGTTTTTTTTGGACTATATTTAGTATTTAGTACACATAATTTTCTTTTTCTTGTATCATGTTTATTCTAATTACAGAAAGTTAAATCTGAAAGGATGCATGAGGCTTGCAATACAGGTTCTTCAACAAGATGAAAATCTAAGGTAAACTGCAAAAATTTTGATAGCAGATGTTTTGATCTCAGATGAAGGATTTAAAATCATTACAAATATATAGTTTTCATTTTTTACATAATTTTTTTCAAGGATTTTTCGTTTCTGGTTTCTGAATTTCAGATGTTGTTTTCATTTGATGTTATCAGTTGTTGGTTTTGATATTTCTGTTTTTTGTTTTTGACATTTACATTGTAAAGTTGTATGTCAAGTCTGTGTTTTGATTGGTGTAACTGAGAATTTCTGCACTGGGTTTAGTCATATAATGTTGTTGAGCATTATGATTTATAAAAAAAAAATGGTGGGTTTCATTGTTGTTTTTTATGTTATAATGCATGCCATGTTGTTTTTTAATGTTATAATATATGCCATGTTTTTTTTTTCTGTTTGTAGTGCTAACCAAATTGTGCTAAACATTCATGAGCGAATACCTGAAACTAAGACCTACAGCCCAGCTCAGGAACTAATATGGGATGTATCCCAGGGTGCTTCTGTACAAAGTCTGAAGCAGACAATAGCTGATTTATTGCTTTTGCCTTTTGAGGTTGTATCTATAGCAAAACATTTCCCTGCAAAATTTGAGTGGATGATGATTGAAGAACAAGCAAAGGTGAGTAATGAAGGTGAAAATTATATATACAGTGCAATCAGGTTATCCCCAAATTTATGGGACTGCCCCTGTTACCTTGAGATATCCAGAATAGAGATGATAAGAATTTTCTTCCATGAAAATCAGGATGAGTTGTTCAATTTTGACTTATCCGATTTTGACTTATCTAATTTTGACATATCTGATTTTGACTTATCTGATTTTGAGATGTCTGATTTTGACATTTCTGATTTTGACATATCCGATTTTGACATGTCTGATTTTGACTTATTTGATTGACATATCTGATTTTGACATGTCTGATTTTGACATTTCTGATTTTGACATTTCTGATTTTGACATATCTGATTTTGACATATCTGATTTTGACAAGTCTGATTTTGACTTATTTGATTGACATATCTGATTTTGACATTTCTGATTTTGACATTTCTGATTTTGACAAGTCTGATTTTGACATTTCTGATTTTGACATTTCTGATTTTGACATATCTGATTTTGACATATCTGATTTTGACATTTCTGATTTTGACATATCTGATTTTGAAATCACTAGATACCACTGTATTTGTAAGCATGCCGCTCGATAGGGGACATAACGTTTATGGTCTGTCCTTGTTCATTTGTCTGGTAGCAGCATCGTTGTTTACACCTATTGTCTTGAGTTCCTTCATTCCAATTGTAACCAAATTTGGTATGTTGGTTTATATTGAATCTTCATGGTCAATGTTTTTGTGGTACAGGTTTTTTTTTTCTTTTCTGAAAAATGGATGAAAAACATTTGCATCACTAGTTAATGGCTCTGCTTTAGTTACCTAATTTCTTTTTTTAGAGAAAAACTTCATAGAACAACAATTTAGATTAATTCATTCAATACATCTTTGATTCTTGTTTTGTTTGTGGTACAATATAGTTTTGTTTCAGGTTTATATTATTTTTTTTATTTCTGTTTTCAGAAAAATAACCAAAAAGGCAAGAAGAAAGGAAAGCAGAAATGTAATTTACGACACACGCCTTACTTCATACGAGATGGCGATGTCATAGGTGTCAAAGTAAGTTTACAGCATATCTAATATTAGATCGGGGAAAACAAAAAGATCATTGCTCCTGTAAAATGGCTGTGACAAACTTCTTTTATATCAGGAGTTTGTGAATCCAAAGTTCATCGAACATAAATATTGAAAAATTTTGTGAGCAAGCATCTCTAGTTGTTCATAGTCTATCACAAATGTATAACACACCAAGAAAGTGTAGAGCCAAACTTTGTTCTTGCAGGACTTCTAAGTACCAGAATGTTGTAATGCATGAAAACATTTACTGAACATCTGAATAAATTGTTTACCTTTGTTTACAGAATATACAGTTTGATCCATTGAAAACAGACAACTTTGCCACATTGGAGGATGAAGTTGGTCTTGCAGATTTGAAAAGACAAGCGGAGGAGAAGAAAAAAGAGTATGTTTTCTCTCAATGGTTCACTGATTTTCCTTCTCTTCTACCCCAAGGGTATTGACTAGCTGCACACGTTATGACATCACAATACAACTTGTGAAGTAGAATCTCTGTGGCTTCTAAAATTCAGTGCATAGTAATGTCAAATTTTATTTGTGTAGATCTTCATAGACATGTATTTAAAAATACATGGGAGAAAAATAATCAACCCCTACCTTAAGGGTATGACAAAGGAATCTTAATCCTCGGGGATAAGTCTTTGGGTTTGTCATTCAATCTTACCCTCGGATTGAGATTCCTTTGTCATACACTCAAGGTAATGGTAGATTGTTTTATTCTGAGGAACTTTTTGTTTTCACATCACACAGGAAGCAAGAAAGTATGAACGGTCCACATTTAATTAAATAAGTCCAAAGATAGCTAAATGTCATTTCTTCTACACATAAAAAAGATATAATGTACATGTATTTGAAATGCAGTATATTTTCTTTATTTATTCAACTTTCAGTTGTACAGGAACATGATGAAACAAGCTACTTTTTCATACACTAAAACTGTATATGGTTTTCTAGTCATAAATTGTAATGCGATATAAGCAGAAATTTTAGCGAGGATTCACTTTTGGCATCATTAGCCAGGTTGTACAGATTGCTAAAATTGAATATCACTAAAAATTCATTCCTCATCATTGGCAAAGGTTATCTTTTTTTAAATCATAAAATCGCTAAAATGACTTCTCAATAAATAATATACCATATTTTAAGGACAAAACGCTGAATTTGCGTCCTGCTAAAATTTCCACTTATATGGTATAAATATTGTAACTTCTCTTTATCAACTAGACAATATCAAGTTTGATAATGTGATTACAGTACTTGCCTACTCTGACTGATATTTTTTTCCCCATTAATTTTCAGGAGAGAAGAAAGAAAGAAAATGCAAGGTGACATGCTAGACAGTGATAGAAAGACGAGACCAGAGGTTGCCTTAACAATAAAAGTGGAGAATTTCAGATGATAAAATGTGAGGCTACAGATGGGAGCGATAAAGTGTGAGGCTACAGATGAGAGCAATAAAATGTGAGAATATAGATGGGAGCGATAAAGTGTGAGGCTACAGATGGGAGAGATAAATGTGATACTATATATGGGAGCAAGAAAATGTGATGTTACAGGTGGGAACTTAAGATCCTGAGGACTAATTATTATAGCTTCTGGAATCATCAACTGTGATATAAATTTATTTTTCTCATGAATATGTAGTTCCAAGTATCACCATTGTATATCATGTTACTCAAATAAATTGCTTTAGTTTTTTTAGGCTAAACCAGCTTTACCACTGTTTTTGTTTTTAAGACTGTTGTCATTGAAGATATGATACAGTCAAATTGTATGTATCAGCTGAGTAATAATATACAGTAAAACCTGCTTTAGCGACCACTTGTGTATAAAGACCACCTGGTCATTAAAACAGTATTTTGCTGCCCCCAGTAGTACCATTTGTGTACAAATCAACCTCTGTATAAAGACCACCTCGCTATAAAGACTGGTTTTGTTGTGTCCCTAAGGGGGTCTTTATATACAGGTTTCACTGATGAGACTGGGACACAAAATCTGGATAGAGAATTCCTTTCATAACATGGCATAGGTTCAAATCACCAAAGATGCTCCAAATTAATTCTGCTGGTTGAGGATTTCTTCATTGTAAAAATGAGAAACATCCCTTGAGTGTGTGATTTACTTTCAAGATCACTGAAGCTGCATTTCCATTTGTCCAATAGGACTCACTTAATATGTCGCCCACATGAGACCCCCCAAGTCGGTTTTTTTTACATCTCCCACGTCACATATCAGAAAATGGGATTGATGAGGAATGAGATTATGGTTAGATTGGGTGCACCTGGATTGTTTGTTTAACGTCCCACTCAAGAATATTTCACTCATATGGAGATGTCACCAAATGCCGGTGAAGGGCTTCAAATTTTGGCCTATGCTCGGCACTTGCGGCCATTGAGCAGTGAGGGTTCTTTAACGTGCCAACACCTACTGTGACACGGGACCTCCAGGGTGCACCTGGACATTTTGTATAATTTTTACATTCATTTATAAATAATGCTTAAAATTATTGCTTATCTAAAGAAAGCAACTGGTATATAAATATCCAGAAGTCGATTGAGAACATACTCAATTTAAAGTACCTTTATTAAGGAATCTTTAATGAGAAGATCTAGAGTTTTCATATTGTTTTAGTGTGAATGATAAAATATTTTAATGCGGTTTTCTTACTGATCTCAGTCAAGAATATACAACAAAAATGATGTAGTTAAAATAATGAAACAAAAAATTAAGTTATAGGAGTCAATAAAGTTGATGGTGCTATGCATTTGGAACATATTTGAGGTCTCTGTGACCGAGTGGTTAGAGCATCATGCTTTGAACCGTAGAATGTCTCACTTCGTGGTCAGCACAGTTTGGAGCCACGCTGGAACCTAATCTGATTTTGGTGAGAAAGTTTGTCGGTTGTGGAAGGCCAGTGGTGTTATCCTGGGTACATTGTAACCGGATTTTCTCCAATAAAAATTGGTCACCACCATATAACTGAAAAATTGTTGAGTGTGGCATAAAACACTTTTCAAAGGCAACATACTTGAATATAAACGACTAAATAACTCGCATCATGGGTCTTCTAAGTTGAGTGGTTAGTGCATTGCGCTTTGAACCATGAAGTCTCACATCTGGGAAGTGCAGGTTGGAGCCTGCTGGAACCTAAACTAGTTTATGTGAGAAAGTTTGCCAGTTTACTTGTACAAGGTCGCTGGTCTATTCCGGGGCTCATTGTAACCATGTTCTCTACTCCATTATTAAAACACTGACCACAACCATATAACTGATAAGTTGTTGAGTGTGGCATAAAACGCTATTCAAAATTCATTTTCAAACTTAGTTAATAATTCTTTGACAGACTGTGAAATGACATAACTGTGTCCAGAATATTACAAAATCCATACGTTACAGTATATTGATAATCATTAATAGGAATAACTTCTTTGTCTTGTTCAAGAGTGCTTAAAATACAATGCATATAGATGACAGTGGTTACTCTTAGACGGATTTAGGCTATACTTTTAGATATATTATTTGGCCCTGTATGACACCACTTTATCTTTAGAAAAACACATACTTTTCAAATTGGAGCTCAACTGATGACGTCTAATTGACAGAAACGGTATCGTCTTGAGCACTATAACTTTGGTATTATGTCTATAATATTTTTTACTTTCGGACTGTCGATGCTTCCAAGATAGCATTTGTGAGCTTGGTCCACAAACCACATCAAATGGCAGCATTAGTTCATGTTCTAACCTTCAAGAGATCTGGGTCTGAAGTCATCAAAGTAACTCAACACTTAATTAAAGGTATTGGAATTAAAGGCTTTTGAACAAAATTGTAATCCTTAATAGTTTCGGTATTATTTTTTATGAAACATTTTATTTGTCTAATAATGCTTGCATAGGTAAGGAAATCAACATTTAAATCAATTTTTTCATTAAAACTTTCAGCACTTAAAAATTCAAAATTTTCATTTTGGAAATTATTAATGAATGATATTCCTTTATGAAACCAACTGGCAATGAAAATTTCCTTTCTATCAAATTTCAGAAAATCATTATACCAAATATGAGTAAAATGTTTTCCTTTACAGTATTTCTAAATTCCAATAAAGATTCAAAAACATCCTTCCAAAAAAGATTTAGGTATTTCAAAATTCTCTTAATGTAATTACAACCCAAGATATGGTAAAAAGAGAATAAATCTGGAAGAGTATCGTTTAATAAGTTTTTCCATGAAGAATTGGTAGTTTCAAATCTTCTGATCCATGTAACTTTTAGACTTTTAATGCAAATATTCAAATTGACCATTTTTAAGCCTCCATTACAATAATCTCTAGTAATATATTTTCTAGATGTCCTATAGACCTTAGAGTTCCATATATTCTTAAAGAACATTGTATTTATTTCAGAATTTATTTTTTGGATCAGGGTTTGGTAATGCCATAAACAAATGTCTCAATTTTGGTAAATATAGAGTTTTAACAACTGTGATTCTTCCTATGGTAGATATATTTCTTTTAGACCAACCAACAACAATCAGTTTTCTTATAGAATCTACTTTGTCTTTGTAATTATAAAAATTATATTTTCCAAATCTACCAAGAATGTAATTCCAAGAAAAGTGACCATGCAATATCATACTTGGAAGCATATTCAAGATTTCTCTCTTTTAGCATACCTATTTTGATGCATCTTGTTTTGTCATAATTTGGCTTTAATCCGGAAAATTTTGCATATTGATCTACTAGAGAGAGTGAAGAATGAAGAGATTTTTCAGAACCGTCCAAAAGAAGAGTTGTGTCGTCTGCATATTGAATATGATCATATTTTTATATCAAATAAACTAATTCCTATAATATATTTATTCTTTCTAATCATGAGAGCCATAATTTCAACGCATAAAAGAAAAATATATGGTGATGCTTGGTCACCTTCCCTGCATCCGCGCCCAATTTTAAAAAATTCTGAAAAGATACCATTTTGTATTACACATAATTTTATGTCTGATAGAATTGCCTTAACAAGATTTATGAAAGATTCTCCAAAATCAAAAACACCTTAATACTTTTAGAATGAATTTCCAAGAGATTGAATCAAAAGCCTTTTCAAAATCTAGGAGAATTATCATACCTGGCTGCTTCAAAATTTCTGTTTGGTATATAATATCATACATTAGTCGCGTGTTTTCTCCTATATATCTACCAGAGAGAAAGCCCTTTTGATTTTCATGTATAAGATTATTCAGGACTGACTTCAGTCGATTTGCAATAATATCGGAGAAAATTTTATATGTTGCATTTAGGAGGGGTATTGGTCGCCAGTTCTTTAGAAAGCGACGGGGTTTGTTTCCTTTTGGCAAGATAGACATTATACCTAATTTTTGTGATGAGGATAGTTCCCCTTTCCTAATACTACAATTACAAGATCTAACAACAAAATCACCTAAGTCTATCCAAACAAATTTGAAAAAATAGCTTGAAAGCCTGTCGTACCTGGGGTTTATCACTTTTTAAATTTGTTAAGCTTTGAAGAACATCTGATGCAGATTTTTATTAAAAAAAAAGAAAAAAAAACTTAAGCCAAATATATAGGAATATAAGATTTTTCATGCATGTGTATAGCTCTTATTAAAAACTTTTATCACTATGTAATTGTTTATAATCTGGATGTGGCTGAATAGGTGACATTTTTTCAATAATATAAAAAAAAAATCAAATGCATCAAAATTGTGAAAAAAAACATCTATGAGAATGGTATTCAAGATTTTGTCGGTCTGTAATCAACTTTTTGCGATACTCCAGATGAGGGGGCGAATTAAAGATGAAGGCGAAACTTGCAAGCTAATACCCGGTTGTTGAAGCACGGAAAAACATGCCATCCATATGACTGGAGATTTAGGGCATATTTAAGACAATGATTTCTGTCATAAAAAGGCAAAAAACAGAAAAAAAAGAAATAAGACTTCAAAAGTCGAACAGATAGTGGTATCATACAAGTAAAAAAAAAATATATATATAAATTCTAAATTATTCAAAAGTTAAGATAGTCATCATTTTACAGTGGTAACTATTAGACGGATTTGGCTATGCATTTAGATTTATTATTTGGCCTTATATTACACCACCTTCCCTTTAGAAAAAAAAATATTTAAAATTGGAGCTCAACTGGTGAAGTCTAATTGACTTAAACGATCGTCTTGAGCAATATAACTTTGGTATTATGTTTATGATATATATATATATATATATATATATATATATATATATATATATATATATATATATATATATATATATATATATATATATATATATATATATAGTTGTATGTATGTATGTATTTCCAAGTTCGTCTATGAGTAATTTTATGAAATATGACTATCGTACCTTTTGATGAGTTTATAATTAAAATGTTGCTATCCATACGAATTACTACTTTATTATGAAATTATCAACTGCAACGAAATACCAGGATAAAGATGTAATCAGGTTTACTTCAGTTGCCGACATATTAGAAAGGGAATCGGTTAGTTTATATAACCTAGCTGTCAATTCATTGAAAGTAGGCATAGCTCGTTCAAAAATAAGGGACACTCCGTTGAAAAACCTTCATCGGGAGTCCATCTAGTCTCAAAATGACAAGTTTCCCCTCACCAACTTGAACCATCAAGATATGTTGAGAACATTGACATTATCGGAAATAGAAAAAAATATTATTTTTCTAAAAACAATATAGATATTTCCTCTATGCGTTGGTGCGCTATAACCATGTCCTTGAAGCTGAAGGTCATGACGCGCTTTTAGATCATGAACAATGGCATATTTAAGTTTGACTGCATCCCGAGCAAGAAATGTCAGGTTATTGTAAGGACAAATTCTGTCGTTGACAACACTTTGACCCTGACCTTGAGTATCGTGATACAACATTAAGACGTGGCCATTAACAAATTAACGTTTGGATGCATTCCAAGTAAGGATCGGACAATTGTTTGGATGCATTCCAAGTAAGGATCGGACAATTACAAAACGCGGATAAGTTAAACTACCCATGTATGGTATCATCTGATAAAATGATACACATTGTGATATCCTTCCCACTCTCTCAATAATTTTCTAATTTACGACGACACACGTGTTTTGTTTGAAAACAACAACAACAAAACTAAGCTGAAAAAGCACATGCTCAGTGTGGGAAAACAAACATTTCTTGTACAAAATGCAAGGGTAATTCAAGCATGTATGTATATATGAAAGCCTATATACACATTCATCAATGTAGGTAACTGTATTTAAAATGATAATTAGATTATTGATTTCTGTGGTCTGTTTACCTTGAATCCTTAATTGACATATAATCTTAACAACGGCAGGAGATACAGAGGACGAGAGAATAGACACACAGACAAGAGAGCCTCAGGGTGTGAAACAGACGCGCAGAGAAAAAACGTGTGATACAGACGCCAAGACGAGAACCTCAGGCTGTGTTACAAACACCCAGAGAACAAAGGTGTGATACAGACGCCCAGACAAGAGAGCCTCGGGGTGTGAAACAGACGCCGGGAGAAAAAAGGTGTGATAATAAAGTGTTATTCAGACACCAAGTAAAATAGACGGTGTGACGACACCCGACCCAGAGAAGAGACGTGTGGTACAGACGCCCAAAGAAGAAAAGTGTGATACAGACCCCCAGTTAAAAAGGGGGCTGATACAGGACGCCAAAAGACAAAAGAAGACAGGTGTGGAACAGACGTCCGGATAATAGGGGTGTGGTACAGAAGTCAAGACAAGAGAGATTATAATCCTGATAGAATAAGGTAACAAAAGTAAAATTTTCAGTATTTTGATACTTGATCTAAAAACCAAATTCGAAATATCAAATTCTCGTCTTGAAAATCGTCTATACATCTTGTGAGACAGAAGAAGACAGTGCTACGCAGTGGTGTTAAATCTTTCTTCTACATCACGCGAAGAAATAGAAATAATATACATCCAAAATTGGCAATATATATATATATATATATATATATATATATATATATATATATATATATATATATATATATATATATATATATATATATATATATATATGGAGAGAGAGAAAGAGAGAGAGTGAGTGAGAGAGAGTTAGGAAGGGTAGATTAATAGATGAATAGTAAGTGCTATCCACTCGGATAATGAGATACATGTTTGAAGATCATTTTAATCATCTCGAAACATATTACTTATGATAAAGGGGCATAAGCTGTGTTTACCGAGAATAATTATTTTATTTTTTCTACTTTTACTACTTGAACCTGATGTGCAATAACAAATTAGAGCTATACACAGCCATAAAACATCTTACATTCCTATATATTTTGCGAAAATAAGGTCAGGTCCAGTCTGAGTAAGTTTGAGTTAATCAACTGCAAGTGAAAACGTACCAGAACTGAGTTTCTGAAGCAATTTTCACAAAATATATAGGGATGTAAGAATTGTTATGCCTTTTTTCTTATTGTTTATCATTAGACTCATTCACGATAACTGCGGTCCTTTAACTTTGGGGGAATAAATGATACAGACTCCCGGAAAATGACGTCAAGAAACAATCGGTTACTATAACGACGTCTATATTTTTGCAGATATCTGTATCATTTATTCCCACAAAGTTACAGGAGAACCATCAGTTATCATGAAAGGGTCTATGTAAGTAGTAAAAAAGGGGAAAATATATTTTGGAAAAAACACAGCTAATGCCCCTTTAATGCTTTATTGGTAGTCTTAGTCCAACGAAATAACAAAACAATGATATAATGTTTTCGAAAGTATGTGTTATGTGCGATTTTCTCTTCATGCTGTCATTATGTAAATTTTGGGTCTGTAATTAGTAGCCTACATATTTTAAACTAATTCGTTATAGACGTATCTAGACAACACTGTAGCAATGACAGTTTTATTTCTTTTGAAGAAAATAAACAAGTATTCGTTATTTTCTCGTTAACCCCTGTAGACTCAACCAAACCAATAAATAGTATGGTCTACTGTCATAATTTGGGAGTGAAGAAGTTAATATTGCATGTAAAAATATTACAAAATATAGATTCTAAACCATACACCCCTGACTTCTGACAGTGGTATTACCCATTCTTTGAATTGGGCGGGTCCAAATGTGACTTGAAGGGTAGACTTGAAGGGTAGATGAGTTAATGCAAGTACATTTGTTTTCGGTGAAAATAGGATTCATAGTTATACTTAAATACAAGATGCAGAATCTAGATTTTCAATGCTTACCTTATTATTTCTTTTACTGCTTTTTATCTCTTTTTGTAATTTTTCTTCAACGTATCATTGTCATTACCGTCATATATCATCATCATCATCTTCGTTGTCGTCATTGTTACCATCATCAGCATCGTCGTCATCGTCTTTACCCGGGTGATCGGGGTTTCTCCTCCACCAATAAACACTGGACGCCATCATATGACTGAAAAATTGTTGAGTATGGCGTAAAACAAAAATCAAAATCAAAATAAAAAATCGTCGTCATCGTCACCACCATCGTCGTCGTCGTGATATATAAGGATTTATTAATTAAACAGATTTGTTATTTTACCTGTTTCACAGTGTGATAAATAATGCTCCATGCAAAATAGATGTAAACTGTGTTATTTTCACTCGGCCAATCAAAATACTTTTCAAATTTTAGAAGTAAGTTTTCTTTATTATGAGAATTTTTTTTATGAAAAGTATAATAAATAGTATATTTGCCAATTTTTTATGAACAATATTTTTATTTCATCTTGTGAGGCGGGAGAATACATATTTACACACTCATGTTAAAGGCAGTGTTGCTCAGTGTATCAATATTTTGGTTTGGTTTAAAATGCGATAAAATGTGAAATTCATATCTTTTAAAATAACATTTCACTGTATCTAGAGATCTAAACATGTGAAATAAGGCATCGTTAAATGATCATATGGAATAACAACTTTGGTATCATGTTTATAATATTTATAACCACTATGTTGTTGCCACTACTAGTGGACCGTTTGAGGGTATACATAAACCTAGTAGGCTACCTGGTATTTCGGTACCAGCTGATAATCTTATACTAAAGTAATATTTGACACTGATAACACCATTTAAATTCTGAATTATTCAATATCGAAAGTTAAGATAATCATCTTTTGACAGAGGTTACTCTTGGACGGATTTGTCTATGCATTTTGATTTAATATTTGGCCTTGCCCTTTAGAAAATCTATTGTAAATTGGAGCTCAACTAATGAAGTCTAATTGACAGGAACGATCGTCTTGAGCATTATAACTTTGGTATTATGTTTATGATATCAATAACAACAATTCGATTTGACCCGAGGTCAACTTATGTTACCCCAAGTTCTAAGTCAATCTGAAAGCATTGCATGCATGCTCAACCCGGTAAACAAAAAAACAAAAAAAAACCAAACATATCGGAGAGTAACAAATTCAGTAGTGAAGGAAAACAATCATAAACAAATTGTGTGTGAAAAAGAAACAGATCCGTTGTGGTGTCTAACTGGAACAAAAGCACGGTGTATATGGGTGATTAGAATGCTGGAATGGTATATTCATCAATATAATTACATTACCTCCGTACCTCAGCACTGATGGTAAGAGTGAAGGTCGTTGTCTAAAAGTATATTCTGCCGTTAGCCTATCATTATATTGTCTTTTCGGAATCTATCATATGTCAGTGCATAATAAATTAGATATTACTGGCTGAAAAACCTTAAACATTTCCAGTTATACGCGATATTGATATTTTTCGACACGGTACGTAACATTATTTCAATACCCACCGGTTTTCAATGACCAAAAAGTAATATTTTGAGCGACATTATGCCTTTAGACACCATTCTTCTGCTCACGCGATGAAATAGAAATGTTTAACATATGAATTGGAAAATATCCTCTATATATTTGTTTATCAATTCATCTATTTATTGTATCTTGAAATTTAAAAGTTTATAATGTCTTATATTTACTATCTGTCGGCACTTACACTATATAACTATTATAAAATATGTTATTCCTCGTCTAATAACTGCAAACGGCTGTTCCAGGTATTGTGCGTACATACACTGAGACGAATTCTTTATGGAAATTTAAATTCCAATATTTTTTTTTTTTTTTAAATTATGTAAAACATGCAAAATAAGTAAACTTAAGCATTGAGCTACTTTCAGTTGGCATTCGTGGGCTTAAAATGTCAACATGACACGTTTTATCAAATTCATCGCTATTGCGTTTCATAGAATTTTGTCGTTGTCCAGTTGGCATTCATAAGCCAGTTAATGTCAACTGACAGCAGTTCAATGCTTAAATATATGCTAGGTGTATTAAAGCCTAAAGATTGTGAGGGCAGCTGCCCTAAGGAAGCCAAATATTAAAATACTGCACCGTCATTGTCTTGTCGTAAAAGAGTGACTACGGACTTTTCTAGAGCACAAGTTAAACATGTGAAAATCATAATGATAAAAAATTCAACGGAAAGTGTAATGTATCCGTACGTTTGACTGCACGTGTTTGTACATTTGATGTTTATCCGAATTTTACTGATTTTGAGAAGTAGCAATCCTCTTGGTGCTCGATTTCCCTATAAAACAGGCAATCATATATATGTTGATATGAATATTTAAATAGAACAAATGAAACGGTGCGGAATCATTTTTAGTTCTTAAACAGCTTTTATTACAAGTCAAACGCACAAAGATATGCTGATATAGAATGCAGATACAATCAATAGGATAATTCCCAAACGTGTTATAATTGAAAATCAACCTTGGCCCATGCAGGCCGATACGGTACTTTGTTTGTTTAACACTTTTACTGTATAATAAGTGGCTAGAACTCGAACCAATTGCTTGAAATCATAATATATAGATGAGATTACTTAGAATAATGACTGCTTATGTACGCTTGATATATCGTATTATTTGAAAACACAACTGTATGGATAAATATCTTGGACAAAATTTTTTTTAAGGATTATGCACAAAGGAATGAATTACTGTATAGTTGTTTCAATTTATATGCGAGGGTGTTAATTTCGCTATACTCACGGTCATAGAAAAATACAGCGATTTTAAATACCCATGAATATAATGACTTATGCTTACGAAGTCACAGAAAGACAACATATAATTAATCAAAATGATAAAAGTTATTACCATGAACACAACTCACATACTATAGTATTGAAAAGTACATAGTACCGAGTACTAGCCTTAATCCCCACGACAGTAGAGCAATGAATGAGATCATTAATTGAATGAAAAACAAGAGAAATTGCACTTCTCTTTTGAATACGGTTTTGCGCGAAATGGAATACCCGTGAATAAGTTACTTTCATTAAAACGCGAAATGTTCTCGCTGTGAAATTAAACAACTATTTAGTAACTATATCGTTTTATTTAACCTCTAATATACCTTTTCTTTTGATTAGTCAAAATCGTATCATTTGATCTGAAACATTTCTTCATGTCACTCTGAAACATTTATGTCACCTTCTATGGCGGTTTATGTCACCCTCTCGTGCGCTGAAATGGATGCGCGTACGGTTCGTTTTTTTCCTTGTAGGCTATGTGGTAATTAGGGGTAACCTCTAACACATAAATCTATGAGTTATGAAAAGATATTTACTCGATGCAGACTTGAATGGAGAGAAACAACAGCTGAAATTTAATGATTTGACAGAATTGATACATCGTTGCCAAATATATTTGCTGAACGACGCAAAGAACGATTAAACATATCGATAGTGTTGAGTATCGAAGGCACTATGTCACATGTGTTACAATTGTTATGAACTTACGTAGGTCAGTTTGTCAAATAAGATTCATTGCCTTTCGGTGCAATAAAACAATTTTAGCCCTCGGGTGACATAACGCCTCTCGGTGGACAAATATTCATGTCAACCCAAAACAAGGGCAATAATTGTATAATGTGAACTTAAATTGTCCAGTAAAAATACTGCAATGCTCATTAATTGGTTACTTTGACATTAAAAGCGATGAAACTAAACACTTTTAAACGTTGTAAGAAGTCAAAGCATTAAATACAGGAAATACGATATCAACACTTTATTGTCAAAAGAATTTATGAAAATATATACTGCAGTGCTCCGTAATTGGTTACTTGAATGCTAAAATTAAACTGATCGAAAACGTTTAAGATGTCAGAGCGATATATATATATATATATATATATATATATATATATATATATATATATATATATATATATATATATATATATATATATATGTGTGTGTGTGTGTGTGTGTGTGTGTGTGTGTGTGATTTCTTTAATTTGCGGAAATACGTAACCATCAAAATGTGTGTAATATATTTTCTTAAGATCTGTAGATTAAAATACACAAAGGTCTAAGCTTTACTTCCCTATTAGTGTTGCTGTCATAGTGATAGACTAATATCAACAACATTTGTATTCTCTCGGAGGACCTATGGAAAGTACGTGGAACTGACACACGATTTTTTTTTCTAATTTCTTTTTATCATGCTTTTCGAGACGGTTTTCATGATTTTATACAGAGCGCAGTAACTGACTATCTCTGTTATGCAGTATTAGATATATAGGTATATATGGTACCGATTAACTGATTTGAGATCTTCTTGACGTGAGGCTAACGCTCCGAGGTACTGTTAGCTATTCGGAAGACCTACAGAGATTTCGAACGATGGAAATTAATTCCAAATGAAAACACAAAATATCAGCGTTTAAATCATAATATTTGTATAGAAAAAGTAAATTAATTGCTTTCTACCATGTCTAGGGAAGTTAGAAGTGCATAATGATTATTATGATAAAATCAGGAATTCTTCAAAATCATAAGTATACTTTTTTGCTGGCTATTATTTCCGTAATATCGACTCCTAAAAGTGCAGCTTTATAGCAATGTTTTAAAAAGGATAAATAGAATCTTATGTGGATATGGGAGTGTGGAATGGATAAGGAATTTTCTACCCGAGTGGTAATGCGAGGGTTTCCCGAGGATTGGACTTTCAGATTCTCACTACGAGGGCTGAGATTTCCCTTTCCACTCCAAACACACATGTTGGATTATTTTACTCCAATGAGACAAAGTAGAATGATGAAAAACCAATGGAACGCAACTTTAATGCACTGTGTCGTTCTCATCACATTGAAATATCTTCTTGTAAAATTATATTGTGATGTCATAGACCTGTAGCTTGTCTACACCCTAGGGTGTGGACAGAGAAAATCTGGTTTGGCAAAATGGTAGATACGTCTGTCCAAGGTGGGAGAGTAATAATATTTATTGGCGTGCACATATCGTTTGTTTGTTTATTTTTGTTCTATTTGTTCTTGCGCAGTCTTCATGTAACATTTCATGTACAAAATACATACTTCGACGATAAAGTCTTGCAGTATGTCCCAACGTTTGAACCTACAATCCGATACGATCTATATTACGGATAATACAACCGGAACCAATGCCATAACAACGTTTAAGATAGCAGTAAACCTGATTAATTATTCATACAAAAATGTTTAAATATGACTAGTCATGAATTGTACACATTTATTAGCATTTCAGTTTTCAAATTGTCGTTTGTTTTGTCTTACCTTTCCTATTAAATGTCATTAGCTATGAGTATCTAACCATGCATAATGTAGGTGAAATTTAAATGTGACATGATAGCCATTTTGGTTTTTTATCCACACATTATACAGTTATTGGTCCCTAGTTGCATGGAGAATCAATAAATCGTGATATAATTATACCACCGGGTCAAGATTTTGTAAAATTTGTAAAAATTAACAGAACTTGTAAAATGTAAAAATTTTCGGACGACTTGTGATTTGCCATTTTTTTCGATGTTCGAAACACCTATAAAGGTTTTGTATGGCAAACTATAATAATTCTATCTATGCAAAATTAGATATTTTACACACCAGGGAGACAGAAGGTTTTTTGTTTTGTCTGACATGTAAAGGCTCTCGACAAATACCTGATAATAACCTCTGATGAATGTTTTATTCTGAGACCCAAACGACTCGCCAATAAACTACTCACACAAGGTTATAAATGTTGTTAAACGCTTGAAATCGTCACCAAGGAAGTTTTATGGTCGATACGGGGATTTTGTAGAATTTTGTACGGGGATACGCAGGACCATACACAGTGCCGACAGTCTTTCTTTTATTGATTAATGTTTCAAAATTTTATGGTAAACATTTTAACTTTCAGTCAATAGAATTTTTTCGAATTAATTCAGCATTGTGCATTTGTTGGAATTCATTGTAATGCTGGAACTTATAATGTTTTTATATAGTGAATTATTGATGCACTTTCCATCATTATAAAACCATACTTCGTGGACAACAGTACATTATCAATTATGAAATAATGGAATATCCAATTTATCACCAAATGAATTGAATTGTTTTTCTTTTTCTTTTGTTCTATTGTTGTTTAACGTCCCACTCAAGAATCTTTCACTCGTATGGTGACGTCACCAAATGCCGGTGAAGGGCTTCACATTTTGGCCTATGCTCGGCACTTACGGTCATTGAGCAGTGAAGGTTCTTTAACGTGCCGACACCTACTGTGACACGGAACCTCGGTTTTTACTGTCTCATCTGAAGGACAGGAAACTGACCTGCCGCCGGCTGGGCTCGAACTCACGAACTCACGACCTCACGATCAAGAGTCGAGCGCGCTACCGACTGAGCCAGAACGGCTATTTTTATTTTTAAAGCGCATGATATGTGAAAGTACCATACCGTTTCTAAACTCATTTTTATTTTTCACATATTTCTGTTAACAGTCTATACCACAATTGAGCAATATTTGTTTATCAATCTCATTTTCAATATAAATTATATACTCAGACTCAGATTATAATTCTTCTCAACCCTCCTTATAGTCTTGTGTACCAATGTTTTTTGTTTTTGTTTTTTTTTTGTTTTTTGTTTTATCTATCTTTACATTGCAAATGAATATGTTGAACAAATCATTTAAATATGTCATAAAACATAGACTAGGATTGGTTAAGTTGATATATAAGATATATACTTCATTATACTTCTTATCAATTGGACCTTAGAATCTTGGTTATTTGACAAAGCGGGTATAATTTTTTTTTTATAATTCTTTGTTGGATTTTCATGCAAATATACATCGAATTCTTGTCCTAATAAATCAAACATACAATTTCCCCATTTCTGGTTCCATTTAGGGCAAAATCGATTTTAATTCTCACAACACAACATCACGTTTGATGTAACGAATATAATACACAATATTATAATAATATATTATCAAAGTTGTAATGCTCAAGACGATCGTTTCTGTCAATTTTCATCAGTTGAACTCCAATTTCAAAGGGATTTTCTGAAGGGAAAGTGGTATCATACATTGTCAAATAATAAATCTAAATGTATAGCCAAATCCGTCTAAAGAGAAATCAATATATAAAATGACTATCTTAGCTTTTGAAGAATTTATAATTTAAATGGTGTATTACTTTAGTATAAGATTATCAGCTGGTACCGAAATACCAAGTACTGGGTTGATATATATCGGGGACTCAAACACAAATCAATGTTGCCGTAAGTGGATATCTGAGATTAAGTCAAAGCACATTTTGCAGTACGGGGTTAATAACACATTATATTGACGGGGAATCACACATATATGTGCATTTCATATACATTAACTCAACTTAAAGTATGGAAATGTCTAACTCACACTTTTATTTATAAATATTTGCTTTTTGAATTGACAGAAAAAAGTAACATTGCGCTAAAAAATATAGGTCTTGAAGACTTATCCAAATATATGCTATAAAAAGTCAGTCAAAGTTTGAATTTGTTTTAGAGTTTTGCTTTTAAATGTTACTTTTCAATACTTGCTTAACATCGTAAACTTGTGACGAAATTGAAGTGAAAACGTGATTCACCGAACAGTTTACATTTCTTACGCACGATTAATATGCAAATGATATGTGGTCCAGTTGCATGCCGTGTCGTTCACGTGGTCTAAACTGACGAGACACTTGCGACAGTCTTTGAAGTTTAGAAAATGTTTTACATGTACGCATATTGGCCTAGAGATTTAAGTGCTACTGAGAGAAAGTACAGTGTAAGGGTACGATACTCTCACATAGAAAATTGAATATCTATGCAGCGATGTATATAAGCATAAGGCTTTATAATCATATTGCTGATTTATGTACAAGTGGTTTGTTTGTTGTAACAGCATGGTAACTACACCATCAGTACTCACATGTGATATAAATGGTAAAGGATGTGAAATAATGTGCTGCTTTCATGGTCATAATTGTACTTATTTTGAAATAATGCACGTATGGTTTTGCTAATTCGTTAACTCTATAATAGCATGCTGTATTTCCTCAGTACAAAGTCTTTTATCCTTTATTGAAATCAATCTACAATATCTTTTGAAACTTATGTAGCCTAAACAAAGTATATTTTTCAGTATTGAGTGTATTATACCAGCCATGGACATACAGTAATTATATATATATATATATATATATATATATATATATATATATATATATATATATATATATATATATATATATATATATATAATTTAACGATTACCATCAACTCGTATCCGTACTTTCAGTACTTGAATTATAATGCCTTTTCGTATTGACAAATTACTAATACCCAAAATACTACTTACCAATATAAGCACCGTCAACATCTCGTACTGTATACCTCACATTCTCGCCGCTGATTATTTTCTAATTTGTTCGACAGAAAACATATTATTCACCCGTCTTAAATAAGCCCTAAATCACCATAGTACCATGGCTGACATTTATGCCTGTGAATCAAATATTAGTTTGGAATTATCATTTTAAATTCGCCCACTCATTTAAGGGCGAAAATTAAACGTCCAGGTGTACAGTAGTTTAAAAATACAACGCTGACTTTACTTTCTGGAAATATGTGTAGAAGCTCATTCATATGATCTTTTTTTTTAACCTGGGACCAGCCTCTTGATAAAAATACAAGACCTCAATAATATATATATATATATATATATATATATATATATATATATATATATATATATATATATATATATATATATATATATATATATATATATATATATATATATATATATATATATATATATATATATATATATATATATATATATATATATATATATACTTTAACCAAACCTTATTACCGTGTCATCAAGTTCATTCTTATATCAGTTCTTCATAAGTCATAAAAAGAAGTTAAGAAATATCTCGAAAAATGTCTATCTATGCATTAAACGACCACTAGCCGTATCTTCAACATTGTTGACAATCTTCAGCCCAGCTGTCAAAAAACATCCGAAAATAGCAGAAGACAGGTGACGTCAGGAGACACAGTAAAACGCAAAGCTGCAAATTCCGGATATAGGTCGATTACGCATATTACACGATATTGTTTTATCTTCTGCACTCTCACAGATAAATTATGAAACAAATAATAACTTGTGTCATAAAGACATGATCAGGCCAGGCCGCAAGTCAGCAGTTCTTCTGGTAAAATAATATTTATTTTACAATGGGTACTCTTAGACGGATTTGGCAAAACATCTAGATTTATTATTCGACCTTTTATGATACCACTCCTTCTGAAATATAATTAATATGATAAATATAATTAATAGAGTCTTATTGACAGAAACGATCGTCTTGAGCATTTGTTTTGGCCTCATTTGTAAAACTATGATTTTGGCATTGTTAATAATATTTAAATTCGTTTTGTTTTTATTGAACAGATGGCTGGATTCAAAGTGTCCAACTCTATGATTGTCGGACTCTCTGCTGGTTTTGCCGCTTGTATTGGCCTTATGATTTTCTGCTGTATGATATGGAGATGCTTTTGCTCAACAAGCGCTAGGAAAAAATCAAAAGAAACGAAAATTGGTCCATGGTCGGTTGCATCAATGATGCCTCCACTCTCAGAAAGACAGAAAACGCAAGGCAGAGACACAGATGAATAGATACCCAGCGCTACAGTTGCTATATTGAAAATGTTATGATACATACCAATTCATGAGAGTATCAAACATTCAGATTCAACATTTATAATCTTGGATCACAACAACAATCAATTTCCATGGAAACACCAACGTAAATCTCCCATTGTGTGTGTTATCGTTGCTTATTGTGTATATTTTTCTTCAATTTTTTAAGCACTACAATCTGGAATTATTTTTATTATTATCATTTTTATTTTACTGATCAATTACTGAGTCAGTTACTTATTCACAACACGTAAAAAATTTCGCTTTCCTTCATTTTTCGCCATTTTCACCCTTCGATGAGAGGGGCGAATTTTAAATGAAAGCGAACAGGACATGCATGTCATCCATGATTCTATGACGATTTAGAGCAAATTTAAGACAAAGTGAATATGTTTTCTTTCGTTAAAGGGGGATAATAAACAGGGGCGAAAATTTCAAGGTATACAGCGACATCTTTTGTAGGGAATAACTGAAAGTTACTATATACAAATATTACTCTAATTTTGCACAAAGTAAAGCGAATAAAACATGTCTTTACAAATGTTTAATTGGAAGGCATCGGCGATATCAGGGTGTCCTAGGATAATACGAAAAATCAATATAACGCGATCTTGATTAAATATTCAGAAATATATTTTTTACATTTGAATGTAATTTACGACATGCGTCGAATTATAAAATAACGAGGAGAAAAAAAAAATAATTTCAGTTTCATTATGTGGTTATTTGGGTATTAAAGAAGGCAATAGAGCAAATTGCAATTCCGTAGTTTCAAAAGAGTTGTTTACCTTAATTTTGTCTCTCTATCTTTAAACGTAAAGAAGAGTATTTACCGACAATGTGGATAACTTTTGGCTGGATTAAAAAATTTAATGGCGTCCAGAAAGCCGCAATGGATATTCATCGATCCATCATTCAGACAGTTTTCATAAGGACACTGACACGTGCTCAATAAGGGAGTTTCGGGTTTTTACGTAATCCGTTTTGGATCCGGATTTTTCGTGAGCCGCTTTAACATTTTTAGCCATAATAGCGATTTCCGTTTTATATCTTTGCGTTAATTAAAAAATAAAATGTAGATACAACAATTTCAGCGCGTGGAATGTGCCTGATTTAGTATCTCCTCTCAGACATAATCGCACATATGAGTTATTTCGCATGTGTCAACTAGCAACAAATCTCGATTCAGAAGTTCTTTCCGATCACGATTATGAAGACATGAATACGGCAAAATCAGTTATATCTGAAGATCATATGATTGTCACTTATCCTTTTATGGTCAAAAACCAATCGGCGTTACGTCGGGACAATTAATCAGACATGGAATCTTGTAACATTTTTATTTATTTTATGAAACTGTGCATCCGCTTTGGTAACCTATGTAAACAACCTAAAGCGGAAGTATCGATGGTCAACGAACAGTAAAACTCACGTTATGCTAGCACGAACAATTTTGAATAATAATGGACAATTCGAGAACTTGAGACTCCCTTATTGTTATGTCTCTACGTAATATTGATGGGCTAGCCAGACTTAGTGTGGGGAACGGTCAAACCTTATTACTGACACAGATGCACTAAATGACGTTTTTTCTGACAATATGACGTAAGAGAGCACTTAAGTGTATGCACACTCGTTAAGTTCATTTCCTAAGTCGTGAAAGACGCCTAGTCATATGTCTTACTTCTATTTTTCCTAATATCTATATTATCACTGAATCAACGATGACTGCTGAATGATATGCAAATATAATTATAATATGAACTAAAACATTGTTTTGAAAGCAAGCATTACTCCTTAAAAAGCGTAGGGAAACGCAGTCATTGGGATTTTTTCCGATTTCACAAGGGCAACATCTTCCCTGGAAAATGACGTCACAGTTTCATTATGACATAAAATATTTTTAAAAATATATAATAAGCAGTTCCAGCAAATATTTGACCACAAAAAAGTTTCGTTTGTATATGGTAAAGGTTTCACTTTAAAGCAAACAAGTACAGTAAAACCTGCATATAGGGGCCACCCTAGGGACCAGGAAATATTGGCCCTTATATACAGGTGACCCTTATACACAGATTCAATTTAGTTGAAGTATGCTGTCCCTTATAAACAGGTAATCCTTATATAGAGGTGGCCACTATAGCAGGTTTTACTGTATCTATTATTGTCAATCCTCCACCAGTCGAAGCGACATGTGATAACTTTCATTTCATTTGTATCTAGACATATTAATGTCAGTGAGTAGGCCTCGCGTATCTAGTTGTAATTCACAACGAATAAACGTCATAGACGAATAGATTATCAAGTTATTATGTCTGAAGTGTTAAATATATAAACAACTCTTTCTAAATATTTGTTGTTGTATTTCTGTAATAAATATTCATTTACAGAATAACGGATTATAGACCCTTTAACAGTAACTGCGATCCTGTGACTTTGACAGTCTTAGGTTGGCAAATGATACAGATTCCCGAAAAATGGCGTCAAGAAACAATCAGCTTCATGGCACCTGATCCTTGTTTTCCAGAGATTTGTATTTGTCCATTTTTGCCGGATTTGTATCTGTGTCCTGGGCATACTTTGGTATCTGAAATGTTTTATATTACTATAACGACGTCTATGTTCTTGAGGTATCTATTATATCATCTTACCAACCAAATTCACGGGACCGCAGTTACTGCTAAAGGGTCTATAGGTAAATCACACTGTCATGTATTTGCATAAATAAATAGGTATTTGGTTATTATCTTTTAAGTTTAATAAAATCACATATACAAATTTAACCTACAACTCAGAAATTTTCATTCGATTACATACATACAGTCGAACTCCACTTATATTGAACCCTGTTTCATTGACATTCCTCTTTAATTGGTATGATTCTAATTCCCCGGCCAAATCATTTCTTTATTACCATTATAAACCGGTTATCTCGAAACCTCTGATAACTTGAAAGAATTATTCCCCGCTTGATTTTAACATAACATTTCTAACTAACTAACTAACTTACTCACTCACTCACTCACTCACTATATATATATATATATATATATATATATATATATATATATATATATATATATATATATATATATATATATATATATATATATATATATATATTTATATTTCATGAACAATTCAAGTCTGTCTTCGTGCATTTTCAGGTGTAATATCCTAATTCCTTTTGGTGTAATATCGAAATATGATTTATATTTTGTTATTTAAAACAAAAACGTAGTCATCGACCACGATTGTACAATTTGAACGAAAGATCACTTTAGTATAAATAATCAAGTGCAACCGAAATACCAGTTATATACATAAAAATACATATATATAAAATATATATAACTTTGGTATTGCCAATATTTTGTTTGGTTTTAAATTTGTACTTATATAGGAAACAACCTAGGTTATAAACATAAAACATTATAAACAGCAACATTTGAACAAATGTTTCTGTCAGTAAGTCTGCTGTAGTATCAGTTGATCTCGAATTGTAAACAGATGAAAAGTTCCCAAAGAAGATAAAAAACTTGTATTGTCCCAACCGTCAAGGTGTACCCACTGCATATAGACGACCCTATTATTTGTTTCTGAGAAATTCAGACTTACAGCAACTTAACTCTCTGAACAAAAGGGACATCTTAGAATAGAATGATCAGCAGGCACCGAAATATACCAGTTCCTGGGTTCATACATACCCTGCGGTATCAAAGTAGCAATGACCCAGTAAAAAAAGTTAAATTTCTGAACGTAATATCCTATAAAGTGATTGTTTTGATACATATTGTGAAGATATAACACGGCGGG
Source organism: Atrina japonica (assembly GCA_030159075.1). Lineage (NCBI taxonomy): Eukaryota > Metazoa > Mollusca > Bivalvia > Pterioida > Pinnidae > Atrina > Atrina japonica. Next base: position 699,903 of record BROG01000067.1, on the reverse strand, counting down.
GCTATGATGTGTATCTTTTAGCCATTAGTAGATAGATGTATTATCATTACCATGCCTATATAAGACAATTTCCTTCAACTGCAATCTTATCATTCAGTCTTGATTAGAATTACACAAATCGATAATCAGTACGTTTGAATGAAGGTAAATTATGAATTCATTTACCTTAAGTTTAAATGGTTGGGGTATTCGATTTAAGGCCACTATCACATCTTGTAATGTAACTTTGACGTCAATATCAGGTCATGACCTGTATTACAGCAATCACGACTGTTACATTTTCCAGAAAGAAAAAATATTAGTCGCAAACGAAAATTATTCCTAACTTTTATATATATATATAAGATGAATCACTGTTTAAGTGAAAGATGTTGGAATGACTGGTTTTCAATAACATCGTTCTTTGTAAAAGTACAGATATAGTAAAAAACCATATAACCTGACGGGGTGGAGTCTCGTGAACGTTTTCCTGACCAAATCGATATTAAAATTTACGTAATAAAGTATAGTGTAATTACAATTACACTAGCAAGACTACTCTTTCCTGCTTTTCATTGTATCTACAAGTATACAGTGAGGAATAAAACGTTTTTCCCGTGTAGCTTGTCATAACAGAAAAGTAAGTAGAATCATCCGTATGAGAATCAAAAGGTTGGTTCGCACCGCCAAGTTATATGAATCGGACAATGCCAATGTGTAAATTCGGACGCCAGGGCATTGTTTCATAAAAGGTCGGAAACTTTACGACTACCAATTAGTTTTACGACCACTCACCGACAACGTTTACGACCGTTTCATAAAGCAAGTCGGAATTTTTTATGACTACTTATTATTTAGTGTGTAGAATATAAACACTGAAAAAATATTTATTGTTAAATGAATAGAAACCTTGGAATGAATTGTAGGAGAGTAAAAAATGATGATTGTCTTGTGGGGGAGGAGGGAGAGAGGCGAGATCAGTACCTTATCTTGAAATATTTCATTCCGGAACACGATGTGTGTGATCCGTTACACATTGGTCTTAATTTTACACACTTAAAGGGAGGAAACTGGTATGTCTGTATTGGAAAACGCTGGGTCTCATACCAGTTTTATTTCCTGTAACTCATGCAACAAAATTGTTTAGTCTGTCATTTAAAACCATTTCTCAAAACATTTCACGTGATCTTCATGAGATATAGTATTTACGACTACCTGGACTCAGTCGGGAATTACCGACTAAATTTTTGTTGTGAAATTTTAATCGGAAACGTTTATGAAACGGACGGTAATCGTATTGATTGGTTTACAATTTTTTGTCCGATTTACGACCTTTTATGACATTTGAATGGACAATATACAAACTTCAAGAGGTTATGTCGGGTTCCTTGTAGTTGTTGGAAAACGCCCTCCATTAGTCTGCAGAAAAATACGAATCATGTTCAGGAAAGCTTCTTACAACAAGCGTTACATACGGTTCAACAACTAAACAACAAACAACTAACATTGTATTTTGGATAGAAAATTTGGATTGCAAAGGAACCCATAACTATTACAAGGTGTATGTAATGTACAAATTCGTCGAGGATTTAATTTGGTTGATAAATGATAGCAATTACGAAATTAAAACCACAACACAATTTTCTGATTCTACAGTATAATGTTATAGGTCATATTTCTGTAACACATTTATATTTCTTTGTATTTCATCCTTTGATATGAAACGAATGGACGTTGAAAGTGTTCTGGTATATCAAAAAAATATTAGAGACATAAATATCCCATAAAAGCAATAAAGATTATTACTCTCTAACGCGCAATGCCGATGTTATGAGGTATGTCGTATATGTTTCAGTCATCAACAATATATATATATATATATATATATATATATATATATATATATATAATATATATATATATATATATATATATATATATATATATATATATATATATATCTGTGTGTGTGCGTGTGCGTGTGTCTGTGTGTCTGCCTGTGTCTGTATGTGTAACACAATTTGCACTAAGAAATAAACCTCGTTCACTGATTGGTAAGAGCCTCGCGCTTTCAACCATGACGTCTCTCACCGCTGATTAGCGCGGGCTCGATTCCCAGTGGAATCTAAGGCGATTGTGTGAGATTTGCCAATTAACTTAGGAAAGGCTGGTGGCCTTTCCCTATGTAAACTGTAACCAGGTTCTCTCATTCACCATTGAAAAGTGGTCACCATCATATGTCTGAAGCACCTGATTCTATCCTGTTTGAGATTCGCAATTAATTGTTCTTCATGTTAAGACAATTTTATATCCAATTTCTCGTATTCTAATGGAAATGGAGTTTCGATTATACATCTTCTTCATTTTTTTCTTAGTGTGACATAAAACTTCAATAAAAAGCCTAACACACACACACACAGACACACACAGACACACACACACAATGGGTGTATTATTGTTTGAATTAGCCATAAAGTGAGTAAGAGTCTATAAAAAACCCAAAATCGATTTCGATTTCTGTTTTCGATTATTGACTCCTCTTTTGCTCATTATATGTTGGATTATAACTATTGTAAATATTGTAAACAAGCACCTGCTAAATACAAAGTACGTATCGTGTAGCATTCGTTATTGTCATTACCAGAAATATCATATTTCATATATCTTTGATAATAAGAATGCGGACATTAAAAAAATATAATGAATAAAATATTCTGCATTAAAAAAGTCTCCCTATTTTCATTAAAAGTCTTTTCGAAGTGAATGCCTCGAGCCTACACTGATAAAGAAGTTGATTACGACAAAATAACATGATATAGCGATTTGTATTTCATTTTACCAATAGAAAGAGATCAACATTCCAGTTATAGTGGTATATCATCATAATGGTGGTAAGTTATTATAGTACCTTATAAGAAGAATTTTAGCGAGGATTCAATGTTGGCATTTTTAGTGGGAATGGTGAGATCGCTAAAATTGAATATCGCTAACAATTCATTCCTCAGTGTTGGTATTAAAGAGGTATCTTTTTTTCAATCATAAAATGGGTAAAAATACTACTTATCGCTAAAATTGTATATTTATTATATTTTTTGGACAAAACGTAAAATTTGCGTCTCGCTGACATTTCCATTTATACGGTATGATTCTGTTGATGAAGTATAACATATTCTTTGAATTCAAATCTTTCCTACCTTGACGAGTAGTACGGATAACATTTTATTTATCGGTAAACATTCTGCGTATGCTAACTCTAGACATACAGCATGGATAAAAATCAGGACCCCATATTTCTGCAAATGTAACATTTGGACATGCAACGCGTCACATTTTATTCTCATTTCCTAACGCATCTGAAATTATCGAACAGAAATAATAATTATTTCTGTGAATATAAAATCTCAGGATCATAAAAAAGAGCCCAGTGAGTATTCGGCTCTATACCTCATTCTATGTTTCTAAACTGAGGATACAGTTTTTAAAGCAATGCAGATAATGATTATTTTTTTCAGTGGACATAAATATCCTTTGATAGATTACAAATGAATTACATGTATTTACATATTTATTTGGTGAATTGATATGGAGCATTACATGAATGGAAAATTACATGGAAAAAATGGGTCTCACTCGATATGGGGTTTCTTTTTACGTCATTCTATTTTCTGTAATGTACATAAAAGTGGCATTAACTACAAAATATTACAGTGAAACCTGTATATAGGGGCCACCCAAAGGACCAGACAATATTTACCTTTATGTGCAGGTGACCTTTATACACAGGTTCAATAGTTGAAGTATGCAGTCGAATGACTTGAAAAAACTGGCCTTTATAAACAGGTAACCATAGGAACACCATTTAACCACTGCTACATTATCCCCTCCATTTTGAAAGAGACGTCCCGACTCTTCATTCGAAGGTAACAATCACTTATTGTGAAATAAGTGATGGATAATTGTATTCTATCCAGGAAGAACCCTAGTCCCAACGTGGGCGCCAAATGTCACAGAGACAAATAACTGTCTCTGCTGGGAATCGAACCTAGGGCCCCTGGATTATAAATCTGGTAGCCTACCAATTGAGCTAAAGGGGTAACCCCACTAGCCAAGCTAGTAGGAACACCATTTAACCACTGCTACACATATATATACTGCATGCAGATATTAACACAAAAAGCGTAATTCTTAACAAGTAAAGGAAAAATCAATATACGTTTTTGTGTATATTAATTTTACAAAGATTATTAAATGGATATTCAAAAAGTGGCAAGGTACAGTAATTCATTAATATACATATCCCATACACCCCGAAAAACACATTTGGACTGGTCTTAGTCCTTGATTTACAGAAGAGTCGATTGTTTTTCAGAGGTTGATGAGTTAAGCCAAAAGTGAATTACTGAAGTAACACAATACCATAAAAGACAGTTATCTCCATTTCCATTTCTATACCTTCACAGTAATACTAAATTGCTGTATATGGTTATGGTTCCATGGTAAAATCATTACATAAAGCTACTATCACAATACACCGTATAGCGCTAACGGACGTCGAACGTATAACAAAATTTTCAATCCGTTCGTGTGCGTTCGCATACGTTTCTTTTCCGTTTCCTATGCGGCGTCTGCGTTCCTTGTCCGGCGATGTACGTTCCATCCGATGGAAGGTTTTGAACATGTTCAAAATTTGGAACGTATACCACCGCGCAAAGTTGTCCGTTAGAGTACGTTATTAGGTACTTGTCCTGTTTACATCCGTTCTTGTACGGTGGACCTAATACACGGCCCTACTACTCTATGATTGTAGGGGTTCTTCGCGTTCATTGGATATTTTGCTACAGGTCACCTATACTACGGTCGTCTGCCAAATATATCATAACTCTCAATTGCCTTCCTGCACTCTATGGGTAAGGACCTTCAGAAAGTTTTGAGTTCATTAATCAACATATTATGCAGTGTCGCGTTAGAACTCGCCTGCGGTGTCAAGCTGCCCTGATCCAGTCACGTTTTGATCTGTTGGATGCCCATTTTGATATCGTTATGAGAACAGCATCTCAGATTTTTATTCCCGTTCTGTCTAACAGACAGACCGTGACCGATAGAAATGCGTTCGTCAGACGTTCGAAGAACGTTTCGTCCGTTCCCCATACCTTTTATGCGTCCGTTACTAATATGGTGATGTCCGTTAATTGAACGTTGTACGTCCTATATATGTGTGTAGATCGTTCGTTCATTGTGGGGTTTGTCCGTTTTATGCGTCCCATACATCGGTCGCAAGAGCACCTTTCTCCATCGTATAACTTTCTGCGGCATTTTTTCTATACGTTCGACGTCCGGTAGCGCTATACGGTGTAGTGTGACAATAACTTATATAGAATGCATTATTCACATAAATCTCCAAGGAGACTGAATATATTATCCACCAGTTTTTATTCCCGTTGACTAGCAACCTGACACACACACACACACACACACACACACACACACACACACACACACACACACACACACACACACACACGAAGAGCAGATCAGTATCGGCAGCGAACAAGGGAGAATGTTTATCTATTTTAATACCAACAAATATGACAAATCAATATTAAAATACATGTAGTATATTAATATATTGACATCTCGACAACATCCACTTTAACATGCGTTATTGTATAAAGTCAACAAGGCAATTATTTATTCCAGGACGATTGTTACCTCTGTGCATTTTCTGATATTGTCGTTTATTACAAACTTCTCCAAATGGTCTGAGCATTTAACCATTAATTCAATTTTTCAAATAAAAAAATCCCTAAACACCATTTTGATTCGGTATCCATGTGAGATTCGTAGATTTGATACACATTATGGATACAAAACAAACAAAAAAAAAATCAAAAAAAAAACCACGGAGAAAATTTCATGCTTAACACAGGGAACACGGAGATATGACATATAAAAATGAATCATTATATGGTTGGGAGTTTCAATTATGGATACAAAACAAACAAAAAAAAAATAAAAAAAAAAACCACGGAGAAAATTTCATGCTTAACACAGGGAACACGGAGATATGACATATAAAAATGAATCATTATATGAAAGTGCTGTTCATCTGTTTTTTTTCTGTGCAGAATCTCGATAAACCTTCGTAGTTAGAAAGACATACAGTTTCTTTATTGAAAATCAAATGCATATTGGAATTAAGTGCAGTTATAGAAAGGCTTGAGAACATTTCAAACATTATTTTTAGATAAATCTTGATGAACGCTGTCCCTTACATCCTTTGCGTGTGACCTTGACCTTTAAAAATTCCTGTCACAAGGTCAAATGTATTATTACAATTTCCAGTTCATTTGCCGTCACAACGATAGGAGTTAAGTTTCACATTTCACAAATACACAGACTTTGATGAGCACTATCTTTGGAAGTTTTGTTTGTGACGTTGACCTTGAATATTGCAAGTCACAAGATTGAATGTAAATTGCAAGTTATTCCAATCACAACAAAACACATTTTATTTTCGGTTTCTGTCAGTTCTTTGCCGACCAGTCATACCACTCTCCTTTAGCTGTTTCTTGTATTTTCTGAAACTGATGCTTCAAAATGCAATGAAATGAAGTAATTTACAGCACTCGAAAGAAAAACCTGCATGGAGTATGCCAAACATATTGGTTATATGTCGTTGTTAATCAACTTTTTATAAATATGGCTGAGATAAAGTTTTGAAACTGACAGAGAAACAGTCGATTTTATTTTCTTACATGGCCTTCCTTATATCAAACATAAAATGATGCTCCGTGTACATGTTCCACTGTGGCATTCCTTGTGTTTTTATCCAATTGTGAAATCCCTACCATATAAATGTTGTCATTGTAACACATCGTTCATAAACACTGAATTCATATTTTCTGTGGGATTATTTTGGAATTGAATTGACGAGTATGTAGCGGTCAGAGAAGTTAGTGATAAACGGCGAAAATACAATGTATCAGAAAAATGCAAAAAGATAAGGAACTATTTGGAATACACGATAGTTTTGTTAGCATTGAAATGTGATTTTGACTAGAATGTACAAGCTCTTATTTGTTGATTTCAACAGAAAAACAACTTATCTTTGATCGCTATCTTTGATCGCTGTCGTTTGAAACCGCTTTCCACTCCGATGTTCAGTCTCATATGTTATATGATGGTCAACATATAAAAATTTTTTTAAAAGTTTAATCACATTTCTTTGTTAATCCAAGGTAAAATTTAAAATATATATAAATTCATTGTTTTAAAAAATGATTTACTCTTCCATTAGATGAATAGCAAAACTGAGGACATAATTATTGGATTATCTGCTGGATTTTCATCGTTTCTTGGGATATCTTTTCTCTGCTGTTTGATGTGGTACTGCTGTTGTCATTCCCAGGAGAGCAAAAGGAAAACTGCAAGGTCAAACTTACAAAAGATATACGTAAAGAGCGATAGACAGTTTACATCGTATGAAATAAGCAGATTTTAGATTATACAAACAAATCTGCTAAATAAAATCTTTGTACACCTTACAGACCTATGTTATCTTAATTTCTCATGTTTTAAGTTATACTGGGTTCACCAGGCTGTTCAATTTTAAAGCAAAAAAATAACGTAGTTTTTCGTCCAATTTGTTCAAAACAAGATACCTCCTCTAAAGTACGTCTTCTAGATTCTAGATTATACAGACACGCAAAATCAATTCTACAGCAAAAAAATATGTACAATGTGGACTACTTATACAAAGATATACTGTGAGCAAATTATACAAGGATATGTTGTGAGCTAAATATAGAATGATATTCTGTGAGCTAAATGGAATTGTATGAATATACCATTTCGGTACAATGTTTCCTTATTAAAGAAAAATTCGCTTTACTTATCTGCTTGTATTTTTTTCGAAATTAATTTTTCCATTTGCTGAGTTATCTCCTTTTTATAGCACGTAAAGACATGTGTGGGCAAATTTCTGTTTTTCTGCTAAATAAAATCCTTATACACCTTACAGATCTATGTTATGTTAATTTCTTATGCTTTTAATTTTATACTGGCTTCATCACGCCGTTCAAATTGAAAGCAAAAATAACATGGGAGGTTACTCTGTATTCCGCAGATCGAGAATACATTAGCTGAACATTCTGTTATGTGAACAACATTCTTCAATAAATTTAATTATTCAAACACAAAATTATTTGCACAAAAAAGCTACATAGTTTAACATTTTGTAGGTGTTATCTCCATCAGCAAATTTCATGTATATTAGGTGTTCAATCTGTTTAATTAATGATATTACTCATAATTAGGTTGTTTTATGTAATTCAAATAAATTACTTTCATAATTAGGTCACTCCAAATTTTATATGATAATTCATGGAAAGTAAAGAAATCATTCCTCAGAAAATCAAACGTTTTCAAAATCCTGTCCAATGGCATATTCTATCTGATCTATGACCGCCTATTGGTCTCATGTTCAATATTTCTGTGAAATACTTTTTTTCACAAGATTCCAATCTCTCTGAAAATGGAATGTAAACTGGCCGACAGGTGCACTTGGAACTATGACTTCAAGAGTCCTCAAACTTCAAAGGAACCAAATTTCATGCATCAGTATTTCAAGGAAATCCCTTATTCAGTCCATGTTGGATTTTTTCACAGTTAATAAGCCAACTAGACCTCAAAGGGAAACTCCATGTCAAATTTAACAAGACTTCCTGAGAAATTGGTCTATTGTCAAAATCCAAGATGGTCCCTTCTCAGCCATGTTGGATATGCCGACTACTCTCTGGAACCTTCAAAATGTAAATTACACAACTAGACCTCAAGGGGATATGCACCTCCATGTCAAATTTCAAAGAAATCCCTTCGGTCTTTTATTGGCCTTGTTGGATTCCAATCTCTGAGAAGTAGAAGTCCCTTTAGTCCTTTCACAGGTAGCGGTAACAAGTCAAAATTGTTCAGGACGGACCTCAAGGGGAACCTCCATGACTATGGAAAACCCCTTCGGTCACAGGGCGATTTGACGGACTATAGCGATTTGAATGTACATGTGGTTCTATATGGATTTATATATAGTTAAAATTATAGCGTTCCATTACTTTTGTCCCGTATCTGTAGAACTGAAACGAATGTTCAAATGTTCGTGAAGGATAATAATGAACAGCGAATTTCAAATTTCGCAAATATGGTCGGTATAAAGATCTTGTTTGTGATTTTCCCGTTTCACTAAATGAAATGTAGTGTTACCTGTCCGATGGCGGTTATTGAGACGCCTGTATTTCTTCCTCCAATTGTGGACGGGATAATTTCTTCCCACCTGATTCCACTTGATTTTTTTTATTTTGAATTAAAATTTTAAGCAATGTTTTGGATAACTCACGGATATGGGAGTATTGTGAGGGAATTTTCCAAACATGCGAGGATGCTTACTCTTCTACGAGAGCACCCTTTGATCCCACCTCTTGATTTTTCATGAGGTCTGTGTTTACTTTAATCACAGTTGTATCCTGGATTTCATCTTGTAAAATTATACTTTGTTATGGACTTCATTGATGTTACTTTGTTTTGTATCTTTAAATCAATTAAAATCATATATTTGGTCTAATTAAGAGTAAAATATGCAATGTATCACCACTTGGTGATCACTTATAGGCAGCATCTAAATAATAAGCTGGTTTGGGGACATCTTCTCTTTCAAGATCTTCTCACATTTTTTATCAGGCCAACATTTATGTTTTATAAACTTGTTGTATCACTCAGTTGTTAAATGTTATAAACATAATACCAAAGTTAATATGCTCAAGACGCAATCGTTTCAGTCAATTATATTTCATCAGTTGAGATACAATTTTAAATAATTTTTCTAAAAAGAAAGTGGCATCAGGCAAGGCCAAAAATATATATCTATACGTATAGCCAAAATCCGCCTTAGAGTTACCACTGTAAAAAGAAGACATTTAATATATATCAAGATAATTCCCCGTGCAAAAAAACAGTTATTTGCATCACAGGAACCTGATATTCTGTCCGTATATATGTAGATAAACAAATACGTTATATAACCTGTCCATTAACCGATTAAGATAGATATGTATATAATATAAATTGAATGCTGTGGATAAACAACAAATTATAAAGATATTATATTTTTAAATGTTTTTGTTTTATTTCATCAAACAAATAATTTACAATTTATAATACATTTTATAATAAATCAAAGTTATGTTCACTGTTGCATTTGTATATAAATACCACATTGGACCTGACCTTTTTTTCACAAAATATATAGACAAACAAGTTTTATGCCTGTTTAAAGCTCTTTTTTGTTACTGCATATCAAGTAGAAATAGTATAAGTAGACAGAATCGAAATAAATAAACACAGCTTATGTCCCTTTAACTGTTCTATTGACATATTAAAGACGAATCAGTTACATTAAGTTTCTTATCACGACACCCATTACCTGAAGCCAGAAGTACAGAATTAGTTATCAAGCAGATCAACTTATGTTATATTGGATCGAATAATTGCAGCGCCCTCTATCCACTGATGTAGCAATCGGAGATCGAATTAACGACTGGTATCATTCGGGTTAATGTTTACCCTTAAACGGATTTCGGCTATACTTTTAGATTTATTATTGAGCCTTGTATGACACCATTTTATCTTTAGAAAATATACATACATTTGAAATTGGAGCTCTACTGATGAAGTCCAATTGACAGAAACGATCGTCTTGAGCATTATTACTTTGGTATTAAGTTTATAATATTTATTGCTGGTTGACCGTTTGAGTCCCCGAGGGTATACATAAACCTAGTACCTGGTATTTCGGTACCGGCTGATAATCTTATACTAAAGTAATATTTTGCACTGATAACACCATTTAAATTTAGATTTTTTCTAAAGCTAAGATAGTCATCTATTTCCAGTGGTTACTCTTAGACGGATTTCGGATATACCTTTAGTTTGTTATTTAGTCTTGCATGATGCCACTTTCTCTTTAGAAAATACACATACATTTGAAATTGGAGCTCAACTGATGAAGTTTAATTGACAGAAACGATCGTCTTGAGCATTATAACTTTGGTATTATGTTTATAATATAGAGAAAATCAGAGAAAAGAATCAATGACGCAAAATACCGAAGCAACACAATTAAAAATATTGACAAAGGAATGGAATATACATTAGAAAATTAATGTCAACATTCTATTCATCTCTGAAAAAAAACATTGGACTCTTCTGCAAATCAATGACTTATACCAGTCTAAATATGTCTTTAGGGGTGAATGGGTTATTTCTAGACATAATATAATATGCTTCAAGTGTACATAAAGTGTCAAACTATTGAAAGATATTCTTAAAACAAGCTGATTTTTATTTCACAGATATTTACATAGACCCACAGCATTAAAGTTGTAATGCAAAAACGATTATGCATACACACAAATGTTTACGGGTAGAAAATACACGACCTGAAGTTCGCACTTAATCAATCATTCTGGGTGTATAGCGTCTGCACTGGTTAGTTGGAAGTCAGTAGCCACATAATTACTGTATGTTGGCTGATTTGTGCCATCACGACTATTATACTTTTCACTTATAGTGAACAATAAGTAAAGTCCATTCAAACACATTTTACTGGTCCAGCGGGTCACGAGACCCTGGGTATAGCGGTCTGATAATTAGTTGTAAACCAATATAAAATCACATTCCACATCAAAACAAGTGTAATAGGTGATGAGGCAACGAAGTCAGCCGTCCTCTTAGGTACAGGCAGCATCCAAGCCGTGACGATTACACTTTTATGTACCTAGAATATTCCTCCTTTGAAAAAAACAAAACAAAAACAAAACAAAAAACCAGCAGAACAAAGGAAACGGGGAGGGCATCAGGTGGGAATTTATCATTATTTTCAGATCAGTGTAAAATGTATATCAAACCGTGATTTTCTGAACTTTTCTTTCTAAAAGGCTAGTCCACACAGCTGCCCCCTAGAGGTTCAGATAGGGGGAGATAACTATGTATTAACAATTAACCAACAATAAAAGCAACTTGATAGAGTTGCTTAAGCGGAAAACCAACACTGCTGTATTGGTGCAATAATCAGATTTATTCTTGACTTGTATACTGTGTATTGCATAGCTAATTGTGGGTTCTGGATTTTGGTATTGTAATGGCCAAGTGCTGCAACTTTATTTACAACAGAGCCGAGTAGTATGTGTGGACTGGTATATGTGAAAAAGAAGATGCCTTCTTTCCCCTGATTTCACATCCGCATTCTGATGATGATTTTTTTAAAAATATATATAAAATACATTATCCAAAATATATAAGCGTTTAATTATACGGTTACAGAGGTATCTCGGGTGACGAGAAACCAACTTTACAGGGTTGGTGCTTTGACGAAAATATCCAAAGTGGACCCCTCTACCGATGGTATTTTACTCTAGAGCCTATATTCTTACTGTTACTAGCCACGGAGAAAGACCTATTCTTAATATAAACAGCATCTCCATAATTATGTATATTTTCATAATATAAAAAGAGAAGGTCTTATATACTAATTTATCAGCTAACCACTTCAAAGCATGACAGAGAGAGAGAGAGAGAGAGAGAGAGAGAGAGAGAGAGAGAGAGAGAGAGAGAGAGAGAGTAATGAAATTCGCTGATAGATTGACTGTTTCTAGCCATGTCTGTAAGACCCTTATGTAGTGTTTTAATTAACACTATTGCTGCATTGCTGAAGGATATTCCGGAGATCAGCTCAAATAACCTGCTCTTAGCTTTTAATGATGTTCAGTCAGCTGGCTAGTGATTCTGTGTACACATATTTGTGACTTAAGATAAGAAGCTAGTCTAGTTGTGTATTGATAGTCATTCACAACAAGGATGATTTTTCTCTTATATAAAATGTCATAATTATACTAAAAACAATTATGTAACACTGGTACTAAAACAATGAAGTGTACTTTTGATTAATGTATATTTCCCTAATAAGAGACTCTACTTAATTTTACAAGAAGATTGAAATAGCTTCCAAGGGAATATCACAGGTGTTTAAACCGTTTTATTGTTTTAACCGACCTTAATGTTGGACAAATGCACATCTTCTGCTTACCTCATATAGTAACAATATGAGGTACGGGAGATAATACTTTAAATGATGAAATTGGTGTACTTTGGATGATAATGACATGCACATACATATTTAGAAATACGGGCAGCTAAATTATAATTCGGTTACATAAAATGATGTTGACAGTTTATTTAGATATAGAAATTCCAAATTCTAAATTGAAATTAGCATTGATATTTAAATCATTGTTTCGAATAAACAACTTGTCAACACCTTTACAAATTAGAGCAGCAATTGCAGCTGCAAAGTTAAAGTGGTCAACATTTGTCATTAGGATTTAAGGGTAAGATTTTTACTTCTCTTAGTATACTATTATTTGACCATAACTTTTCCTTTTTGACAAATTCTAAAACTTTAACTTTTTACTAGTTAAAATATTCAAAAGTCTATATTTTAAAACTTAATTCGAATTGTTTAAAACATAACTAAAACTCAAAGCTTATTTTGGCAATATCACTAAAACTTTAACAAAATTAGTTAAACATAAAACCTAACATTTCGAAATAAGACTCTAATATACTTGAAATTAACTAAAATGGCAGATAGTAATAGTAAAATTAACTTAAGTAGCATGGCTACAGAATTAGAGGACATAGAACATGATATGTTTAAACGAGAATTAGATGAAGCTAAACAAAGAAGTTTAAATCAGTATAAAGTACAAACTGATAATGAAAACAAACACAGTAGTGATTCAGAAAGTAGCGGGTATTATAGGATATCGGGGGGGGGGGGGGCTAGGACCTAAAGCAACTGACAGTAAACATGATAAATGTTTGATAAAATAATCAGACAGTTCTCAAATATGGCTAGTGCTATGGCAGTACCCATACATCAAGTAATCAAGAATTTCTCAGGTAAACCGGCATTTTTCAAAGCGTGGATTTCAGACATTGAAAGATATGCTAATTTAGTAGAATTAGATATACAGAAATTGCCGGGTGTAGCATTGGTAACATGTTCAGGGGCAGTGGCAGATTTTATTAGGAGACATTTAGTTGAAAAAAAGTAATGAAAATTTACCTAGTTGGGGGGACTTCAAGAAATTGTTGAAAGATAAGTTCGGGAAGTAACAAATAGGAGACAGGCGTTAATAAAATTACCAAATTTACAACAGAAAACAGATGAGTCAGTTCAAATGTTTGGCGAAAGAATAATCTGAAGATGTTTATACATCAGAACAAAGAAAAAACAAAAACACAAAAGACTTAATTGAACAGCAACTGATAGATATTTTTTGTAAGGGTCTCACATTTGACTATCTGAAAATGAAATTGATTAGGGAAGAACCAGCAACTTTAGATGCTGCTGTCAAAATAGCAACACGTGAACAAAATATCTGGGATCAAATTTCATTGACTTTAGAATCGCAAAATGTGTTCAGACTAAACACAGAAAAAGATAATAGAGATATTCATCAATGGAAGTTGATCATTTGAGAACTAAATTATGTAAGACTTGCATGAGGAAAGGTCATACTACTCAAAATTGTCCAAAGAACATAGATGTAAATGCCGCGGACGAATTAGACAGTGACAGTGTCAGCGATGATTGCATACAAATATTCCCAATAGATAAGAATAAACAGGTTAAGTTCAAAGATGTAAAGAAAAATAAACAGCAAAATCAACAAATGTTTCGGCCAAAACATCAAATGCAAAGAAATAATTAAGTAGGTCAGCATAGGCAAAATCAACAATACGTACCAGATTGGGTGTTAGGCGCAGAATGTTGGGTGTGTCACATGATTGGTCATCTCAAAAGAAATTGCCCTAATCGCAAAATCAATTCACGAAATTGGGATTAAAGACCGAGAGACCGATTTGAGAGCTCCACTACTCTCTATATGATTGTTACCAATGCTGCATCTCTACTAAATAAAAGACTATACGATTATCGACTGTTATTGATATTTGTTCAAGTTTGAAAAGGTTACAATATAGGTAATCAGACGTGCGAGGCTGGACAACTCCACGTTAAACACTTTGACTATATCATTTGGCAAATGCATTTCTTCTATCTATTTGGCAATTCTCTATAAATAAATATCATATTTTGACTGTCCATCAAAAATGTGTGGCCTTGAATCTTCTAAATTCAAACTTCTTTAAGCCGTTGTGACTCTGCAGCTGTGCCTCCCTCCCCACCTCGGACCTAGGGACCCTACATAAACCGGACCAGAGCCACGAGATACTGAAGAGCCGGCCGGTGATCTGCATGAAGGCCCCTCCCATCCGGGAGCCGATGGCCGACCAACCAAGGGAGAAGAGGACCCCAAACCGGCCAACGTCACTACCAGATCCAGCGCTCAAGTCTACTTCGTAGGGGCGAGCACGTGTAACAACTTCCATCATGGTTTCACGTTAAACACAAGGAGCATCTCCGGAGCTACAGGGGTAGCCCCGGCGTGTGGCAAGGACTTTAAGGAGTCACGTCGCACGTAAAATCAACTCTGACTAACTGACTGTTTAAACCTTGCTCATAATTATTGGGCGCTGTTTTGCTTTTTGATACCATTTAGTGATACCACTCTTCCGAATAGGTGATATCATTTATCTAATAACGCAGGGTTGATGCCATAGAAAGAGGCACATTGTGTCCAAATGTAGAGGAATTGTGATGAACCGGGGTTACATATGGCGTATCTGTTGCGTACCGGTGGCGCAGACTGACGAGTTCTATCTCAAGATCGAGATCAAGAGACAGATAATCAGTAATCTTAGACTGTCAACGATTGGATCAGTATAATCCAATATCTGATTGGCTTATCTATTCTGAAAGTGGAAATGTCCTTTTAAAACAAAAGTCCGACAATCACTACCATAAACATACAGATCTGTCATTATTGACCTATCACCAAATGTCTGACACGTAGCTTTCAAAGTGTGTTCTTGACGTAATTCGATTATGACTTCAAAATCACTCAAATGTTTGACAGGCCATAATGGAAAAGTCTGCCAATAGGTTTCGTGTCGGGCCTTTCAAGAAGACTGCACCTAGTCACAAGGAATTATGAATTATTTAAATAGTTACCGCTTGATGCAACTTTTTTCCTACACACTCGTAGCAACAAGAAGGTTAACCGTGAATATAAAAACCCCTAAAACTTGTATTTACTGGAATAAGTTTTATGACTTCCAATTATGACGTCAGACAGGGGAATTTCCACTTTGTCAGTTTGGTCTTTATCTATCCTTCAGCGCAAAGTTCGTAACAATCTAACCCGTCGCTCTGGCGTTTCATTGGGTTCAAAGACGTAGCACTACGGCGCATATGGTGTGTCAGTAACTAGACTGTTCCATTAGCAAGATGGTTTGTTCTTCTGTGTTACGTTGCTGCTACGTTTACAGGTGGATTTTATAATTATACAAAATGACACGTTTCTATCCGTATCATCAGACAGAAACATATATATGGTTTTGTATGCATTGTATTCCCCTTATTCACTATGGCTTGGTTGAATGGAAATACGTCATCAGATTTTTGAATGAATGAAATTCTGTTTAGAAAAGTAGTTCTAGTGGAATTTCTGCATCTAACTGCAATGCAAGTTACGTAGTTTTAGGAGGTATTAAACCATGAATTATAACTGTATTATTATACATGCTAGTATTAAAAGGATTCGACCGCTGGTACGCTATGATTTTCTTTAGTTACGGCAGAGCATTAACATCACTTCCAAGCAAAGGAATTAACTCAAGAATGGCAGTGGGAGAGAAAAAAAAATCATCTGCATCGTCTCAACAAGCTTTGTTGCCATTCCCAGACTCAGAAAATATTCCAGAGACACAATCTTTCAGATATACACTATACCCTTAACCCTTAGACATATTCGATAGAAGAGCTAAAAATTCCAGGTCAGGTTTCTAGCTCCATCCGGGGTTGCTCAGGATTTTTAGACATATTGACCATTCGTATTTAACGTATCAAAGAGTATAAGCTACGCAAACATGTTTTCCTTTCTAACTGCCACGTATCCTTTTACGCCGTACATAAATGAGATAATTGATAATTGTTTAGCCTCATTTGTGTCCTGGACATCATAAAAAAATTATACTTTGGTATCTGAGATGTTTTATATGTAATTATTCGTCATTTTGAAGAGCCTCAATGCCACTTTTAAAGAAGTGACTTTCTTGCCTGCCCAGAATGTTCTTCATTGCATACATTATGTCATCATCTGTCTGGAAATGGGTACCCAAATGGCCTGTTTCAGTTATGGGAATAGATAGAAGTCAGGTGCTCATGAGTAAAAGATGGATGGATGGAAAGACGGATACACGGAAAAATGTAGTCCCCAATAGGGATAGAAATAAATCTTTTCAAATTAAACGAAAGGAGAATTAAAATTTATAGATATTTTTATTCTTTCACGCAAACTTCACCAGACTTCTGTTTGAAAATTGGAATTTGCAACATAATCAAGCACACACGCTTCATACATAAACATTTAATTTACTATAGACAAAAGCGGGAAATTGGCAACTAAGTTATACGACAAACGCAACGATTTTGGCTTTCCCATCGTACATTTTCCTCGCTTAAGTAGTAATATCCCACAGTCACAAACATATGGAAATTATATTGCACAAATGATCCGATATGCCTGGGCGTGTTCAACATCTGAACATTTCATATGACATATACAGATGTAAATTACTCACTGACAAATTATTGACACAGGGATATCGAAAACCGAGTTTGATGTCAGCGTTCCGCAAATTTTACGGTTAGTACAATGGTGTTGTTTGCGATTACGCTGTGACACTAAGTGAAATGTTGCCTTTTCGTTGGCGGTTGAGACGTCTGTACCAATTGTGACAAGGATTCATTCCTCACATGTTTCATTTGAATCTGACTGCGGGTGTGACCGGTCGACAGGGGATGCTCATTCCTCCATGGCACCTGATCCTTTCTCTTGGTTTGTCCATTTTTATCAGATTTGTATCTTTATCCTGGACATCGTAAAGATTTAGACTGTGGTATCTGAGATTTTTTATATTATAGTGGGCTTGGAGTTTCGAATATCCATTGGTACCTTTTCCAATGTATAAAAGTATTTGTCATTTTTTAATATACAAAAGGTCGTCGATTATGCCAAAAAATATTTTCTTTAATTCCGCATTCTGAACAGGCGTATAAAGAGTACAGACGTGTGGCATGTATCACTTTAAGAGAAATATAAAAAATCTCGGATACCGAAGTATAAATCAATAGAATGTCGAGTATATAGATACAAATCCGGTAAAAATGGAAACCGAGAGGTGGGATCAGGTGCCATGGAGGAGTAAGCATCCCCTGTCGACCGGTCACACCCGACGTGAGTCCACAGTCAAGTCCAATGAAACACGTGAGGAGTGTATCCTCGTCACAATTGGTACAGACGTCTCAACAACCGCCAACGAAAAGGCAACTCAACACAAAACAGAGTAGTCGCAAACATTACTATTATACCGACCGTAAAATTTGCGGAACGTTGACATTAAACGCGGTTTTCGATATCCTATGTCAATAATTTGTTAGTGAGTAGTTTACCTCTGTATATGAAATCTTCATATGTTGTACACGCCCTGGCATATCGGATCATTTGTGAAATATAAACTCCATATGCATGTGACTGAAGGATATTACTACTTAAATGTGGAAAATTTACGATGGGAAAGCCGAAATCGTCGCGTTTATCATATAGCTTACTTGCTAATTTCCCGTCGGTGTCTATATTAAGTAAAATGTCTAAGTATGAAGCGTGTGTGCTTGATTCTGTTGTATCTTTAATTTCTAGTTCGCTGGGATATATTGCATTGACATATGTATGAAAATTGTCATTATTAATTGACAAAACGTCGTCGATATATCTAAATGTCAAATTAAACGACACCGCAAACTTTTCTTCTTTTGATTCAGCAGTTTCTGAATGAAGTCTGCTTCGTATGAATAAAGGAACAGGTCGGCCAATAAAGGGGCACAATTGGTTCCCATAGGAATGCCGACAGTTTGTTAAAAGACCACGTCTCCGAACATTACAAATATATTGTCTATTAGAAATTCCAGCATGTTTTTTTTATATCAACTTCAGTGTATTTATCTGTAGAATCAGAGTGGTGTTGGACAAAATAAGTGTCCTGATAGCCTATCACTAGATACATTGTATTTAAATTTCGGGCACCACCTTTAGTGAAAAACAGTTGTCTATGATGCTAAAAAGTGTTTCTTTTAATTTTTTATGTGGTTTACTTGTGTAAAGAGTAGAGAAGTCACATGTTTTTAGCTCTCAGTAAACCCACCAGTCAATTACAAATTTGGTTCCTTAATGTCTGTTTCATCCACCTGTCCCCTTCCATAGGGTCTTGGACATATGTGGCATAGTTCATGTGAGAGGACATGCTAATTTCCACCTCCCATACCTTAGGCGTCGCTCAGAAACTCCAAGTAAGCCCAGCAGTCAATAACAAATTTGGTTCCTTAATGTCTGTTTCATCCCGCCTGTCCCCTTCTGAGGGTCTTGGACATATATATGTGGCAAAGTTCATGTGAGTGGTCATGCCCACCTCTACCAACCATAATTTGGGCGTCGCTCAGAAACTCCCAGTAGGCACAGCAGTCAATAATAAATTTGGTCCCTAAATGTCTGTTTCACCCTCCTGTCCCTGTCTTGAGGGTCTAGGGCATATGTGACATAGTTCCGGTTAGAGGTTATGCCTACCTCTACCTCACATAGCTTGAGCGTCGCTTAGAAACCCCCTGTAAACCCAGCAGTCAATAAGACCCCCCGTCCAAAAATGTCAGTCTTGACCTCTGTGTTCCCTTCCTTAGGTTGTAAGACATATGTGGCATAATTCGTGTGAGAGGACATGCCCACCTCTACCTCCCATATCTGTGGTGTCGCTCAGAAACTCAAAGTAAGCCTAAATTTGATCAAAAAATGTTTGTTTCACCCCTCCAGTCCCCTACCATGGGCGTCGCTCAGAAACTCTCATGGAAGCCCAGTAGTCAATAAGAAATTTAGTCCCAAAATGTCAGTCTTGACCCCCTATGTTCCCCCCCTTCCTGAGCATCTTAGCCATATGTGGTTCATGACAGATGGCATGCCCATCTCTACATCCATTACCTTGGGCGTCGTACAAAAACTCCCAGTAAGCTAAGCAGTCAATTTGAAACATTGGTAAATATAACCCTCGTGTCAATCTATCCATCAATAATAGCCCTCAATAACGGCATTTATGCTTCCTTCTCAATGTAATTTATATACAGCATAACAAAATCATGAATAATACTATAAATGTTATAGTCTGAAGTTGTACAACATAAAGAATCCTTTATAAAATTAATAGAAAATAATTACTTGAAATATTTAACAGATAATACACTGTGAAAGTTCCGAAACGAACGCGACTTATTTCACGAACATTATTGACGGCTGGTCTTGACGGCTGGCTTGATATTGGTATCGAATGGCCATAGTGTCCACATCCGATTTATACAACTTCTAGAAAAGGCAGTTGTACAGTATTGCTGATGTTTCTCCTTTCGACGCGTCGATCATAAATATTGACACTTCGTCAAGCAATCGAATAGAAACACGAAATTTATTAATATTATTCATTTCTATATTCATCCCACAAATCAGTGAAGCATAACATTTTGAAGGGTATTAAATGACATTGGAGACGACAGCAAATTCCGTGTCATTTCCTCTCTGATGAAGGTTTGTACATACAATATAATCATAGCGTTATGTTGTTTTGGTTTTTCTTCCTTTCGTAGATATAGCATTCAGCGCGGGCTCGATTCCTGCTGGAAATTAAGCTGATTTTGTGAGAACTTTTTGGCATGAGGATATATTCCCCTGTGGTATAAATTCTGAAAGAGGATTGAATGTTAATTTTTGTGTACTCAAATGAATAAAGGCAGGTGGTAAACACACGGCCACAAAAAGGTTTCTGTTCTGTTCCTATCATCAGACTTCACTTGATCGTTGTAGCAGAAGGATTCAACGCTAGATTCTGAACCTTCCTTTACAACAATATTGCGTAGTCTTAGTATATGGATAGAAATATTTGTGCAGATTCAGTTATGCAGGTAGTCCATACATGCAATATGTTTTACCTGTACAGCCTATCTTTAAAACGTAGACCGTATTGTTGTGGTTTTTGACTGATCACGGATGTGCCACTTCACTTAAGTAGACCTGCATTGTTGGTTTTAATAGTGATATATATAATAATATATTATTTTTGTCATAAATTGTTAATAGTGCATTATTTCATATTTCATAAAAGTGCAGGAAACTTAGGGACAAAAATGGTGGGTGCATTTAGCATGTGTGTTTGGTTGCTTGCTGTAATCCAGTCTCAACCGGCTGCATGTAGCCATCTGGCTGTAGCACAAACCTTCCCGGCGGACATTCCTGTCTTTAATTTTCACAGTAAGTGATAATGTTATATACATTTTCATATTTATAAAAATGTAAATACATCGCCCAGGTTTCAACATTAGCGCACACTTTACTCGGAAACATACCTCTCTCTAATTTAAGAGTTAGTGATATTTGATTATTCATAAAAGGTAAATACATCCTAAGATTTCTACATTTGAGCCACGATTTTTAATTGGATTTATTTTCTCAAACCTAACTAAAATTTCTCTTAGCTATGAAATTTATCTATACGATAGCTTATATTAACGACATATAATATGCACTCTATACATTCCTTATATTTTTAGCATTTCTAAACGCACTTATAATATTAGATACAAAATTTGCTAATCGTGATCTCCATAGTTTGTTAGTTTCTTATTCACACTTTGCTTATCATGGTCTCTATACTTAGCTTGTTTCTTATTCACATTTTGCTAATCATGATGTATACACACTTCGGGAATCATAATCTCTACAGTCAGTGAGTTTATTGCTAACATTTTGTTAATTATAAACTCTAGTTAGTTTCTTGTTCAAACTTTGCTAAACATGATCTCTACAGTTATTTTCCTGTTCACACTTTGCTGAGCACGGTCTCTACAGTAAATGTTTTGTTCAAATTTTGATTTTTTATCATCTCTACAATTAGTTACTTACTTGTTCACATTTTGCTAACCATGATATTAACAGCTATTTAGTTTATTGTTCACATTTTGCTAATTATGATTTTTAAAGTTAGTTTATGTTCACACTTTGCTAATTATGACATTTACCGTTAGTTAGTTTATTGTTCACATCTTGCTAATCATGATCCTTTCAGTTAGTTTCTTGTTCATACTTTGTGTATCATAATTTGTAAAATTTTATTCTTGTTCACACTTTGCTAATCACGATCTCTTCAGTATGTTAGTTTGTTGTTCACACTTGGTTCATCGTGATCTCTACAATTAGTCATCTTCTTAATCACGCCCTACTTATCATGATCTCAGAAGTTAGTTTCTTGTTAATGGTGATCTCTAAAGTTAGTAAGTTTCTTTTTCACATTCTGCTAATTATGATCATGATCATGATCATGATCTCTACAATTAGTTTCTTGTTCACACCTTACTTATCATACTCTCTGGAGTTAGTTTCTTTTTCACATTTTGTTTATCACGATATGTACAGTTAGTTTCTTGTTCACAATCTGCTTATCATGATCTATATAGTTTGATAGTTGCTTGTTCACACTTATCATTATCTCTAAAGTCAATTAGTTCCTTGTTCAAACTTTGCTAATCATGATCTCTACAGTTAGTTCCTTGTTCAAACTTTGCTAATCATGATCTCTACAGTTAGTTCCTTGTTCAAACTTTGCTAATCATGATCTTTACACTTAGTTCCTTGTTCGAACATTGCTAATCATGATCTGTATATTTATTTACCTGCTCACACTTTGCTAATCTGGGTCTCTACAGTTAGTTTCTTGTTCAAATTTTGATATTATCATGTTCTCTACATTTAGTTAGTTTTTTGTTTACACTTTGCTAATTATGATATTTTGCAGTTAGTTGGTTTTGTTCACACTTTACTTTTCATGGAAAATTTAATCATTTTATTGTTATCATATTAACTCATCAACCACTAAAATGGTCTCGTCTGTACATCAATGAATTAGACCGGTCCAAATGTGTCTTTAGGGGTGAATAGGTTAATGTTTGCACCAACGGCAAGTCCTAGCACCATACTATATGTTGTTACTATATCACCCCCACTCTACATACAATCAATGTTTGATATACTTGAATGTGTCTGTTACTGATATCCCGATAGCCTGTAAATGTAACCTTATGGTACTCACTCCTTTGGTCTTCAATAAATGTAAATAGTAAATACTGTTTCACCAAAAATAAATAAGAGAAATACATAAAACTTTTAAAAATTCAAATATTAACATAACTGTTTATGATGAAGTATTTATCAATCAGAAATTTCAATCAGAACCTCCTTTATTAGCATACTGTAAATGTTTCACAGATAACACGTGATATATATATATATATATATATATATATATATATATATTATATATATATATATATATATATATATATATATATATATATATATATTATCCTTGCTCCTTACTTGTACATTATGCTAAGATTGGTAAAGAAATACATGTATATATGACTGTCCAGGGTTCACACTGCTGTTGGCCTATGTAGCCATTGAGTTATGTTTTGAAGACTGGCTGAGAATATTGTAGTTGGCTAATATTATGGCTGATATTTTTACGTAATTTTCTGTATTTTTTGTGTATCGCATTGCCTTTCAAAAGAGAAAAATATACCGGTAACACAGACACGGACAACCATGTCTGGCAATGCACGTGTTTGATTGGTAACATAAAAACTGTAAAAAATGTATTTACACAATAAACTAAACTTCCTATAGTCTGTAGCATATAGTTTACACTTGTCACATGTTATTGATTGGCTAATGTTTTGGCTGACAGTTTTGTAAGTCCAGGGTGAGCCCTGGCTATTTTCCTGATTAAAATAATACTTTTAATCTTCGATTGTGGAGTATATGTTTTACTTTTTCAGTCCTCGCTATTGCCCTAATAATAATAATATTCATCAGCATAAACGACGACAGCAACAATGACTGTCCTGTACCAGGCCCAGGTAATTATTTGTTTAATTCTTTCTTATTCATGTGGAATTCTACAAAACAGTTATTAACAAAATCGCTTATCTATGTACTAGTAATACATGTTATCAGTACTAAATCAGGGTAAATTTGACTTGCCATCTAATGGGAGAATCATTCTGTATCAACGTTTAACAAAGCAACACAGGTTCACGAGGTAAGGAAGCAACCATTTAATTTTCCAGTGGGCGGTCCAGTATCAATTTTTTATTCTGTGTTTTGTTGTAGTTGAAATTTCCGACCTAACGTTTTTATTTTTTACTCTAATCCTGTCCTAGATTTTTTGTTCCCGTCTATGACGAAGTTACCTATGACTGTATAAAACAGTTTTAGACAATGTATTTAGTCTAATCAGCAGACATTAAGTACACATATAATATATATTTTATTTCTAATGCAGTGGCGGATCTAACTTTTTTCAGTAAGGGTGGTGGAGGTGGAAGTTAGTTTGTTTGTTTGTTTGTTTATTGTTGTTTAACGTCCCACACAAGAATATTTCACTCATATGGAGACGTCACCAAATGCCGGTGAAGGCCTTCAAATTTTGACTTATGCTCGGCACTTACGGCCATTGATCAGTGAGGGTTCTTGAACGTGGCGACATCTACTATGACACGGGACTTCCAGTTTTTACTGACTAATCCGAAAGACAGGAAACCAACCTGCCGCCGATGGGACTCGAACTCACGACCTCACGATCCAGAGTCAAGCGCGCTACCGACTGAGCCAGCCCGGCTCGTGGAGGTTAGTTATGGTAATATAAAATGAAACTACATATTATGCATTTAAAATTGTTACATTACAATATATTACTCACTCCGCATATTTCTATATGACATAAAACTACACCACTATTACTAATATGAAAATATACAAACCAGGTGAAATTTAGACACGCACAGACCCCTGAAAATACAGAGGAGAGATCAGGTGTCATGAAGGAATAAGCATCCCCTGTCGGCTGTTCACACCCGCCGTGAGCGCACAAGTGAATTCACATAAACTGATATATCACACTAACATGTATCTCGAAAGAAGTTTGTTGAGCATACATGTCCATGGTATGCTCCCGTAGAGTTAAAAAAATACAAAAGACGACATCCATGTAGCTTGAAGACACTGAAATATTACCCCTTTATCCTTCAAACATATACCATTTATAGACTGAATAAATCTGAAAACGAAAAGAAATTCGACAAACATAACTGAATGCTAGAAATTTTTAGGAGAGACTGACTTTATGCTTATGGGTCTGGGGTACTCTTGGGTATGTTACTCTACAAATCCCAAGAAGTCTTTAGTTCTGTTCTTTTAAAAGGGTCCATTGATATACAAAGAGTACATTATTTTAGGTTCCAGACATCAGATTGGAACCTGTTTATATCTCATATGCACTACATTGACAGACTGATTACATTCCCACAGTGAATTGATTTTCAGCAATCAGTTTCAACTGTTGTTGTATTAATGGTTGTTTTGTTGTTTAACGTCCCACTCAAGAATCTTTCACTCATACAGAGACGTCAACAATGCCGATGAAAGGCTTCAAAAGTGTGTGTGTGTGTGTGTGTGTGTGTGTGTGTGTGTGTGTGTGTGTGTGTGTGCATGCTTGCGTACATGTGTCTGTGTGTTTTACTAAAGCCAAGATAGTCATCTTTTTACAATGGTTACTCTTAGACGAATTTCGGCTATACTTTTAGATTTATTTTTTGATCTGTATGATACCTCTTTCCCTTTAGAAAATAGATATACATTTTAAATTGGAGCTCAACTGATGAAGTCTTACTGACAGAAACGATCGTCTTGAGCATTAAAACTTTGGTATTATGTTTATGATATTTATTGTTATCATCGTAATTGTTGAGTGTTTTATCGTCAAAGGAATTTAAAACAATTTTTCTTTCAGTTTGTGACGATCCGGTACCTATTTTTGGCGGTTCTGGTCTGGGTGGTTTTTCCGACACATCTTTTGATCCAGACATTGTTTCAGGTATAGCTGGAACTGTTGTAACGTACATGTGTCCAAGTCCTGGTTCAAGAAAGGTCCTATTTGCCTGTGGTATCAACGGTGATTGGATCCCTGATTTCCCAGCAACGCTCAATAATTCATGTCTGAACTAATGGCATTCAAGACAAAAATGATACTTCTGAGGTATTTATTCAGTTTTGTAATTAAAATTGACGCTCCATCAAATTTGCTGTGGTTAATACAAATAAGAGATATTGTAATATTACTACTATGTACAAAGTACTTTTGGTCATTTGAAAGATAACTTCCGAGACCTTCTATCAAATGAATAAACGGGGGTTTCAAAATAACCGGTGTATAATGGTAATAAAAAAAACCTAGCCGGGGAATCGAAGTCATTTAAAATAAAGCAGTATATCGGTGTATAGTATAATCCATATAACCTGCCCGGGGGGGGGGCGTGAGTCCTGTGAACTCTTTCTTACCTGGACGAGTTTAAATTTTAGGTAACAAAACAGAATATGTCAATGACTAGAGAAATCGTGCCAACTTTTCATTTACATAAGAGATTATCCAGCGCGTGTTTTTCTCGAGCAGTTTGTCATAAAATGCTGAAAAGAGAGTAGCATTTTCCATATGATTATCAAAACGTTACTCCGCCCCGCCATCATATGTAAATCGGATCACAACATGGCTCAACATATGTGGGTTCAATATAAGTGGGTTCCATATAAGTTGGTTCCATATATGTGGGTTCCATGTAAGTGGGTTCAATATAAATGGGTTCCATATATGTGGGTTTCATGTAAGTGTGTTCCATATAAGTGGGTTCCGTATAAGTGGGTTCCATGTAAGTGGGTTCCATATAAATGGGTTCCATATATGTGGGTTCCATGTAAGTGGGTTCCGTATAAGTGGGTTCCATGTAAGTGGGTTCCATATAAATGGGTTATATATATGTGGGTTCCATGTAAGTGGGTTCCGTATAAGTGGGTTCCATGTAAGTGGGTTCCATATAAATGGGTTTCATATATGTGGGTTCCATGTAAGTGGGTTCCGTATAAGTGGGTTCCATGTAAGTGGGTTCCATATAAGTGGGTTCCATCTAAATATAAGTGGGTTCCATATATGTGGGTTCCATATAAGTGGTTCCCATGTAAGTGGGTTCATGGTGTCATGGAGGAGTAAGCATCCCCGGCGACCGGTCACACCCGCCGTGAGTCCACATTCAAATCAAAATGAAATATGTGAGGAACGAATCGCCGTCACAATTAGTACAGACGTCTCAATAACCGCCATCGAACAGGTAAATCAATATTTCATTAAGTGAAACAGAGCAATCGCAAACAAAAATATTATACCGACCACAAAACTTGCAGAACGTTGACATTAAACGCGGATAGATATGATATATATATATATATATATATATATATATATATATATATATATATTTATATATATATATATATATATATATATATATATATATATATATATATAACCTTTGTTTTCTTTTTTCAGGACATGTTATTGAAAGCAACAGACAGATGTTTGTAAAAAAG
Organism: Atrina japonica; assembly: GCA_030159075.1. NCBI lineage: Eukaryota > Metazoa > Mollusca > Bivalvia > Pterioida > Pinnidae > Atrina > Atrina japonica. Next base: position 672,127 of record BROG01000067.1, on the reverse strand, counting down.
ACATCTAACTTTGAATAAACGTTGCATTTGATTTCAATATAGTTTATTTCTTTATCTTTATAACAATGGGACCTGGCTTAAACCGTAAATGAAAATCTAACCCGGATAACACCAGTCTTCATATTCCTCCTATCTCAAATTCTGACTGCTCCAAAAACTCCAGAACTGCATTTACGGTGAAAGTGTGTCAACCAGAAAATATTGATACTGGAGGATCATGGGATTTGTGGCGCGAAATAGGGAGTAATACATTGTTCGTAAACATGTGCAATGGAGCAAAATTGTAGTATTTTAAGTTACATATATCTTCTGTCAGCCATTTTGAAATCGTAGTTCTTTCAGGGAAGGAATGAGTGTTCATCCTCAACTTGATAGTAGTCTCTGATTGGTCTGTCCTATTTTTGCAGAGGTGACGAGAGACCAACGAACATGTTGCCTTCAAACATGAACATCTGACTTTCAGACATCATTGCTATACATTCGGAAAATCGGATATTGATTTTTACAATGGGTACTCTGAGACCGATTTGGCAACGAATTTAGATATATGATTTGCCTTGTACGAATACCACTTTTTTCTTTCGGAAATATATCTATATTGAATTCGAGTTCAGCTGACGAAGTCTTATTAAGAAAAACGATCGCCTTGAGCATTTAGTAAAACTACAATTTTGGTATTGTTAATAATATAGATATAAATAACAAAAGGACAATACAATTTCTCCATACTTCGTCACTGGATATTTCTAAATTGAAGTTTTCCATGGAGCTTCATGTTTCCTTAGCAAATGGAAACACAGCACTAAAACAGTATCTTTTGGGCAATTTATTTACAGGGTACGCTGATGAGAAAGAATGTTTTCGACTAAAGTATAAACAGTACAAGGGGCCTCCGTGGCCGAGTGGGTAGAGCATTGCGCTTTAAATCACACGGCCTCTCACCTCTGGTTCGAATCCCGCTAGGGTCATTTCGAATTAAGTGGGAAAGTTTGCCAGTTTTCTTGCGGAAGGTCGGTGGTCTTTACCCGGGTAACCGGGGTTTCTCCTCCATAAATAAAAACTGGACGCCATCATATGACTGAAAAATTGTTGAGTATGGCGTAAAACAAAAAATCAAATCAAAATAAAAAATAAACAGTACAAGTATAAAAATAAAAAAGTTCTGCTCTTACTATTTGTACATAATGTGCAATAGTAAATAAGATCTATAAGCAAAGAAAAACATTATATATATATATATATATGTGTGTGTGTGTGTGTGTCTGTGTGTGTGTGTGTGTGTGTGTGTGTGTGTGTGTGAGAGAGAGAAAATAAGGTAAAGTCCAGTGTGGTATTCATATACAAATAATAAGACGGAGTTAATCAATGGCAATTGAAAAAGTGTCAACCCTGGGGTTCTCATGCAATTTTCACAAAATATATAGGAATTTACGATTCTTTATGCCTGTGTTATTGTATATTTTGTTTTTGTTATCAATCTAAGTCGTAAAAAGTGAAGAAAAAAGCTAATGCCCCTTTAAACGCTTCTGAATCGGAAGAATAAAATCGTAATAGTAAAATATATTTTGATATTAAACATTTGTTCTTTGAACAGTATTCTATCTGTCATTTGGTATTTTATTGTCATTACTAATGGGGTATACATGTAAGGAAGCAATGCAAATATATAATATATATATATATATATATATATATATAATATATATAATATATATATATAATGAAAAAATATATGGTACATGCATATAGTAAATATCAATGAAAGGAAATCCGTAGAGAAATTATATAAAACACTGATCTTCTTGTGCAAACATTTTCCTCCTGTAAAATTTATTATAATTTTATATTTCTCGTCCTTATTTACACCGTGAACACAGCACTACTTCACATTGGTTTATTTAAGCAGCACGAGTAGCTGTAATAATAATTTGAATAGGTCGACCTGCAACAACTACATCTAAAAGCAACATCGAAAAAATCGTGATATCCTATAAAAAGATGTCCAATACACCGTGAGAAAGTAAGCCCGGTTGACAAACTTGTCGTTAGCAAGAGGTCATGGCATTTTGTCGAAGCATGTAAAGCTTTGACAAAGACGTGCAAGATGGATACCTCATTTTTAACAGACGTACATAAGAAAGCTCGTGTTGTAAATGCAAAAGAACTTCTGAAAATGTACCCTAAATAAAAAGGGTTTCAACGATTTAGTGACTTGTGGTGAGACCAGGGTTTACTATTTAAACAAAAGAAGAGAGTTTTCCAACCGAATTTGGGCCACCAAAAAATACGAGACGCACATGTATTACCAAGCGATTACTCACGGAGAACAGGTTTTGTATGGAATTTTTCTTCGATAACAAGGGTCTTGTCATGCAAATTTTATATTTACCTCTCAAAATATATATCTACAAATAATATGGAAAAAAAGACAGGTGAATATAGTTTTCAGAAAATAAAGTATAATATTGAAATTCCACTTTTCTTAGGATAAGTATATAATGTCCGAGGGTTAACAAATAAAAGCATTGTTCTCGTTTATTTAAATACGGTCTGGAAGTTTTACTTATGTTTGATGGACATAGAGATCTGCAGACTTAATACAGAAAGAATACAGAAATGATATTTATGACATATAATACGTAACATGTGTAATTATTCAGTTATTATATGTTCCTATGCAATACGTAACGCCGTATTTTCAATGCAGATGGAAACAGAAATATTTGCCTACTTTTCTAAACAGATTTTTCATTAAAACAAAATATTCAGTCAAATAAATGATGGACATGTAATAAATACAAAACCACAAAAAAACCACATGACTTTGCATTTGATAGTTGAAAGGGGAAGAGTTTTACTCGAGCTACGCTCTCGTGGAATCATTTTATCATTCGCCCTATAACATTATATATATATATATATATATATATATATATATATATATATATTATATATATATATATATATATATATATAATATATATATGGATGGAGAGAGAGAGAGAGAGAGAGAGAGAGAGAGAGAGATCTATTGTACAAGTAATATAATATTATAAACATAATGCCAAAGTTATAATGCTCTAGACGATCGTTTCTGTCAATAGACTTCATCAGTTGAGCTCCAATTTAAAATGTATATGCATTTTCTAAAGAGAAAGTGGTATCATACAAGGTCAAATAATTAATCTAAAAGTATATCCGTCTAAGAGTAACCACTGAAACAGATGATTAGCTTAGCTTTAGAAGACTTTTGAATTTAAATGGTGTTATCAGTGCCAAACACTACTTTAGTATAAGAATAACAGCTGGTACCGAAATACTAGGTCCTAGGTTTTTGTATACCCCTCGGGGACTCAAACGGTCCACCACAGTGGCAACGACCTAGTGGTTAAATAAATTTATAAACATAATACCAAAGTTATAATGCTCAAGACGATCGTTAATGTTAATTTGACTTCAATCAGTTGAGCTCCAATCTAAAATGTATATGCATTTTCTACAGAGAAAATGGTATCATACAAGGTCAAATAATTAATATAAGAAATGATTTATACCACATTTAAAATCATTTAGAAAAGGGAAACTGTCTATCAATTTAACTTAAACGGGCATTAGCTGTGTATTTCCAAACCACATTTGTCCTTTTTTTACTACTTAGATTTGATATACAATAGCAAAAACGAAGATATATACATAGGTAAAACAATTCTTTAAATGCCTATATATTTTGTGATAATTGCTTGAGAAAACCCAGTTTTGGCACCTTGGTTTTTTACTTGCAATAACCCTTTAGCAGTAACTGCAGTCCTGTGCATTTGGTTGGCAAAATGACACAGATACAAAAACAAAGACGTTGTTATAGTAACTGATTGTTTCTTGGTGTCATTTTCCGGAAATCTGTATCATTTTGCCAACTAAAGACTGGCAAAATTACAGGAACGCAGTTACTGCTAAAGGGTCTATTGATTAACTCAACCTTACTATTTGTATAATGAATACCGCACGGGACCTTACCTTATTTTTACACAATGTATAGCAATATAAGATTTTTTATGCCTATGCCTATTCACATAGCTTATTTTGTTATCATACATAAAGTATAAATAGTAAAAGTAAAAAAAATCGAAAAAATTTTTTGATTTTTTAGGTTTTTGATCCGGATTTTTCTTGCGCGCTGCTTCAACTTTGGTTATGCTTAATGATTTCCCGGTATGTGTCTTTGCGTATATCAAAAATAAAGATGCTTGATATTCTTACAATACATCAAAATATTCACAATCTTATCTTATTCTGGCGTAGAGTTTCAGACTTTGACCTCATTGTTTTTTTTTTTTTTTACATAAATGGACTAGTGACAATAATCTGGTCTTCAGATATATCTGCGTTTTATTTCATGATCGGCGCAAAGACACATACCGGGAATCCCTAAGCATAACAAAACTGAATCGGTGCATGAAAAATCCGGATAAAAAAACGGACTACGTAAGAACTAAAAAATGATCAGTTCATTTTGCTGGGCATATTACATTCACATGAGATTCAAAATTCTCACAATTAATGAAAAACGTTGACGATATCAAAATTTCAAAATATAGGCGTAGCACATTAGGTTTTGTTTTCTTCCCTAAGAAGCTTCTGAATCAAGTCTGTTTCATATGAATAAAGTAACAGGATGGCCAAACCGGGATTGTCGACGGTTTGCCCGAAAGACCAGGCCCGAAGTCACCGATTTTACTAATTGTTCAAGCTCAACTTTTATCTTATTATTTTGTTCATATGTTTATAATATTTATTCGTAAACCTTTTGTGTCACCATTCACATATAATGTTTTGCATCACACTTATGATTCTTCTGTGATAAATGAATAAATACCTTGGGTACGGTTACTCAAAATTTGAGTACGTACTCATTTTTTTAATCAAATTTCCGATATTGTCTTTCAAACGAGCTATAGTATTTATTATTACTTACCATTGTATGTCTTCAATACACAAACATGTCTAGTAACAGAATAAATTTTGCGTGATTTACTTTAATATCATATAAAGTTAGTTGAGCTTGAGTAATGAGTAAATTTGGGCCTTGTCGCTAAGCACTGCATATTTATGGTCCATTAACATTTTCCAATTCATTTCATTTACAAGTTTTGTTTCTTTCGTTTTATTTTTATGTGCAAGAAGACTTGGAAAAGATATATTATTTACCTTTAGCGGAACTAATAAAAACCTCTAACAATTACGTTTTAATTGCAATGTGTATATTCTTATTTGGTACATAATAAACATTTGCAAATTAAAAATTCTAAACTGAATAGAGGCGAATTTCCGCAATCCTTTGCAATTCGGGAAAAACCTGAAATTTTAGAAATGATAATATACAGCTGTATACCGGGAAATTTTCGTTCTCACACGAGAATTGTCAAGTTTTAATATTGAATTTGAATTTTGAATTTTATTTTACGCCATGCTCAACAATTTTTCAGTTATATGGCGGCGGACAATTTTTAAAGGTGGAGGAGAGAACCCGGTTACAATGTACCCCGGAAGAGACAAAATTTAATAAAATTAAAAAAAATTAAATCTCAAACTTAATTGATTTTCGTTGATTGCATTGAAACTGAATTTTAATAATGTCTGAGGAAGGTCAAAAATCAAGACTGGCGCAGTCAGTCTTAGGCCATCGTATATATTGTCAATGTAAGACAACTTATAATTAGGAAAAGAAACAAAAACAATGCAACCTAACCTCATCCTACTGTTTGGATTCAGCTGAGTTTGTTAGATTTGCCCCTGTCATCGCCTTATGGTTTAATTTGCAATTACATGTACGTTGAAATTATAAAACCTCTTCGAACATTTTCAGAATGCCTTAGTATGTTCATGAGTCAAAATTGTTTTGGGATGAAATCATCATGAAACATTTATCAGTTCTGTTTTCTGTCTCACTATCTTAAGCTTGATTTTGACTTGGTATTTCTGCGGTGGAGGACTAGAACATCGTATATGGGACATGTACATAATGCTTGATCAACAAGAAATATTATCCATCATATTTTGAAATACATTCCCCATTCAGATTTCATCTGTGATCTCATTGTGATTCTGATGTAGAATGTCCTGTATTCAAACTACATTGTAAACCCTTGCCGACACCTTCATATTTCATTTGAAAGGGTTCCCCTTTGCTAAATAGCTTATATTTAACTTATAATGATGGTGTTAAATATTGACTAACATTGAATATTCAGTGTACTGTTTATTTTAATGTTAATAAACTGGACTTCGAATATACTGGTCTTTGGGTAATCAAGTTGATAAATCAGTTAACAACTGGATTGCATGTTAATAGGAATTTTTATAGCTATCCAGAAATAAACATGGATTTGTGATTGTTCATCTGTACAACGATAATCTTTGATAAGAGTTTTATCTATGAATTACTGTGTGTCCACCTATCTTTCTATCTAATTCATTCTGTCTTTGTCGATTTCTATCGAAGTTTTGTTCAAAAGTAAAGAATTATTTCATACATCGTTTTGTCTATATCATCAAGAATAATGTTGGAAAAGATAAATTTGTCACAAGGGAAACAACTCATACATGGTGAATTATATGTTTTCAATAATTAGAGTTATTTTCCATGAATATGCAACAGGTTGCTAACTAAGGGCGAATTTATCGGCGAAAGCTGGTTTTGGTTCTGTTTCTGGATTGAACATAGTTTAAGAATAGGTTTGTTAGGTCTGAAGCTATGCAGTAAATGGAAGGTTTGCATTTCAAAATAACCGACACATTAGGGATTGCTGTGTATTAATGTGTAAACCGCATTTTTAGAGTAAATTTTGCCAAGTTTTTACAGTATCTGAAACACTATCTAATCTTTATTAAACACTAGTTTCAAAACTTTATTAATAAAACAATGTATGCCACAAAAAGTTACTCACTTGTTTTATCACTCGCCTGCTGCGTCTTTTTATGCCATCTTTGAATGTTTAAGACTGCATGTATACTACAGAAATCACCTCTAGAGGTAGGTTTGTGTAGCTTCCCGATCTAGTTTGAAACTGTTAGTGATAAATGAAAAAAAAACCATATTGGTAAAATGAATGAAAGGTTAACCAAACTATCTATAAACCAGTACCAGTTTATAGACGATAAATAAAATACCCTAAAATTAAACTATGATATATATATATATATATATATATATATATATATATATATATATATATATATATATATATATATATATATATATATATATATATATATATATATATATATAAGACGAGGCTATCGGATATGTGTTGGCATTGTCAAAGAGAGCAGAAGTACCTGTGTTTTTACTATAGTATTACCCGAAGAAAAATATTAAATAAGGTAAGAGTTAACGCAGGTAGTCAAAAAATGGAATTTATAAACAGGGCGAGATTAAAGATTTAAAAAGTATCAGATACCAAAGTATAAATCGTTAGGATGTCCATGATATAGGTACAAATCTGGTAAAAATGGACAAACACGAAATTAATAGGTGGGATCAGGTGCCATAGAGGAGTAAGCATCCCCTGTCGACCGGTCACACTAGCCATGAGTCCACAGTCAAATTAAAATGAAATACGCGAGGAACGAATCGTCGTCATAATTGGTATAGACGTCTCAACAACCGCCATCGAACAGGTAACTCAACATTTCACTTAGTGAAACAGAGAGTCGCAAACAACACTATAATACCGAACGTGAAATTTGCGGAACGTTGACATCAAACGCGAATTTTTGATATTCCTGTGTCAATAATTTGTCAGTGAGTAGTTTACCTCTGCATTTCAAATGTCCATATGTTGAACACGTACTGGCATATATCTGATCATTTGTAGAAAAATACACTCTTTATGCGGATAATTATGGGATATTACTACTTAAATGTGGTAAATTAACGATGTGAAGCCCAAAATCGTCGCTTTTGTCGTATAGCTTAGTTGTCAATTTCCCGTCCATGTCTATAGTAAGTAAAATGTCTAAGCATGAAGCGTGTGTGCTTGATTCTCATATATCTTTAATTTCTAGTTCCCTAGATATATCGAATTGACATATGTATGAAAATTGTCATAATTGATTGACAAAACGTCGTCGATATATCTAAATGTCAGATTAAAGGACACTGCTAACTTTTCTTCTTTTGATTCAGTTTGAAGATGAAAAAAAATTATTTCATTCGGACCAATGAAATGACCGTGTTGCGTAATATCCAAGGCTATCTCGGACAAATATGTTTCAAAATATGGGTAATTTTGAGCTCCTACAGCTGAATCGTACCAACCGCCTGTTTTATTGTAAAACTTATTTATCAGGAGATACAGAGGCACGCAAAACGTATCCATACACTATTATTTTTACTATATTAATTAATCAAAATATAGTATCTTAAATAAAATATTTAATTCACATTTAACAGTGTAAATTCTATTGAAATGAGATCAAATATAATATATATTCTATTGAAATGTGATCATATATATATATATATATATATATATATATATATATATATATATATATATATATATATAGATATATATTTAAATGTGATTTTATATGAAATATACAGTAAAATCTAATTAGAGTATAGCTACTTTTTTGTGCGTCTCTATATTTACTAATTAGGCAGTTACCAGGATGCTGGTTTTAGTATTTGAAATGACATGTTACTGTCGGTTGAAACGAACTGAATTTATAAATTACTGTCTTGGCTGAGGGTATATCTTGATGTACTATAATCAGAGACATACATGTCTCTGCTATAATTAAAATACATCGATGGGATAAGACTCGGTATTGTGCTATATTTTAAAGGAGTATTAGCTGTGTTTACCAAAATATATTTCGATTTTTTTTTCTACTGTTACTACTTGTACTTGATGCACAATAACAAATAAGAAATATACACAGGTTCCGGTTAAAGAACTCTCATTGTCCAATGGCCGTCAGTGACGAGCATAGGCCAAAATCTGAAGTCCTTCACCGGCATTTGGTATGAGTGAAAGATTCTTGAGTGGGACGTTAAACAACAATACTACCAAACAACCAAGCAAAAAAGCCCGTTTATTTGATGATAAATACGTCTAATTGCATTAGCAATTGCACTTTATCTGACAATCGTATCAGTTTCTGAAATCCGGGATCTTAAACTGAAAAACTTAGTTGTTAATAAAGATTATAACTTCACCTTAGAAGAATATTAATCACGTATTGTTCATTTATCTAAGAATGATGAAGTGAAAAACAAAAGCTTTAAAAGTAACATTCTTTAAGGTAAAGATTATTTCCTTTTGATTTTGTCATCAATTGATTTCCAAAGTTGGAGAGAATGCAAGTATATTCCACAGTGAAAATTCCGTGACACCGATATGGCAAGTTTACGTACCATAGTGTCTCACAACATAATCGTAAGGTTAGTTAGTTTTCGTATTTTTTTTCTGGTATACAGTGTTCTAAAGGTGTGCTGGAAACTTCTGGCACACAGTTTAAAGCAGAATTGTATCCCAGTTCTAGCACACAATCATTATATCTATATATATTACCATTTCCTGTGAATCTGTAGTCAGTTGGATACGAAATTCATTCTATATAATTGACTTTTCGGGGAGGTTTTCATATGACGTAACAGCTGAACAGCCGTGTGTCAAGCATTGAATATGTGTGTAAATATTTTAGATTCCGGCACATTACATTTTGGTCGGTATGCAGCAACCTTGTGGCATACTCACAAAATACCGGACCCAAAACATATAGAACTGAAAAATTTTACTTTTTATTGAGGTAAAAAATCAGTTACCAGCCATGTAATGTTACATTATGGTACAGTATGCAGAAACCTTGCGGCACACACATAACATACTGGATCCAAAACATATAGAACTGAATATATAAATATAAAATATATATATAAAAGTTTTACTTTTTATTTAGGTAAAAAAATCAGTTATTTATACATTTCTATATTTTTAACATTAATTCTAAAAACAATTTACAGACAAATTCTAAAATTTAAGTAAAATTATTTTCTTCTTGACAGGGTGCTTTTGCTCTTGAAAGCTTTCAGAATATTTTCGCCGTTTGGGCTTTTGAGTTGAATGCATTGCTGCTCGATGAATCTCACATCTGCAGCTTGTTTATGGCATACACTGAAAATGAAAAAAAAAACATTAAATTTTCTAAGTTAATGGTGATATATAAATGATTTAACAATGAATAAATAGTTTAGACATTGTTGCCATTAAAACTGGATGCTTCAATCTATATAATGATTTAAAAACACTTTTGCTGTATGCTTGAGGATCAAATGAAATTGCTCAAATACTGTATTATAATCTCAGATACCAAAGCATAAATCATCATTAAAATATACCAATTAATAAGATACCAATCAATGTCTGTTTATATATACGTCTAATAGCATTAGCAACTGCACTTTTTCTGACAATCTTTGCAGCAGTCTCTGTTGCCAACTCGTGTGGTTAATAAATCAATTTAATAAATTTTTCACCGTAAATGATGGACTTTTTCCCCGCATTTAGATAGGAGATTGAATAGCCATGATTTGGTGACACAAACCTACCAAAACTCTATCAGTCTCTCATAGCCTGCAGGAATGGGGTTTGGAATTGTTTTCCGGACACACAGTGTACCGAACAGGTCTGGCTCAGTCGGTAGCGCGCTCGACTCTTGATCGTGAGGTCGTGAGTTCGAGTCCAGTCGGCGGCGGGTTGGTTTCCTGTCCTTCTCGTGTCGCGGTACGTGTCAGCACGTTTAAGAACCGTCACTGCTCAATGACCGTAAGTGCCGAGCATAGGCCAAAATTTGAAGCATCTCTCCGGCATTTGATGAAAGAGTGAAAGATTCTTGAGTGGGACGTTAAACAACAATAAACAAACAAACAAACACAGTGTGCCAAAAATGTGCAGGAAACTTTTGGCATATTTCTGGCACACAGTTTGAACCAAGCCTAGCACATAGTTTGCTAAGGAAGCAGAATTGTAACCCAGTTCTGGCGCACAGTTTGGTAGGGAATGCAATTTAGATTCCGGTACATCTCTGGCACAGCCACGTAATGTTACATTTTGGTAGAGTATGCCGTAACCTTGCGGCAGCCTCACAGCACACTGCATCTAAAACATATAGAATCGAGTATATGACATTTTACTTTTTATTGAGGTAAAAATCAGTTATTTATACATAATTATTTTTAAATTAAAAAAAAGCAAATTGCAGACCAATCCTAAAATTCAAGTAAAATTATTTTCTTCTTGATAGGATGCTTTTGGTCTTGAAAGCTTTCAATCTTTTCGCCGTTTGGGCTTTTAAGTTGAAGGACGAATCTCGCATCTGCAGCTTGTTTATGGCATACTCTGAACATAAATGATTTAAACTTTAAAACATCAAAGGTAATGATTTGGCAAATGAAGACATGCTTTAGAAATAATTTCCATGAAGCTGGATGTTTCAATTCATATAAAGGATGCAAAACTTTGGTGCTGAGGCTAGAGAATCAAATGAAAATGCTCAAATATAGGATATGAAATATCATTAAAACACATTCAAAGATACCAATAGATGCCTGTCTCTTTTGTAATATAAATTTACACACGTCTAATAGCTTTAACAACATCCCTTTTCCTATAAAGCTTTGTAGTAGTCTCTTTTGCCAACCCTTGTGGTTCAAAGAAGCCATCTAATATCTCCCTCCGTAAATGATGGACCTTCCCCCCCTGCATTTTGACGAAGACTTCAGATTCGAGTTTTGGGAACATAAAGATCCTAAGACTCTACTAGTCTCTCATAGCCTGCAGGAATAAGGTCATCATGGGATATCAGTTGCTGAAATGCAGATAGATGAAAAGGTTTTGTTAGTTACAATAAAAATGATAAATTCAGTTTAGGAGAATCTTTATCGTGTGTTGGTTATTTATCTAAGAATGATGGAGTAAAAAAACGAAAGCTTTAAAGGTTATATTCTTCAAGGATAAGTTTATTTCTTTTTATCAACAGCTGATTTTCAAACTCGAAGGGGAATGCAAGTACATTCCACCTTCACACAGTTGTGGTACCTTTCTTGGCAAGTTTTGCGTTACATGGTGTCCTACAGCCTAATTGTAATGTTAGATTTCGTATGCAATGTTTTTTTTTCGTATGCAATGTTTTTTTCTGGCATAAAGTATGCCAAAGATGTGCTGGAAACGTCCGACACACAGTTTGAAGCAGAATAGTTCATTCCGGTGAATCTATGGTACAGTCACGTAATGATACATTTTTATACAGTATGCTGCAATCTTACGGCACATTCAAAACACACAGGATATAATAAATACAGAACTGGATATGGGAAGTTTTACTTTTTATTGAAGTCGAAAATCAGAATTTATATCTATATTTTTAACATTAATGTAAAAAATTAATTACAGTCAAATTCTTATACTTAAAAAAAATATTTTCTTCAGGAAAGGGTTTTACCGTTGAAAGCTTTCGGGATATTTTTGCTTTTAGGGGGCTTTTGAATTGAATGCATTGATAAACGATGAATCGCGCGTTTGCAGCTTGTTTGTTTGTTTGTTTTTTTTTTTTTTTGTATGTTTGTTTTTGGCATTCTCTGACAATAAACAAAATTCCTAAGGCCATTGTGACATGTAAATGTTTTAGCAAATGCAGAACTTTTTAAAGAAAATAATTTGCATGGAAACTGGGTGTTTCATGAATTCAAAACTTTGGTGCTGTTTTCTTGAGAATCAAATGAAATTGCTCTAATATTGGATATGAAATACCATCAAAAATATCTAAAGATACCAATGAATGCCTGTTTATTTGGTGATAAATTTACATACGTCTAATAGCATTAGCAACTGCACTGTTTCTCATAATTTTTGCAGGGGTCCTTGTTGCCAACTCGTGTGGTTTAAATAATCCATCTGATGGACCTTCCCCCTGCATTTGGATCGGAGACTGGGGACCCTGAATTTGGGGATACAATGCCCCAAAGACTTCCAGTCTATCATAGCCTGTGGGCATATCGTCATCAACTGATAATCAGTCTCATATCCTGCAGGAATGGCGTCATCAAGAGAGCTTAAGGTGAGCTAAAATGATGTACGTGTATTTATTTTTAAAACATTGACATCCCCAAAGTGAGACATATCCAAACTTGTTGATAACAAAACGAAGGTCGTGGCATGATTAAAGGGGCATTAGCTGTGTTTATTCCAAAACGTTATTTCGATTTCTTTCCACTTTTACTTCTAGTAATACTTGTACTTGAGGTCAAACCCCAAATAAATGCTATATACAGGCCTACAAAAATCTTATATTCCTATATATTTTGTGAAAATAAAGTCAGGTCCAGTGTGGTATGCATATACAAATACTAGGTTTTGATCAGTTGCAAGTGAACAATTGCAACACTGGGCTTCTCAAGCAAATTTCACAAAATATATTGGAATTCAAGAATTTGTTTGCCTGTATACATGTATATCTTTTTTTTAAATATATCAAAAGGAAAGAAATGTCTGATTTCAATGCACCTTTTAAACAAAGAAAATATGTCGGTATCGGAAAGTCTTTCAATAATGTATGGTCAACCAGACAGAAAAACAACAAAATTAACAGATAATTATTGTCAAAACACACGCTTTCAACTTATCCTTTTTTAAATCATAAAATCGCAAAAATTATTTCTCCCTAAAATTACATACCATATATTTTTGACAAAACGCTACAAAACATGTACAGTATTTGGGATAAAATGCTAACTGGGCCCTAATGGAATTCTGGGAAAATGTCTTATTATAATTACATGTACATCACAAATATGTATAAAAGTATTAAATCTTTGGTGAATTTACATATGTCAACATATATCTGCAGTTCTGCAATGGGATAAATACAAGGGAATCTCCGACCTTTTCATTCTTTATACTGATGTAATATTTCGCTCCAATAGCACCATCTAATTCTACACTTTCCAAAGTTAACATATTATTCAGTTTTACAGTGTTACTCTTAGACGGATGTTGGCAATACATTTAGATTTTTATTTGGCCTTGTAAAGCCAACCTGGCTCAGTCGGTATCATGCTCGACTCTTGATCGTGAGGTTGTGAGTTCGAGTCCAGCCGGCGGCAGGTAGTTTTCCTGTTTTTCGGATTAGACAGTGAAAACTAGATCCCGTGTCACAGCACAGCAGATGTCGTTACGATAAAAAAACTCAATGCTCAATGGCTGTAAGTTCCGAACATAGGCCAAAATATGAAGCCTTTCATCGGTATTTGGTGGACGTCTCCATATGAGTGAAAGATTCTTGGGTGGGACGTTAAACAGCAATAAACAAACAAGCATGAATAAAGTAGGCAACGTTAAAGTATTTTCTTAGCTCCAGTACATTCCAACATATTATAACACATGATATCCATCAGTATGTAAAAATTAATGTATAAATTATTTGTTGAGTTTTTTGTTTGTTTGTTTATTGTCGTTTAACATCCCACTCAGTGATCTTTCATTCATATGGAGACGTCACCAAATACCGGCGAAGGTCTTCAAATGTTGGCCTATGCTCGTCACTTTCGTGACATCCGAAGGACAGGAAACCAACCTGTTCGTCGGTTGGACTCGAACTCACGACCTTACGATCAAGAGTCGAGCGCGCTACCGACTGAGAGTAATGTATCGGGATTATTATGTAATTTTAATGCCTTAAAGAAAATGGCTATATTTTTATAAACTTATTTAAAATACTGTAAATTAATACCAATATGCTTTGATAAAATATCTACACATAGCTAACTCAAATTCTTATATATTTGCCATTTTCATTTGAATATAAGTATTGAATTCCTCTAGTGACACTTTATGTGTCTGAGAAATTACAGTAAATAATTTGAACTTGAACTACATGTTTTTCGTTCGTGACATAACACCGTCAATGATACAATAAAGAGAGATTTGAAAAAGGCGTGCTTGTTCATATAATTATTTGTTATATTAGAATTTTCAAAATTTTGCATTTTAATATTCATTATAATAGTATTGTCATGTTGCAAACTTTGAATTTACTGGTTGTGTTGTAAATTTTGTATTTACACCCACCCAGTAAATTCAGTATAATGAATTTTGGAGAACTAAATTTTGAAAGGTAAAATATAATATATGTGTCATGATTTCACTGTTCGGTCTACAGGATGGTTCACATTTTGGTAAAACCCTGGCACACTAAAAAGCGAAAACATGATATATGTTCCATGTTATATAGATCAAAGTGCATGTATAAAAGGTAGGATATAGACGTCTCTTATGTTAAAGACATAGACAAATATACATTAATGGAATGTAATGTAGAAATTTAACCTTTTCTTTTCATACAATGCGCTAGTATACTCTTTACCTTTTTAAATTTCATTATTGTGAGACATTTTAGAGGAAAACTGTTTAACATATTAAAAGAAATCTGAATTTGTACGAAAATTGACTCAAAAATTCATGTATCAATTTTAAACCAATAAATATGTACAATGCTCAAAATATGTTAATTAACATTTTGTTTTTTATTTTTTTTTATTTTTAATCTATTACTTAGTATGTGGGACAATTAAGGAAAATGAAATTCTAAAAGTGGGCAATCAAGGCCACATCCATCTTCCTAGGTCAAGGTTTCCCAATCCACTTCGTTCCTCATACTGAAATGGATCAGAAAACCTTGACTTGTGAAGAAGGGCTACACCACCTCAACAGCGGGACAAATTTCTTATTTAATATTGTGTACAAAATAAACAAAACAGGAAGGAAGTATAAGCCCATGCGGGTTGTCATGATCTAGAGACTATAAATTAATTAACTAGAAGTAAAATTTCGTTATTTGAAGTACAAAGGTGAAACGGCAGATGCTAGCGACAGGTATTTAAAAACTGGCCTTTATAAACAGGTAACCATTATATAGAGGAGGCCTCTATAGCAGGGATTACTATATTTGATTTTTCTTTCTACTTTTACTACTTATACTTGATGTAGAATAACAAATAAGAGCTTTACACAGGCATACAAAATCTTATATTCCTATATTGTCTGTATATATATATATAAGGTCGGGTCCAGTGTTGTATTCATATACTAATAGTGATTTTTGAGCTAATCAACTACAATTGAAAAGGTGCCAAATTTAGGTTTCTCAAGCAATTTTCACAAAATATATAGGAATTTAAGAATATGTGTACCTGTTTATATCTGTTCTTTGTTATTGTATATCAAAAGAAGTAGTAAAACATGAACAGGAAAACACGGCTACTGTCCCTTCAAATAACTATGTAACGAATCTATCTCGTTGAAGACCGTTTTAAAAATATTACATATATATTGCATGCAGATATTAACACAAAAAGCGTAATTCTTAACAAGTAAAGGAAAAACCAATATACATTTTTGTGTATACTAATTTTACAAAGATTATTAAATGGATATTCAAAAAGTGGCAAGGTACAGTAATTCATTAATATACATATCCCATACACCCCGAAAAACGCACATTTGGACTGGTCTTAGTTCTTGATTTACAGAAGAGTCTATTGTTTTTCAGAGGTTGATGAGTTAAGCCAAAAGTGAATTACTGAAGTAACACAATACCATAAAAGACAGTCATCTCCATTTCCATTACTATACCTTCACAGTAATATGTAACAATATGAGGTACGGGAGAAAATACTTTATACGAAATTATATAAATGATGATACTGGTGTGCCTTGGAATAATAAATGTTGTGTACATACATTTAATTTGGAAATACGGGCAGCTAAAGTAAGTGATTTTGTAATTCGGCTACATAAATAAACTTGATAGTTATTTAGGTATAATTATGAAAGTGAATAATAGAAATTCTAAATTCAAGATTGAAATTAGCCTTGATAATTAAATATACTATTTCGGACAATCAACTTCTCAACATTTGCACAAAATTGAGCATAAATTGTAGCTGCGAAGTTATAAATGTCCACTTTTGTCATTATCATCCTTAGTAAACAATTGATTGCAATGTTTAATAATATAATGTATTAAAATTATACTAATTTTTGGTCATTGAAGATTAGGTCTTGACAGAGTTTGATGAAATAAGTGCCAGTAATTCTATAATTGTATGTTGCACAGATGTGTAGAAGCTTCTGGAACTTTGGTGTTTGCCTATAAAAGCATCAAGGTTTCAAAAGTAAGTGTGACCGATTTGAAAGCAATATAGAGAACGCCACTGCTCTCTATTACATTGTTACCAATGCTGCATCTCTGCTAAATAAAACACTATACGATCATCGCTGTTATTGGTATCTGTGGTATTGAGAGAAGGTTACAAATACTAATTTGCTGTATATGGTTATGGTTCCATGGTAAAATCATTACATAAAGCTACTATCAGAATACACCGTATAGCGCTAACGGACGTCGAACGTATAACAAAATTTTCAATCCGTTCGTGTGCGTTCGCATACGTTTCTTTTCCGTTTCCTATGTGGCGTCTGCGTTCCTTGCCCGCGATGTACGTTCCATCCGATGGAAGGTTTTAAACATGTTCAAAATTTGGAACGTACACCACCGCGCAAAGTTGTCCGTTAGAGTACGTTATTAGGTACTTGTCCTGTTTACATCCGTTCTTGTACGGTGGACCCTACTACCATTGGATATGTAACGTATGTTCAACGTACGATAACAGACAAGGAACGCATCGGACCTGATAAATAAAGAATGTTAAACAATGGTCCACTGGATAAAACTGATGTTGAATATTCTATGATTTTAGGGGTTCTTCACGTTCATTGGATAATTTTGCTACAGGTCACCCATACTACGGTCGTCTACTAAATATATAATATATCATAACTCTCAATTGCCTTCCTGCACTCTATGGGTAAGGACTTTTCGAAAGTTTTGAGTTCATTGATCAACATATTATGCAGTGTCGCGTTAGAACTCGCCTGCGGTGTCAAGCTGCCCTGATCCAGTCACGTTTTGATCTGTTGGATGCCCATTTGAATATCGTTATGAGAACAGAATCTCAGATTTTTTTATACCCGTTCTGTCTAACAGACAGACCGTGACCGATAGAAATGCGTTCGCCAGACGTTCGAAGAACGTTTCGTCCGTTCCCCATACCTTTTATGCGTCCGTTACTAATATGGTCGATGGACCGTTAATTGAACGTTGGTACGTCCTATATATGTGTGTAGAGCGTTCGTTCATTGTGGGGTTTTGTCCCGTTTTATGCGTCCCCTATAATCGGTCGCAAGAGCACCTTTCTCCATCGTATAACTTTCTGCAGCATTTTTTCTATACGTTCGACGTCCGTTACCGCTATACGGTGTAGTGTGACAATAACTTATATAGAATGCATTATTCACATAAATCTCCAAGGAGACTGAATATATTATCCACCAGTTTTTATTCCCGTTGACTAGCAACCTGACACACACACACACACACACACACACACACACACACAAAGAGCAGATCAGTATCGGCAGCGAACAAGGGAGAATGTTTATCTATTTTAATACCAACAAATATGACAAATCAATATTAAAAATACATGTAGTATATTAATATATTGACATCTCGACAAAACATCCACTTTAAACATGCGTTATTGTATAAAGTCAACAAGGCAAATTATTTTATTCCAGGACGATTGTTACCTCTGTGCATTTTCTGATATTGTCGTTTATTACAAACTTCTCCAAATGGTCTGACCATTTAACCATTAATTCAATTTTTCAAATAAATAAAAAATCCCTAAATATTGATTCGGTATCCATGTGAGATTCGTAGATTTGATACACATAAGTATGGTTGGGAGTTTCAAATATGGATACAAAACAAAAAAAAAAAAGAAAAAAAAAAACCACGGAGAAAATTTCATGCTTAACACAGGGAACACGGAGATATGACATATAAAAATGAATCATTATATGAAAGTGCTGTTCATCTGTTTTTTTTCTGTGCAGAATCTCGATAAACCTTCGTAGTTAGAAAGACATACAGTTTCTTTATTGAAAATCAAATGCATATTGGAATTAAGTGCAGTTATAGAAAGGCTTGAGAACATTTCAAACATTATTTTAGATTAATCTTGATGAACGCTGTCCCTTACATCCTTTGCGTGTGACCTTGGCCTTTAAAATTTACTGTCACAATGTCAAATGTATTATTACAATTTCCAGTTCATTTGCCGTCACAACGATAGGAGTTAAGTTTCACATTTCACAAATACATAGACTTTGATGAGCACTATCTTTGGAAGTTTTGTTTGTGACCTTGACCTTGAATATTGCAAGTCACAAGATTAAATGTAAATTGCAAGTTATTCCAATCACAACAAAACACATTTTATTTTCGGTTTCTGTCAGTTCTTTGCCGACCAGTCATATCACTCTCCTTTAGCTGTTTCTTGTATTTTCTGAAACTGATGCTTCAAAATGCAATGAAATGAAATTTTCGAAGTAATTTACAGCATTCGAAAGAAAAACTTGGATGGAGTATGCCAGACATATTGGTTATATGTCGTTGTTAATCAGCTTTCATAAATATGGCTGAGATAAAGTTTTGAAACTGACAGAGAAACAGTCGATTTTTAGACCACATTTTATTTTCTTACATGGCCTTCCTTATGTCAAACATAAAATGATGCTCCGTGTACATGTTCCACTGTGGCATTCCTTATGTTTTTATCCAATTGTGAAATCCCTACCATATTAACGTTGTCATTGTAACACATCGTTCATAAATACTGAATTCATATTTTCTGTGTTATTATTTTGGAATTGAATTGACGAGTACGTAGCGGTCAGAGAAGTTAGTGATAAACGGCGAAAATACAATGTATCAGAAAAATGCAAAAAGATAAGGAAGTATCTGGAATAAACAACAGTTTTGTTAGCATTGAAATGTGAATTTGACTAGAATGTACAAGCTCTCATTTGTTGATTTCAACAGAAAAACAACTCATCTTTGATCGCTGTCGTTTGAAACCGCTCTCCACTCCGATGTTTAGTCTCTTAGGTTATATGATGGTCATCATAAAAAAACTTTAAAAGTTTAATCACATTTCTTTGTTAATCCATGATAAAGTTTAAAATATATATAAATTCATTTTTTTAAAATGATTTACTCTTCCATTAGATGAATAGCAAAACTGAGGACATAATTATCGGATTATCTGCTGGATTTTCATCGTTTCTTGGGATATCTTTCCTCTGCTGTTTGATGTGGTACTGCTGTTGTCATTCCCAGGAGAGCAAAAGGAAAATTGCAAGGTCAAACTTACAAAAGATATACGTAAAGAGCGATAGACAGTTTACAACATATGAAATAAGCAGATTCTAGATTATACAGACAAATCTGCTAAATAAAATCCTTGTACACCTAACAGACCTATGTTATGTTAATTTCTCATGTTTTAAGTTATACTGGGTTCACCAGGCTGTTCAATTTTAAAGCAAAAAAATAACATGTAGTTTTTCGTCCAATTTGTTCAAAACAACATACCTGCTCTAAAGTACGTCAACATATGGAATGAGCAGATTCTAGATTATACAGACACGCAAAATCAATTCTACAGCAAAAAAATATGTACAATGTGGACTACTTATACAAAGATATACTGTGAGCTAATTATACAAGGATATGTTGTGAGCTAAATATACAAGGATATTCTGTGAGCTAAATGGAATTGTATGAATATACCATTTCGGTACAATGTTTCCTTATTAAAGAAAAATTCGCTTTACTTAATTAATTTTTCCATTAGCTGAGTTATCTCCTTTTTATAGCACGTAAAGACATGTGTGGGCAAATTTCTGTTTTTCTGCTAAATAAAATCCTTATACACCTTACAGACCTATGTTATGTTAATTTCTTATGCTTTTAATTTTACAATGGCTTGATCAGGCCGTTCAAATTGAAAGCAAAAATAACATGTATTTTTTCGTCCAATTTGTTCCATGCAAGATACCTGCTCTAAAGAACGACAACTGTTGCAAATTGGAGGTTACTCTGTATCCCGCAGATCGAGAATACATTAGCTGAACATTCTGTTATGTGAACAACATTCTTCAATAAATTTAATTATTCAAACACAAAATTATTTGCACAACAAAATCTACATAGTTTGACATTTTGTAGGTGTTATCTCCATCAGCAAATTTCATGTATATTAGGTGTTCAATCTGTTTAATTAATATACTATAAATATTTATGTAATGATAAATTACTTTCATAATTAGGTCACTCCAAGTTTTATATGTTCAGCCTTCACCCTCAAATCAAACACCTATTTTTCTACCACGAAAAGTTACCAAACGACAGAAAAACACAAATCATTTTCGGAGAATAGTATTTTCCTGAGGTAACTCATTGGTTTTTTTTTATGTAATTCTCTAATCTGTAATTTCAAACATATGATAATTCAAATGGAAAGTAAAGAAATAGACATTACAATTATGTGAGAATTCAGAAATGGTTGTCAATATCGTTTTGAACCAAAGGGATCCTGGCGGCCCACCATGGCATATTCTATGTCTGATCTATGACAGTGTTCTTTTGTCTTCTTTTCTCTTATTGTGTGTCTCAACATTGAATTTGAACTTAAATCAATATTTCTGTGAAATACTTTTTTTCACAAGATTATAGCGAAACTGAACTTGAACTGAACATATCACATTTTGAATGGAATGGAAAGGAATTCAACATGGCCGACAGGTGTCCATCTTGGATTTTGATCTCTCTGATAATGTAATATGCACACCTATACCTCAGGGGAAAGTCCTCAAACTTCGAAGGCAAACCTCATGTCAAATTTCAATGAGCTCCATCAGTACTTTTTGAGAAATATAAATGGTAACAAACTTCCTTTGGTCAAAATCCTTATTGGCAGCCTGTCAGCCATGTTGGATTTTGATCTATCTAAAAAAGTAATATGGCCAACTAGACCTCAAAGGGAAACTCCATGTCAAATTTAAACAAGATCCCTTCAGTATTTACTGAGAAATAGGAGTGACATACTTCTATTGTCAAAATCCAAGATGGCTGCATGTTGGCCATGTTCGATTCCGATCTCTCTGAAAATGTACTATGCACAACTACATCTCAAATGGAACCTTCATGCCAAATTCCAAGTCCTTTCTGAGAAATAGCAATAACAAACTTCCTATAATCAAAATCCAAGACGGCCGCCTGTCGGCAATATTGGATTCCGATGTCTCTGAAAATGTAATATGCACAATCAGATCTTCAGAGGAACCTTGATATCAAATTTCAACGAGATCAGTTCTTTCTGAGAAGTAGCAGTAACAAACGTTCTTGGTCAAAATCCAAGATGACCGCCTATTGGCCATGTTGGATTCCAATCTCTCTGAACATGTAAACTGCACAACCTCAAGAGGAACCTTCATGCCAAATTTCAAGGAAGTCCCTTTAGTCCTTTCACAGAAGTAGCGGTAACAAACTTCCTTTGGTCAAAATCAAAGATGGTCCCTTGTCGGCCATGTTGGATTCCGATCTCTCTGAAAATGTAAATTGCACAACTAGACCTCAAGGGGAACCTCCATGTCAAATTTCAAGGAAAACCCTTCGGTCTTTTTCTGAGAAGTAGCGGTAACAAGAATTGTTTAGGACGGACGGACTATGGACGCAGGGCGATTTGAATAGCATGTACATGTGGTTCTATATGGATTTATATATAGTTAAAATTATAGCGTTCCATTACTTTTGTCCCGTATCTGTAGAACTGAAACGAATGTTCAAATTGTTCGTGAAGGATAATAATAAACAGCGAATTTCAAATTTCGCAAATATGGTCGGTATAAAGATCTTGTTTGTGATTTTCCCGTTTCACTAAATGAAATGTAGTGTTACCTGTCCGATGGCGGTTATTGAGACGCCTGTACCAATTGTGACGAGAATTTCTTCCTCACTTATTTATTTTGAATTAAAATTTTAACTGTGGACTCACGGCGGGGTTGTGACCAACCAACAGAGGATGCTTACTCTTCCATGGCACCTGATTCCACCTCTTGATTTTTTGGCTATCATTTCTGTAATATCGACTCCTAAAAGTGCAGCTTTATAGCAATGTTTTAAAAAGGATAAATAGAATCTTATGTGGATATGGGAGCGTGGAATGGATAGGGAATTTTCTACCCGTGTGGTAATGCGAGGGTTTCCCGAGGATTGTACTTTCAGATTCTCACTACGAGGGCTGAGATTTCCCTTTCCACTCCAAATACACATGTTGGATTATTTTACTCCAATGAGACAAAGTAGAATGATGAGAAACCAATGGAACGCAACTTTAATGCACTGTGTCGTTCTCATCACATTGAAATTTCTTCTTGTAAAATTATATCCTCATTGTATCCTGGACTTCATGATGATTTATACTTTGTTATGTGTTACTTTTGTATTTCAATATAAAATCATATATTTGGTCTAATTAAGAGTAAAATATGCAATGTATCACCACTTGGTGATCACTTATAGGCAGCATCTAAATAATAAGCTGGTTTGGGGACAACTTCTCTTTCAAGATCTTCTCACATTTTTTATCAGGCCAACATTCATGTTTTATAAACTTGTTGTATCACTCAGTTGTTAAATGTTATAAACATAATACCAAAGTTAATATGCTCAAGACGCAATCGTTTCAGTCAATTATATTTCATCAGTTGAGATACAATTTTTAAAATAATTTTTCTAAAAAGAAAGTGGCATCAGGCAAGGCCAAAAATATATATATCTATACGTATAGCCAAAATCCGCCTTAGAGTTACCACTGTAAAAAGAAGACATTTAATATATATCAAGATAATTCCCCGTGCAAAAAAACAGTTATTTGCATCACAGGAACCTGATATTATGTCCGTATATATGTAGATAAACAAATACTTTATATAACCTGTTCATTAACCGATTAAAATAGATATGTATATAATATAAATTGAATGCTGTGGATAAACAACAAATTATAAAGATATTATATTTTTAAATGTTTTTGTTTTATTTCATCAAACAAATAATTTACAATTTATAATATATCTTATAATAAATCAAAGTTATGTTCACTGTCGCATTTGTATATAAATACCACATTGGACCTGACCTTTTTTCACAAAATATATAGACATACAAGTTTTATGCCTGTTTAAAGCTCTTATTTGTTACTGCATATCAAGCAAACATAGTATAAGTAGACAAAATCGAAATAAATAAACACAGCTTATGTCCCTTTAACTGTTCTATTGACATATTAAAGACGAATCAGTTACATTAAGTTTCTTATCACGACACCCATTACCTCAAGCCGGAAGTAATAGTAAAGAATAAGTTATCAAGCAGATCAACTTATGTTATATTAAATCGAATAATTGCAGCGCCCTCTGTCCACTGATGGAGCAATCGGAGATCGATTTAACGACTGGTATCATTCGGGTTAATGTTTACCCTTAAACGGATTTCGGCTATACTTTTAGATTTATTATTTAGCCTTGTATGATACCTCTTTCTCTTTAGAAAATACACATACATTTGAATTTGGAGCTCAACTGATGAAGTCTAATTGACAGAAACGATCGTCTTGAGCATTATAACTTTGGTATTCAGTTTATAATATTTATAACACTAGGTTGTTGCCACTGCTGGTTGACCGTTTGATTCCCCGAGGGTATACATAAACCTAGTACCTGGTATTTCGGTACCGGCTGATAATCTTATACTAAAGTAATATTTTGCACTGATAACACCATTTAAATTTCAAATTTTTCTAAAGCTAAGATAGTCATCTTTTTACAGTGGTTACTCTTAAACGGATTTCGACTATACTTTTAGATTTGTTATTTAGTCTTGCATGATGCCACTTTCTCTTTAGAAAATACACATACATTTGAAATTGGAGCTCAACTGATGAAGTCTAATTGACAGAAACGATCGTCTTGAGCATTATAACTTTGGTATTATATTTATAATAAAGAGAAAATCGGAGAAAAAAATCAATGACGCAAAATACCGAAGCAATACAATTAAAAATATTGACAAAGGAATGGAATATATATAGAAAATTAATGTCATCATTCTATTTATCTCTGAAAAAACATTGGACTCTTCTGCAAATCAATGACTTAGACCAGTCCATATATGTCTTTAGGGGTGAATGGGTTATTTCTAGACATAATATAATATGCTTCAAATGTTCATAAAGTGTCAAACTATTGAAAGACATTCTTAGAACTAACTGATTATTTACATAGACCCACAGCATTAAAATTGTAATGCAAAAACGATTATGCATACACACAAATGTATACGGGTAGCAAATACACGACCTGAAGTTCTCACTTAATAAATCATTCTGGGTGTATAGCGATTGCACTGATTAGTTGGAAGTCAGTAGCCACAGAATTATTGTATGGTTGCTGATTTGTGCCATCACGACTTTGAGACTTTTCGCCCCGAAAACTCGCTAATTAGCGACTTTTCGCTTGGCGAGGCTAAAAGTCGAAAACTCGCTAATTAGCGACTTTTCGCCTCCAAAATGTGGTTATTGCAGACTTAAAAAAAAACCCAACAAAATCACATTGAAGTGGACATTTTATTTATTTGTCGGGTTATTTGGTCACGGCTTGGTACTGCCGACATTCAATGGTATTTGGCAGTAAATTCGATTAATAAATTAAAGTTTACAAATAACTTGCATAAAACAAATATTCGCAATTCACATAATTGGCAATAAAATATCAAGTTCACAGTTCATTAATTATGCATATCAACAGCATAAAAATCAAATAAATGCACAATAGTGAACAATAAGTAAAGTCCATTCAAACACATTTTACTGGTCCAGCGGGTCACGAGACCCTGGGTATAGCGGTCTGATAATTAGTTGTAAACCAATATAAAATCACACTCCACATCAAAACAAGTGTAATAGGTGATGAGGCAACGAAGTCAGCCGTCCTCTTAGGTACAGGCAGCATCCAAGCCGTGACGATTACACTTTTATGTACCTAGAATATTCCTCCTTTGAAAAAAAATAATAAACAAAACAAAACAAAAAAACCAGCAGAACAAAGGAAACGGGGAGGGCATCAGGTGGGAATTTATCATTATTTTCAGATCAGTGTAAAATGTATATCAAACCGTGATTTTCTGAACTTTTCTTTCTGTATCATGCGCTGAAAGGCTAGTCCACACAGCTGCCCCCTAGAGGTTCAGATAGGGGGATATAACTATGTATAAACAATTAACCAACAATAAAAGCAACTTGATAGAGTTGCTTAAGCGGAAAACCAACACTGCTGTATTGCTGCAATAATCAAATTTATTCTTGACTTGAACATATCCCGTTGTATACTGTGTAATGCATAGCTAATTGTGGGTTCTGGTTTTTGGTATTGTAATGGCCAAGTGCTGCAACTTCATTTACAACAGACCGAGTAGTATGTGTGGACTGGTGTATATGAAAAAGAAGATGCCTTCTTTCCCCTGATTTCACATCCGCATTCTGTCTATACATATATGATGATTTTTTTTTAAAAATATATAAAATACATTATCCAAAATATATAAGCGTTTAATTATACGGTTACAGAGGTATCTCGGGTGCCGAGAAACCAACTTTACAGGGTTGGTGCTTTGACGAAAATGTCCAAAGTGGACCCCTCTACCGATGATATTTTACTCTAGAGCCTATATTCTTATTGTTACTAGCCACGGAGAAAGACCTATTCTTAATATAAAAAGCATCTCCATAATTATGTATATTTTCATAATATAAAAAGAGAAGGTCTAATATACTAATTTACCAGCTAACCACTTCAAAGCATGAGAGAGAGAGAGAGAGAGAGAGAGAGAGAGAGAGAGAGAGAGAGAGAGAGAGAGAGTAATGAAATTCGCTGATAGGTTGACTGTTTCTAGCCATGTTTGTAAGGCCCTTAGGTAGTGTTTTAATTAACACTATTGCTGCATTGCTGAAGGATATTTCGGAGATCAGCTCAAATAACCTGCTCTAGCTTTTGATGATGTTCAGTCAGTTGACTAGTGATTCTGTGTACACATATTTGTGACTTAAGATAAGAAGCTAGTCTAGTTGTGTATTGATAGTCATTCCCACCAAGGATGATTTTTCTCTTATATAAAATGTCATAATTATACTAAAAACAAATATGTAACACTGGTACTAAAACAATGAAGTGTACTTTTGATTAATGTATATTTCCCTAATAAGAGACTCTACTTAATTTTACGGGAAGATTGAAATAACTTCCAAGGGAATATCACAGGTGTTTGAACCTAGCTCATGATAATTGGGCATTTAGTGATACCACTCTTCCGAATAAGTGATATCACTTTTCTAATAAGTGATATCACTTTTCTAATAAGTGATATCACCTATTCAAATGGGTGATATCACCCATTGGAATACCGAATAAGTGATATCACCTATTCGAATAAGTGATATCACCTATTCGAAAGAGTGATATCACTTATACGATTAAGTGATATCACTTATGAAAACAAATACGTGATATCAGATATTTGTATAAGTGATATCACTCTTTCAAATAGATTATATCACCTATTCGAATACGTGATATCACCTATTCGAATAGGTGATATTACTTTACAAAACGAATAAGTGATATCACTCATTCGAATAACTGATATCACTTATTCAAATTTGGAAACAGTAAAAACTTATGCTCCCCATTTCTTCGATTAATGTAGATAAATGCAGTGAATGTCATTAGGCCTATATCAAGGCGCAAAGGAAGATGTTACGGTACGTGATAAACGGCGCAGCGCTGCAGAATCGGGAATCATTCCCCGTGTCTTTTGTAGGATTTGGACTGAGTTCAGCATTCAAAGCAGACAGAGTCACCGAAACCATACCGCCGACTCTTTGCCATTTAAAAACCTAGGGTCCGAATTACCGCACAAAATTGTTTTAAAAATCGTTGAACTTTAAACACCCTATATAATTATTTGGACCAAATGTAAGGAAACAAAAGAAAAATAAATAAATAATTTGTAATGCCTTAAGTGACACAAATCATATTTTTGTTAGACCCTAGGAATATCTTAATTTCATTTTTTTTGTGTAGTAGCATTTCATTGGCATTGATTCATAAGTGGATATCACCTATTCGAATAGGTGATTCAGTTTGCAAAAAAAACGAATAGGTGATATCATTTAGTCGAAATAAATGATATCACGTATTCGAGTAGGTGAAATATCACTCATTCGAATAAGATGATATCACCTATTCGAAAGAGTGATATCACCTATTCGAAAGAGTGTATCACTAACTGGTATTAAAAAAAATGGCGCCCCATACATGATTTTTTGTTGGACTACAATAACTATAGATATATGTGTAAATAAATGGTATACAGTTAAAACTCGTTATGTCGAGATCGGTATTCTCGATTAACCCTGCTATCTGGAGATAAAACGCCGGTCCTCGGCAATTTGTCCCACTACATCTTACATTAAAAAAGATCTAATAACTCGAGATGGAAAAGTCGAAAAAAAAAAATGACGCAGGGTTGATGCCTTGGAAAGAGTGCACATTGTGTCCAAAAGTAGAGGAATTGTGATGAAACCGGGTTTACATAAGGCGTATCTGTTTTGGCGTACCGGTGGCGCAGACTGACGAGTTCTATCTCCTAGATTCGAGATCAAGAGACAGATAAACAGTAATCTTAGGCTGGCAACGATTGGATTATTATAATCCAATATCTGATTTGGCTTATCTATTCTGAAAAGTGGGAATGTCCTTTTTAAAAACAAAAGTCCGACAATCACTTACATAAACCAGACAGATCCCGACATTATTGACCTATCACCAAATGTTCTGACACGTAGCTTTTCAAAGTGTTTCTTGACGTAATTCGATTATGACTTTCAAAATCACTCAAATGTTTGACGGGCCATAATGGAAAAGTCTGCCAATAGGTTTTTCGTGTCGGGCCTTTCACGATAGGTCAGTTTAGAAAGACTTGCACTCTAGTTCACAAGGGAATTATGAATTATTTTAAATAGTTACGGCGTGCTTGATGCAACCTTTTTTCCTACACAACACACTCGTAGCAACAAGAAGGTTAACCGTGAATATAAAAACCCCTGCAACTTGTTTTTACTAAAATAAGTTTTATGACTTCCAATTATGACGTCAGACAGGGGAATTTCCACTTTGTCAGTTTGGTCTTTATCTATCCTTCAGTGATATCACCTATTCGAAAGAGTGATATCACTTATACGATTAAGTGATATCACTTATGAAAACAAATACGTGATATCAGATATTTGTATAAGTGATATCACTCTTTCAAATAGATTATATCACCTATTCGAATACGTGATATCACCTATTCGAATAGGTGATATTACTTTTACAAAACGAATAAGTGATATCACTCATTCGAATAACTGATATCACTTATTCAAATTTGGAAACAGTAAAAACTTATGCTCCCCATTTCTTCGATTAATGTAGATAAATGCAGTGAATGTCATTAGGCCTATATCAAGGCGCAAAGGAAGATGTTACGGTGTCGTGATAAAGGCGCAGCGCTGCAGAATCGGAATCATTTCCCGTGTCTTTTGTAGGATTTGGACTGAGTTCAGCATTCAAAGCAGACAGAGCCACCGAAACCATACCGCCGACTCTTGCCATTTAAAACTAGGGTCCGATTACCGCACAAAATTGTTTTAAAAATCGTTGAACTTTAAACACCCTATATAATTATTTGGACCAAATGTAAGGAAACAAAAGAAAAATAAATAAATAATTTGTAATGCCTTAAGTGACACAAATCATATTTTTGTTAGACCCAGGAATATATTAATTTCATTTTTGTGTAGGTAGCATTCATTGGCATTGATTCATAAGTGATATCACCTATTCGAATAGGTGATATCAGTTTGCAAAACGAATAGGTGATATCATTTAGTCGAATAAATGATATCACGTATTCGAGTAGGTGATATCACTCATTCGTATAAGTGATATCACCTATTCGAAAGAGTGATATCACCTATTCGAAAGAGTGTATCACTAACTGGTATTAAAAAAAATGGCGCCCCATACATGATTTTTTGTTGGACTACAATAACTATAGATATATGTGTAAATAAATGGTATACAGTTAAAACTCGTTATGTCGAGATCGGTATTCTCGATATACCCGGCTATCTGGAGATAAAACGCCGGTCTCGGCAATTTTCCCTCTACATCTTACAATAAAAAGATCTAATAACTCGAGATGGAAAAGTCGAAAAAAATGACGCAGGGTTGATGCCTTGGAAAGAGGCACATTGTGTCCAAATGTAGAGGAATTGTGATGAACCGGGGTTACATATGGCGTATCTGTTGCGTACCGGTGGCGCAGACTGACGAGTTCTATCTCAAGATCGAGATCAAGAGACAGATAAACAGTAATCTTAGGCTGGCAACGATTGGATTATTATAATCCAATATCTGATTGGCTTATCTATTCTGAAAGTGGGAATGTCCTTTTAAAACAAAAGTCCGACAATCACTTACATAAACATACAGATCCGTCATTATTGACCTATCACCAAATGTCTGACACGTAGCTTTCAAAGTGTGTTCTTGACGTAATTCGATTATGACTTCAAAATCACTCAAATGTTTGACGGGCCATAATGGAAAAGTCTGCCAATAGGTTTCGTGTCGGGCCTTTCACGATAGGTCAGTTTAGAAGACTGCACCTAGTCACAAGGAATTATGAATTATTTAAATAGTTACCGCTTGATGCAACTTTTTTTCCTACACACTCGTAGCAACAAGAAGGTTAACCGTGAATATAAAAACCCCTGCAACTTGTTTTTACTAAAATAAGTTTTATGACTTCCAATTATGACGTCAGACAGGGGAATTTCCACTTTGTCAGTTTGGTCTTTATCTATCCTTCAGCGCAAAGTTCGTAACAATCTATCCCGTCGCTCTGGCGTTTCATTGGGTTCAAAGACGTAGCACTACGGCGCATATGGTGTGTCAGTAACTAGATTAACTGTTCCGTTGGCAAGATGGTTTGTTCTTCTGTCTGACGTTTCTGTTACGTTAACAGGTGGATTTTATAATTATACAAAATTACACGTTTCTATCCGTATCATCAGACAGAAACATATGTATGGTTTTGTATGCATTGTATTCCCCTTATTCACTATGGCTTGGATGAATGGAAATACGTCATCAGATATTTTGAATGAATGAAATTCTGTTTAGAAAAGTAGTTCTAGTGGAATTTCTGTATCTAACTGCAATGCAAGTTACGTAGTTTTAGGAGGTATTAAACCATGAATTATAACTGTATTATTATACATGCAAGTATTAAAAGGATTCGACCGCTGGTACGCTACGTTCGTCTTTAGTTACGGAAGAGCATTAACATCACTTCCAAGCAAAGGAATTAACCCAAGAATGGCTGTGGAAGAGAAAGAAATTCATCTACATCGTCTCTACAAGCTTTGTTGCCATTCCCAGACTCAGAAAATATTCCAGAGACACAATCTTCCAGTCATACAGAAAGTTTGCTAGTTTTCTTGTGGAAGGTCGGTGGTCTTTACCCGTGTAACCGGGGTTTCTCCTCCACCAATAAAAACTGGACGCCATCATATGACTGAAAGATTGTTGAGTATGGCGTAAAACAAAAAATCAAATCAAAATCAAATCCAGACATACACTCTACCCTTAACTCTTAGACACATTCGATAGAAGAGCTAAAAATTTCAGGTCAGGTTCCTAGCTCCATCCGTGGTTGCTATGGATTTTTGGACATATTGACCATTCGTATTTAACGTCTCAAAGAGTATAAGCTACGCAAACAATTTTTCCTTTCTAACTGTCACGTATCCTTTTACACCGTACATAAATGAGATAATTGATAATTGTTTAGCCTCATATGTGTCCTGAACATCATAAAAAAATACTTTGGTATCTGAGATGTTTTATATGTAAATATTCGTCAATTTGAAGAGCCTAAATGCCACTTCTAAAGAAGTTACTTTCTTGTCTGCCCAGAAAGTTCTTCATTGCATACATGATGTCATCATCTGTCTGAAAATGGGTACCCAAATGGCCTGTTTCAATTATGGGAATAGATAGTGGTGTTCATGAGTAAAAGATGGATGGATGGAAAGACGGATACACGGAAAAATGTAGTCCCCAATAGGGATAGAAATAAATCTTTTCAAATTAAACGAAAGGAGAATTGAAATTTATAGATATTTTTATTCTTTCAAGCAGACTAGACCAGACTTCTGTTTTAAAATTGGAATTTGCAACATAATCAAGCACACACGCTTTATACATAAACATTTAATTTACTATAGACAAAAGCGGTAAATTGGCAACTAAGTTATACGACAAACGCGACGATTTCGGATTTCGCATCGTACATTTTCCTCACTTAAGTAGTAATATCCCACAGTCACAAACATATGGAGTTTATATTTCACAAATGATCCGATATGCCTGGGCGTGTTCAACATCTGAACATTTCATATGACATATAGAGATGTAAATTACTCACTGACAAATTATTGACACAGGGATATCGAAAACCGAGTTTGATGTCAGCGTTCCGCAAATTTTACGGTTATTACAATGGTGTTGTTTGCGATTACGCTGTGACACTAAGTGAAATGTTGCCTTTTCGTTGGCGGTTGAGACGTCTGTACCAATTGTGACAAGGATTCATTCCTCACATATTTCATTTGAATCTGACTGCGGGTGTGACCGGTCGACAGGGGATGCTCATTCCTCCATGGCACTTGATCCTTTCTCTTGGTTTGTCCATTTTTATCAGATTTGTATCTTTATCCTGGACATCGTAAAGATTTATACTTTGGTATCTGAGATTTTTTTATATTATAGTGGGCTTGGAGTTTCGAATATCCATTGGTACCTTTTCCAATGTATAAAAGTATTTGTCATTTTTTAATATACAAAAGGTTGTCGATTATGCCAAAAATTATTTTCTTTAATTCCGCATTCTGAACAGGCGTATAAAGAGTACAGACGTGTGGCATGTATCACTTTAAGAAAAATATAAAAAAAATCGGATACTAAAGTATAAATCAATAGAATGTCCAGTATATCGATACAAATCCAGTGAAAATGGAAACCGAGAGGTGGGATCAGGTGCCATGGAGGAGTAAGAGTGGATCCTCGTCACAATTGGCACAGACGACTCAACAACCGCCAACGAAAAGGCAAATCAACATTTCACTTAGTGAAATATAAAAAAATTCAGATACCAAAATATAAACCAATAGAATATCCAGGACTTATATACAAATCCGGTAAAAATGGACAAACACGGACCTCTGGAAACCAAGAGTTCAGGTGTCATGGAGGAGTAAGCATCCCCTGTGTACCGGTCACACCCACCGTGAGTCCACAGTCAAGTCCAATGAAACACGTGAGGAGTGTATCCTCGTCACAATTGGTACAGACGTCTCAACAACCGCCAACGAAAAGGCAACTCAACATTTCACTTAGTGATACAGAGTAGTCGCAAACAATACTATTATACCGACCGTAAAATTTGCGGAACGTTGACAGTAAACGCGGTTTTCGATATCCTGTGTCAATAATTTGTCAGTGAGTAGTTTATCTCTGTATATGAAATCTTCATATGTTGTACACGCCCTGGCATATCGGATCATTTGTGAAATATAGACTCCATATGCATGTGACTGAGGGATATTACTACTTAAATGTGGAAAATTTACGATGGGAAAGCCGAAATCGTTGCGTTTATCATATAGCTTACTTGCTAATTTCCCGTCGGTGTCTATATTAAGTAAAATGTCTAAGTATGAAGCGTGTGTGCTTGATTCTGTTGTATCTTTAATTTCTAGTTCGCTGAGATATATTGCATTGACATATGTATGAAAATTGGCATTATTAATTGACAAAACGTCGTCGATATATCTAAATGTCAAATTAAAGGACACCGCTAACTTTTTCTTCTTTTGATTCAGCAGTTTCTGAATGAAGTCTGCTTCGTGTGAATAAAGGAACAGGTCGGCCAATATAGGGGCACAATTGGTTCCAATAGGAATGCCGACAGTTTGTTGAAAGACCACGTCTCCGAACATTACAAATATATTGTCTATTAGAAATTCCATTATTTTTATATCAACTTCAGTGTATTTATCTGTAGAATCAGAGTGGTGTTGGACAAAATAAGTGTCCTGATAGCCTATCACTAGATACATTGTATTTAAATTTCGGGTACCACCTTCAGTGAAAAACAGTTGTCTATGATTCTAAAAAGTTTTTCTTTAATTCTTTATGTGGAATACTTGTGCAAAGAGTAGAGAAGTCACATGTTTTTAGCTCTCAGTAAACCCACCAGTCAATTACAAATTTGGTTCAAAATGTCTGTTTCATCCACCTGTCCCCTTCCTTAGGGTCTTGGACATATGTGGCATAGTTCATGTGAGAGCACATGCTAATTTCCACCTCCCATACCTTGGGCGTCGCTCAGAAACTCCAAGTAAGC
Source organism: Atrina japonica (assembly GCA_030159075.1). Taxonomy (NCBI): domain Eukaryota; kingdom Metazoa; phylum Mollusca; class Bivalvia; order Pterioida; family Pinnidae; genus Atrina; species Atrina japonica. The sequence goes on along the minus strand of BROG01000067.1, from coordinate 637,522 downwards.
CCAGCATTCAATAACAAATTGTGTTCCTAAATGTCTGTTTCATCCCGCCTGTCCCCTTCCTGAGGGTCTTGGACATATATATGTGGCAAAGTTCATGTGAATAGACATGCCATCTCTATCTTCCATACCTTAAGCATCGCTCAGAATCTCTCAGTAAGCCCAACCGTCAATAATAATTTGGTCCCAAAATGTCTGTTTCACACCTCCTGTCCCTTTTCTAAACATTCAACCCATATGTGGCATAGATCATGTGAGTGGTCATGTCCAACTCTACCTCCCATACCTTGGATATCGCCCAGAAACTATCAGTTAGCCCAGCAGTCAATAATAATTTGATCCCAAAATGTCTGCTTCACACCTCCTATACCTTTCCTAAGCATCCAACCCATATGTGGCATAGATCATGTGAGTGGTCATGCTCACCTCTACCTCCCGTAACTTGGGCGACGCTCAGAAACTCCAAGTAAGTCCAGCAGTCAATAATAAATTTGGTCCCTAAATGTCTGTTTCACCCTCCTGTCCACTTCCTGAGGATCTTGGTCATATATATGTGGCATAGTTCATGTGAGAAGACATGCCCATCTCTACCTCCCATACAATGGGCTTCGCTCAGAAACTCTCAGTAAGCCCAGAAGTCAATAATAATTTGATCCCCAAAAGTCTGCTTCACACCTCCTGTCCCTTTCTTAAGGATCCAACCCATATGTGGCATAGATCATGTGAGTGGTCATGCCCACCTCTACCACCCATAATTTGGGCGTCGCTCAGAAACTCCCAGTAGGCACAGCAGTCAATAATAAATTTGGTCCCTAAATGTCTGTTTCACCCTCCTGTCCCTGTCTTGAGGGTCTAGGGCATATGTGACATAGTTCCGGTTAGAGGTTATGCCTACCTCTACCTCACATAGCTTGGGCGTCGCTTAGAAACCCCCTGTAAACCCAGCAGTCAATAAGACCGCCAGTCCAAAAATGTTAGTCTTGACCTCTGTGTTCCCTTCCTTAGGGTGTAGGACATATGTGGCATAATTCGTGTGAGAGGACATGCCCACCTCTACCTCCCATATCTGTGGTGTCGCTTAGAAACTCAAAGTAAGCCTTAATTTGATCAAAAAATGTTTGTTTCACCCCTCCAGTCCCCTACCATGGGCGTATCTCAGAAACTCCCATGGAAGCCCAGTAGTCAATAAGAAATTTAGTCCCAAAATGTCAGTCTTGACCCCCTATGTTCACCCCCTTCCTGAGCATCTTAGCCATATGTGGTATAGTTCATGAGAGATGTCATGCCCATCTCTACATCCATTACCTTGGGCGTCGTACAAAAACTCCCAGTAAGCTAATCAGTCAATTTGAAATATTGGTAAAAAATAAACCTCGTGTCAATCTATCCATCAATAATAGCCCTCAATAACGGCATTTATGCTTCCTTTTCAATGTAATCCACATACAGCATAACAAAATCATGAATAATACTATAAAAGTTATAGTCTGAAGTTGTACAACATAAAGAATCATTTATTAATTAATAGAAAATAATTACTTGAAATATTTAATAGAAAATACACCGTGAAAGTTCCGAAACGAACGCGACTTATTTCACGAAGATAATTGACGGCTGGTCTTGACGGCTGGCTTGATACTGGTTTCGAATCGCCGTAGTGTCCACATCCGATTTATACAACTTCTAGAAAAGGCAGTTGTACAGTATTGCTGATGTTTCTCCTTTCGACCCGTCGATCATAAATATTAACACTTCGTCAAGCAATCGAATAGAAACACGAAATTTATAAATATTATTCATTTCTTTATCCATCCTACGAATCAGTGAAGCATAACATTCTGAACGGTCCACATCCGATTTATACAACTTCTAGAATAGGCAGTTGTACAGTATTGCTGATGTTTCTCCGTTCGACCTATTGATCATAAATATTGACACTTCGTCAAGCAATCGAATAGAAACACGAAATTTATAAATATTATTCATTTCTATATTCATCCCACAAATCAGTGAAGCATAACATTTTGAAGGGTATTAAATGACATTGTAGATAGAAAATTCGGTGTCATTTCCTATCTGATCACGAAGGTTTGTACATACAATATAATCATAACGTTATGTTGTTTTGGTTTTTCTTCCTTTCGTAGATATAGCATTCAGCGCGGGCTCGATTCCTGCTGGAAATTAAGCTTATTTTGTCAGAACTTTTTGGCATGACGATACATTCCCCCGTGGTATAAATACTGAAAGAGGATTGAATATTAATTTTTGTGTACTCAAATGAATAAGTGCAGGTGGTAAACACACGGCCACAAAAATGTTTCCGTTCTGTTCCTATCATCAGACTACACTTGATCGTTGTAGCAGAAGGATTCAACGCTAGATTCTGAACCTTCCATTGCGTAGTCTTAGGATATGGATAGAAATATTTGTACAGATTCAGTTATGCATGTTGTCCATGCATGCAATATGTTTTACCTGTACAGCCTATCTTTAAAACGTAGACCGTACTGTTGTGGTTTTTGACTGATCACGGATGTGCCACATCACTTAAGTAGACCTGCATTGTTGGTTTTAATAGTGATATATATATATATATAATAATATATTATTTTTGTCATAAATTGTTAATAGTGCATTATTTCATATTTCATAAAAGTGCAGGAAACTTAGGGACAACAATGGTGGGTGCATTTAGCATGTGTGTTTGGTTGCTTGCTGTAATCCAGTCTCAACCGGCTGCATGTAGCCATCTCGCTGTAGCACAAACCTTCCCGGCGGACATTCCTGTCTTTAGTTTCCACAGTAAGTGATAATGTTATATACATTTTCATATTTATAAAAACGTAAATACATCGCCCAGGTTTCAACATTAGCGCACACTTTACTCGGAAACATACCTCTCTCTAATTTAAGAGTTAGTGATATTTGATTATTCATAAAAGGTAAATACATTCTAAGATTTCTACATTTGAGCCACGATTTTTAATTGGATTTATTTTCTCAAACCTAACTAAAATTTCTCTTAGCTATGAAATTTATCTATACGATAGCTTATATTAACGACATATAATATGCACTCTATACATTCCTTATATTTTTAGCATTTCTAAACGCACTTATAATATTAGATACAAAATTTGCTAATCGTGATCTCCATAGTTTTGTTAGTTTTTCTTATTCACACTTTGCTTATCATGGTCTCTATACTTAGCTTGTTTCTTATTCACATTTTGCTAATCATGATGTATACACACTTCGGGAATCATAATCTCTACAGTCAGTGAGTTTATTGCTAACATTTTGTTAATTATAAACTCTAGTTAGTTTCTTGTTCAAACTTTGCTAAACATGATCTCTACAGTTATTTTCCTGTTCACACTTTGCTGAGCACGGTCTCTACAGTAAATGTTTTGTTCAAATTTTGATTTTTTATCATCTCTACAATTAGTTACTTACTTTTGCTAACCATGATATTAACAGCTATTAATTTATTGTTGACATTTTGCTAATTATGATTTTTAAAGTTAGTTTATGTTCACACTTTGCTAATTATGACATTTACCGTTAGTTAGTTTATTGTTCACATCTTGCTAATCATGATCCTTTCAGTTAGTTTCTTGTTCATACTTTGTTTATCATAATTTGTAAAATTTTATTGTTGTTCACACTTTGCTAATCACGATCTCTTCAGTATGTTAGTTTGTTGTTCACACTTGGTTCATCGTGATCTCTACAATTAGTCATCTTCTTAATCACGCCCTACTTATCATGATCTCAGAAGTTAGTTTCTTGTTAATGGTGATCTCTAAAGTTAGTAAGTTTCTTTTGCACATTCTGCTAATCATGATCATGATCATGATATCTACAATTAGTTTCTTGTTCACACCTTACTTATCATACTCTCTGGAGTTAGTTTCTTTTTCACATTTTGTTTATCACGATATGTACAGTTAGTTTCTTGTTCACAATCTGCTTATCATGATCTATATAATTTGATAGTTGCTTGTTCACACTTTGCTTATCATTATCTCTAAAGTCAATTAGTTCCTTGTTCAAACTTTGCTAATCATGATCTCTACACTTAGTTCCTTGTTCGAACTTTGCTAATCATGATCTGTACATTTATTTACCTGCTCACACTTTGCTAATCTGGGTCTCTACAGTTAGTTTCTTGTTCAAATTTTGATATTATCATGTTCTCTACATTTAGGTAGTTTTTTTGTTTACACATTGCTAATTATGATCTCAACAGTTAGTTTCTTGTTCACACTTTGCTAATCATGATATTTTGCAGTTAGTTGGTTTTGTTCACACTTTGCTTTTCATGGTAGTTTTAATTATTTTATCGTTATCATATTAACTCATCAATCACTAAAATTGTCTCGTCTGTACATCAATGAATTAGACCGGTCCAAATGTGTCTTTAGGGGTGAATAGGTTAATGTTTGCACCAACGGCAAGTCCTAGCACCATACTATATGTTGTTACTATATCACCCCCACTCTACATACAATCAATGTTTGATATACTTGCATGTGTCTGTTAACGATATCCGGATAGCCTGTAAATGTAACCTTATGGTACTCACTCCTTTGGTCTTCAATAAATGTAAATACTGTTTCACCAAAAATAAATATGAGAAATACATGAAACTTTTAAAACTTCAAATATTAACATAACTGTTTATGATGAAGTATTTATCAATCAGAAATTTCTATCAGCACCTCCTTTATTAGCATACTGTAAATGTTTCACAGATAACGCGTGATATATATATATATATATATATATATATATATATATATATATATATATATATATATATAATATATATATATTATCTCTTGCTCCTTACTTGTACATTATGCTAAGATTGGTAAAGAAATACATGTATATATGACTGTCCAGGGTTCACACTGCTGTTGGCCTATGTAGCCATTGAGTTATGTTTTGAAGACTGGCTGAGAATATTGTAGTTGGCTAATATTATGGCTGATATTTTTACGTAATTTTCTGTATTTTTTGTATCGCATTGCCTTTCAAAAGAGAAAAATATACCGGTAACACAGACACGGACAACCATGTCTGGCAATGCACGTGTTTGATTGGTAACATAAAAACTGTAAAAAATGTATTTACCCAATAAACTAAACTTGCTATAGTCTGTAGCATATAGTTTACACTTGTCACATGTTATTGATTGGCTAATGTTTTGGCTGACAGTTTTGTAAGTCCAGGGTGAGCCCTGGCTATTTTCCTGATTAAAATAATACTTTTTATCTTGGATTGTGGAGTATATGTTTTACTTTTTCAGTCCTCGCTATTGCCCTAATAATAATAATATTCATCAGCATAAACGACGACAGCAACAATGACTGTCCTGTACCAGGCCCAGGTAAATATTTGTTTAATTCTTTCTTATTCATGTGGAATACTACAAAACAGTTATTAACAAAATCGCTTATCTATGTACTAGTAATACATGTTATCAGTACTAAATCAGGGTAAATTTGACTTGCCATCTAATGGGAGAATCATTCTGTATCAACGTTTAACAAAGCAACACAGGTTCACGAGGTAAGGAAGCAACCATTTAATTTTCCAGTGGGCGGTCCAGGATCAGTTTTTTATTCTGTGTTTTGTTGTAGTTGAAATTTCCGACCTAACGTTTTATTTTTACTCTATCCTGACCTAGATTTTTTGTTCCCGTCTATGACGAAGTTACCTATGACTGTATAAAACAGTTTTAGACAATGTATTTAGTCTAATCAGCAGACATTAAGTACACATATAATATATATTTTATTTCTAATGCAGTGGCGGATCTAACTTTTTTCAGTAAGGGTGGTGGAGGTGGAAGTTAGTTTGTTTGTTTGTTTGTTTATTGTTGTTTAACGTCCCACACAAGAATATTTCACTCATATGGAGACGTCACCAATGCCGGTGAAGGCCTTCAAATTTTGACCTATGCTCGGCACTTACGGCCATTGAGCAGTGAGGGTTCTTTAACGTGGCGACATCTACTGTGACACGGGACTTCCAGTTTTTACTGAGTCATCCGAAAGACAGGAAACCAACCTGCCGCCGGTGGGACTCGAACTCACGACCTCACGATCCAGAGTCAAGCGCGCTACCGACTGAGCCAGGCCGGCTCGTGGAGGTTAGTTATGGTAATATAAAATGAAACTACATATTATGCATTTAAAATTGTTACATTACAATACATTACTCACTCCGCATATTTCTATATGACATAAAACTACACCACTATTACTAATATGAAAATATACAAACCAGGTGAAATTTAGACACGCACAGACCCCTGAAAATACAGAGGTGAGATCAGGTGTCATGAAGGAATAAGCATCCCCTGTCGGCTGTTCACACCCCCGTGAGCGCACAAGTGAATTCACATAAACTGATATATCACACTAACAATGTATCTCGAAAGAAGTTTGTTGAGCAAACATGTCCATGGTATGCTCCCGTAGAGTTAAAAAAATACAAAAGACGACATCCATGTAGCTTGAAGACACTGAAATATTACCCCTTTATCCTTCAAACATATACCATTTATAGACTGAATAAATCTGAAAACGAAAAGAAATTCGACAAACATAACTGAATGCTAGAAATTTTAGGAGAGACTGACTTTATGCTTATGGGTCTGGGGTACTCTTGGGTATGTTACTCTACAAATCCCAAGAAGTCTTTTAGTTCTGTTCTTTTAAAAGGGTCCATTGATATACAAAGAGTACATTATTTTAGGTTCCAGACATCAGATTGGAACCTGTTTATATCTCATATGCACTACATTGACAGACTGATTACATTCCCACAGTGAATTGATTTTCAGCAATCAGTTTCAACTGTTGTTGTATTAATGGTTGTTTTGTGTTTAACGTCCCACTCAAGAATCTTTCACTCATACAGAGACGTCAACAATGCCGATGAAAGGCTTCAAAAGTGTGTGTGTGGTGTGTGTGTGTGTGTGTGTGTGTGTGTGTGTGCATGCTTGCGTACATGTGTCTGTGTGTTTTACTAAAGCCAAGATAGTCATCTTTTTACAATGGTTACTCTTAGACGAAATTCGGCTATACTTTTAGATTTATTTTTTGATCTGTATGATACCTCTTTCCCTTTAGAAAATACATATACATTTTAAATTGGAGCTCAACTGATGAAGTCTTACTGACAGAAACGATCGTCTTGAGCATTAAAACTTTGGTATTATGTTTATGATATTTATTGTTATCATCGTAATTGTTGAGTGTTTTATCGTCAAAGGAATTTAAAACAATTTTTCTTTCAGTTTGTGACGATCCAGTACCTATTTTTGGCGGTCCTGGTCTGAATGGTTTTTCCGACACATCTTTTGATCCAGACATTGTTTCAGGTATAGCTGGAACTGTTGTAACGTACACGTGTCCAAGTTCAAAACAGGTCATGTTTGCCTGTGGTATCAACGGTGATTGGATCCCTGATTTCCCAGCAATGCTCAATGATTCATGTCTGAACTAAT
>BROG01000067.1:517500-625000 GCA_030159075.1 Atrina japonica | reverse complement strand
ACTGTCTATCAATTTAACTTAAACGGGCATTAACTGTGTATTTCCAAACCACATTTGTCCTTTTTTACTACTTAGATTTGATATACAATAGCAAAAACGAAGATATATACATAGGTAAAACAATTCTTTAATGCCTATATATTTTGTGATAATTGCTTGAGAAACCCAGTTTGGCACCTTTTTACTTGCAATAGACCCTTTAGCAGTAACTGCAGTCCTGTGCATTTGGTTGGCAAAATGACACAGATACAAAAACAAAGACGTTGTTATAGTAACTGATTGTTTCTTGGTGTCATTTTCCGGAAATCTGTATCATTTTGCCAACTAAAGACTGGCAAAATTACAGGAACGCAGTTACTGCTAAAGGGTCTATTGATTAACTCAACCTTACTATTTGTATATGAATACCGCACGGGACCTTACCTTATTTTTACACAATGTATAGCAATATAAGATTTTTATGCCTATGCCTATTCACATAGCTTATTTGTTATCATACATAAAGTATAAATAGTAAAAGTAAAAAAATCGAAATAATTTTTTGATTTTTTAGGTTTTTGATCCGGATTTTTCTTGCGCTGCTTCAACTTTGTTATGCTTAATGATTTCCGGTATGTGTCTTTGCGTATATTAAAAATAAAGATGCTTGATTTCTTATAATACATCAAAATATCACAATCTTATCTTATTCTGGCGTAGAGTTCAGACTTTGACCTCAATTGTTTTTTTTTTTTTTACATAAATGGACTAGTGACAATAATCTGGTCTTCAGATATATCTGCGTTTTATTTCATGATCGGCGCAAAGACACATACCGGGAATCCCTAAGCATAACAAAACTGAATCGGTGCATGAAAAATCCAGATAAAAAAACGGACTACGTAAGAACTAAAAAATGATCAGTTCATTTTGCTGGGCATATTACATTCACATGAGATTCAAAATTCTCACAATTAATGAAAAACGTTGACGATATCAAAATTTCAAAATATAGGCGTAGCACATTAGGTTTTGTTTTCTTCCCTAAGAAGCTTCTGAATCAAGTCTGTTTCATATGAATAAAGTAACAGGATGGCCAAACCGGGATTGTCGACGGTTTGCCCGAAAGACCAGGCCCGAAGTCACCGATTTTACTAATTGTTCAAGCTCAACTTTTATCTTATTATTTTGTTCATATGTTTATAATATTTATTCGTAAACCTTTTGTGTCACCATTCACATATAATGTTTTGCATCACACTTATGATTCTTCTGTGATAAATGAATAAATACCTTGGGTACGGTACTCAAAATTTGAGTACGTACTCATTTTTAATCAAATTTCCGATATTGTCTTCAAACGAGCTATAGTATTTATTATTACTTACCATTGTATGTCTTCAATACACAAACATGTCTAGTAACAGAATAAATTTTGCGTGATTTACTTTAATATCATATAAAGTTAGTTGAGCTTGAGTAATGAGTAAATTTGGGCCTTGTCGCTAAGCACTGCATATTTATGGTCCATTAACATTTTCCAATTCATTTCATTTACAAGTTTTGTTTCTTTCGTTTTATTTTTATGTGCAAGAAGACTTGGAAAAGATATATTATTTACCTTTAGCGGAACTAATAAAAACCTCTAACAATTACGTTTTAATTGCAATGTGTATATTCTTATTTGGTACATAATAAATATTTGCAAATTAAAATTCTAAACTGAATAGAGGCGAATTTCCGCAATCCTTTGCAATTCGGAAAAACCTGAAATTTTAGAAATGATAATATACAGCTGTATACCGGGAAATTTTCGTTCTCACACGAGAATTGTCAAGTTTAATATTGAATTTGAATTTTGAATTTTATTTTACGCCATGCTCAACAATTTTTCAGTTATATGGCGGCGGACAATTTTTAAAGGTGGAGGAGAGAACCCGTTTACAATGTACCCGGGAAGATACAAAATTTAATAAAATTAAAAAAAATTAAATCTCAAACTTAATTGATTTTCGTTGATTGCATTGAAACTGAATTTTAATAATGTCTGAGGAAGGTCAAAAATCAAGACTGGCGCAGTCAGTCTTAGGCCATCGTATATATTGTCAATGTAAGACAACTTATAATTAGGAAAAGAAACAAAACAATGCAACTAACCTCATCCTACTGTTTGGATTCAGCTGAAGTTGTTAGATTTGCCCCTGTCATCGCCTTATGGTTTAATTTGCAATTACATGTACGTTGAAATTATAAAACCTCTTCGAACATTTTCAGAATGCCTTAGTATGTCCATGAGTCAAAATTGTTTTGGGATGAAATCATCATGAAACATTTATCAGTTCTGTTTTCTGTCTCACTATCTTAAGCTTGATTTTGACTTGGTATTTCTGCGGTGGAGGACTAGAACATCGTATATGGGACATGTACATAATGCTTGATCAACAAGAAATATTATCCATCATATTTTGAAATACATTCCCCATTCAGATTTCATCTGTGATCTCATTGTGATTCTGATGTAGAATGTCCTGTATTCAACTACATTGTAACCCTTGCCGACACCTTCATATTTCATTTGAAAGGGTTCCCCTTTGCTAAATAGCTTATATTTAACTTATAATGATGGTGTTAAATATTGACTAACATTGAATATTCAGTGTACTGTTTATTTAATGTTAATAAACTGGACTTCGAATATACTGGTCTTGGGGTAATCAAGTTGATAAATCAGTTAACAACCGGATTGCATGTTAATAGGAATTTTTATAGCTATCCAGAAATAAACATGGATTTGTGATTGTTCATCTGTACAACGATAATCTTTGATAAGAGTTTTATCTATGAATTACCGTGTGTCCACCTATCTTTCTATCTAATTCATTCTGTCTTTGTCGATTTCTATCGAAGTTTTGTTCAAAAGTAAAGAATTATTTCATGCATCGTTTTGTCTATATCATCAAGAATAATGTTGGAAAAGATAAATTTGTCACAAGGGAAACAACTCATACATGGTGAATTATATGTTTCAATAATTAGAGTTATTTTCCATGAATATGCAACAGGTTGCTAACTAAGGGCGAATTTATTGGCGAAAGCTGGTTTTGGTTCTGTTTCTGGATTGAACATAGTTTAAGAATAGGTTTGTTAGGTCTGAAGCTATGCAGTAAATGGAAGGTTTGCATTTCAAAATAACCGACACATTAGGGATTGCTGTGTATTAATGTGTAAACCGCATTTAGAGTGTATTTTGCCAAGTTTTACAGTATCTGAAACACTATCTAATCTTTATTAAAGAATAGTTTCAAAACTTTATTAATAAAACAATGTATGCCACAAAAAGTTACTCACTTGTTTTATCACTCGCCTGCTGCGTCTTTTATGCCATCTTTGAATGTTTAAGACTGCATGTATACTACAGAAATCACCTCTAGAGGTAGGTTTGTGTAGCTTCCCGATCTAGTTTGAAACTGTTAGTGATAAATGAAAAAAAACCATATTGGTAAAATGAATGAAAGGTTAACCAAACTATCTATAAACCAGTACCAGTTTATAGACGATAAATAAAATACCCTAAAATTAAACTATGATATATATATATATATATATATATATATATATATATATATATATATATATATATATATATATATATATATATATATATATATATATATATATATAAGACGAGGCTATCGGATATGTGTTGGCATTGTCAAAGAGAGCAGAAGTACCTGTGTTTTTACTGTAGGATTACCCGAAGAAAAATATTAAATAAGGTAAGAGTTAACGCAGGTAGTCAAAAAATGGAATTTATAAACAGGGCGAGATTAAAGATTTAAAAAGTATCAGATACCAAAGTATAAATCGTTAGGATGTCCATGATATAGGTACAAATCTGGTAAAAATGGACAAACACGAAATTAATAGGTGGGATCAGGTGCCATAGAGGAGTAAGCATCCCCTGTCGACCGGTCACACTAGCCATGAGTCCACAGTCAAATTAAAATGAAATACGCGAGGAACGAATCGTCGTCATAATTGGTATAGACGTCTCAACAACCGCCATCGAACAGGTAACTCAACATTTCACTTAGTGAAACAGAGGAGTCGCAAACAACACTATAATACCGAACGTGAAATTTGCGGAACGTTGACATCAAACGCGAATTTTGGATATTCCTGTGTCAATAATTTGTCAGTGAGTAGTTTACCTCTGCATTTCAAATGTCCATATGTTGAACACGTACTGGCATATATCTGATCATTTGTAGAAAAATAAACTCTTTATGCGGATAATTATGGGATATTACTACTTAAATGTGGAAAATTAACGATGGGAAGCCCAAAATCGTCGCTTTTGTCGTAAAGCTTAGTTGTCAATTTCCCGTCCATGTCTATAGTAAGTCAAATGTCTAAGCATGAAGCATGTGTGCTTGATTCTCATATATCTTTAATTTCTAGTTCCCGAGATATATCGAATTGACATATGTATGAAAATTGTCATAATTGATTGACAAAACGTCGTCGATATATCTAAATGTCAGATTAAAGGACACTGCTAACTTTTCTTCTTTTGATTCAGTTTGAAGATGAAAAAAAATTATTTCATTCGGACCAATGAAATGACCGTGTTGCGTAATATCCAAGGCTATCTCGGACAAATATGTTCAAAATATGGGTAATTTTGAGCTCCTACAGCTGAATCGTACCAACCGCCTGTTTTATTGTAAAACTTATTTATCAGGAGATACATAGGCACGCAAAACGTATCCATACACTATTATTTTTACTATATTAATTAATCAAAATATAGTATCTTAAATAAAATATTTAATTCACATTTAACAGTGTAAATTCTATTGAAATGAGATCAAATATAATATATATTCTATTGAAATGTGATCATATATATATATATATATATATATATATATATATATATATATATATATATATATATATAAATGTGATTTTATATGAAATATACAGTAAAATCTAATTAGAGTATAGCTACTTTTTGTGCGTCTCTATATTTACTAATTAGGCAGTTACCAGGATGCTGTTTTAGTATTTGAAATGACATGTTACTGTCGGTTGAAACGAACTGAATTTATAAATTACTGTGTTGGCTGAGGGTACATCTTGATGTACTATAATCAGAGACATACATGTCTCTGCTATAATTAAAATACATCGATGGGATAAGACTCGGTACTGTGCTATATTTTAAAGGAGTATTAGCTGTGTTTACCAAAAATATATTTCGATTTTTTTTTCTACTGTTACTACTTGTACTTGATGCACAATAACAAATAAGAAATATACACAGGTTCCGGTTAAAGAACTCTCATTGTCCAATGGCCGTCAGTGACGAGCATAGGCCAAAATCTGAAGTCCTTCACCGGCATTTGGTATGAGTGAAAGATTCTTGAGTGGGACGTTAAACAACAACACTACCAAACAACCAAGCAAAAAATCCCGTTTATTTGGTGATAAATTTACACACGTCTAATTGCATTAGCAGTTGCACTTATTAGTTACTGAAATCCGGGATCTTAAACTGAAAAGCTTAGTTGTTAAAAAATATGATAACTTCACCTTAGAAGAATATTAATCACGTATTGTTCATTTATCTAAGAATGATGAAGTGAAACAAAAGCTTTAAAAGTAACATTCTTTAAGGTAAAGATTATTTCCATTTGATTTTGTCATCAATTGATTTCCAAAGTTGGAGAGAATGCAAGTATATTCCACAGTGAAAATTCCGTGACACCTATATGGAAATTTACGTACCATAGTGTTTCACAACATAATCGTAAGGTTAGTTAGTTTTCGTATTTTTTTTTTCTGGTATACAGTGTGCTAAAGGTGTGCTGGAAACTTCTGGCACACAGTTTAAAGCAGAATTGTAGCCCAGTTCTAACACACAATCCTTATATCTATATATATTACCATTTCCTGTGAATCTGTAGTTAGTTGGATACGAAATTCATTCTATATAATTGACTTTTCGGGGGAGGTTTTCATATGACGTAACAGCTGAACAGCTGTTTGTCAAACATTGACTATAAATGCAATCGGTCTGTATACTTGCAATGAAGGAAATAACAGTCCGTATGTAAATATTTTAGATTCCGGCACATTGCATTTTGGTCGGTATGCAGCAACCTTGTGGCACACTCACAAAATACTGGACCCAAAACATATAGAACTGAATATATGAAGTTTTACTTTTTATTGAGGTAAAAAATCAGTTACCAGCCACGTAATGTTACATTTTGGTACAGTATGCAGAAACCTTGCGGCACACTCATAACATACTGGATCCAAAACATACAGAACTGAATATATGAAGTTTTACTTTTTATTTAGGTAAAAAAATCAGTTATCTAAACATATATATATTTATAACATTAATAGGGTGCATTTGCCCTTGAAAGCTTTAAGAATATTTTCGCAGTTTGGATTTTTTAGTTGAATGCATTGTTGAACGATGAATCTCACAACTGCAGCTTGTTTATGGCATACACTGAAAATGAAAAAAAAAACTTTAAAACTTCTAAGTTAATGGTGATATATAAATGATTTAACAATGAATAAATAGTTTAGACATTGTTGCCATTAAAACTGGATGCTTCAATCTATATAATGATTTAAAAACATTTTTGCTGTTTGCTTGAGGATCAAATGAAAGTGCTCAAATACTGGATTTGATATATTAAAATATACCAATTAATAAGATACCAATCAATGCCTGTTTATTTGGTAAGAAATTTACATACGTCTAATAGCATTAGCAACTGCACTTTTTCTGACAATCTTTGCAGCAGTCTCTGTTGCCAACTCGTGTGGTTAAAAAATCCATTTAATAAATTTTTCACCGTAAATGATGGACTTTTCCCCCTGCATTTAGATAGGAAATTCAAGAGCCATGATTTGGTGACACAAAGCTACCAAAACCCTACCAGTCTCTCATAGCCTGTAGGAATGGGGTCATCAAGGGATATCCAGTCTCTCATAGCCTGTAGGAATAATGTCATCAAGGGATATCAGTTGCTGAAATACAAAAATATGAAAAGTTTTGTTAGTTGAATTACAAAATGATAAAATCTTAATATGTATTATACACATATCTAAGAATGATTAAATGGTGAAGTGAAAACAAAACAAAAGTAACGATCTTTAAAGGTAAGTTTATTGTGTTTTGTTTTTGTCAACAACTGATTTTCAAAGCTGATGATAATGGAAGTATATTACACCTTGACACTATTGAGGTACACTTCTGGGCAAGTATGCGTCATATAGTGTGTCGCAACCTTACCTCAAGGTCATGTTTCCCTATGCAATTGTTTTCCTGACACACAGTGTGCCGAGCAGGCCTGGCTCAGTCGGTAGCGCGCTCGACTCTTGATCGTGAGGTCGTGAGTTCGAGTCCAGCCGGCGGCGGGTTGGTTTCCTGTCCTTCGGATGAAACAGTAAAACTCGAGGTCTCGTGTCGCAGTAGGTGTCGGCACGTTTAAGAATCGTCACTGCTCAATGACCGTAAGTGCCGAGCATAGGCCAAAATTTGAAGCCCTTCACCGGCATTTGGTGACGTCTCCATATGAGTGAAAGATTCTTGAGTGGGACGTTAAAAAACAATAAACAAACAAACAAACACAGTGTGCCAAAAATGTGCAGGAAACTTCTGGAATATTTCTGGCACACAGTTTGAAGCAATACTGTAACCCAGCCTAGCACAGTTTGCTAGGGAAGCAGAATTGTAACCCAGTTCTGGCGCACAGTTTGCATGGGAATGTAATTTAGATTCCGGTACATCTCTGGCACAGCCACGTAATGTTACATTTTGGTAGAGTATGCTGTAACCTTGCGGCAGCCTCACAGCATACCGAATCTAAAACATATAGAACCGAGTATATGACATTTTACTTTTTATTGAGGTAAAAATAAGCTATCTATACATAATTTTATTTAAATTAAAAAAAAATAACAAATTACAGACCAATCCTAAAATTCATGTAAAATGATTTTCTTCTTGATGGGGTGCTTTTGGTCTTGAAAGCTTTCAATCTTTTCGCCGTTTGGGCTTTTAAGTTGAATGCGTTATTAAACGACGAATCTCGCATCTGCAGCTTGTTTATGGCATACACTGAACATAAATGATTTAAAGTTTAAAACATGTAAGGTAATGATTTGGCAAATGAAGACATGCTTTAGAAATAATTTCCATGAAGCTGGATGTTTCAAATCATATAAAGGATTCAAAACTTTCGTGCTGTTGTCTAGAAAATCAAATGAAAATGCTCAAATATAGGATATGAAATATCATTAAAACACATTCAAAGATACCAATAGATGCCTGTCTCTTTTGTAATATACATTTACACACGTCTAATAGCTTTAGCAACATCAATTTTCCTATAAAGCTTTGCAGTAATCTCTTTTGCCAACCCGTGTGGTTCAAAGAAGCCATCTAATATTTCCCTCCGTAAATGATGGACCTTTCCCCCTGCATTTTGACGAAGACTTCAGATTCGAGTTTTGGGAACACAAAGATCCAAAGACTCTACTAGTCTCTCATAGCCTGCAGGGATAAGGTCATCATGGGATATCAGTTGCTGAAATGCAGATAGATGAAAAGGTTTTGTTAGTTACTATAAAAATGATAAATTCACCTTAGAAGAATCTTTATCGTTTTATGGTTATTTATCTAAGAATGATGGAGTGAAAAAACGAAAGCTTTAAAGGTTATATTCTTCAAGGTTAAGTTTATTTCTTTTTGATTTTGTCAACAGCTGATTTTGAAATGCGAAGGAGAATGCAAGTATATTCCACCTTCACACTGTTGTGGTACCTTTTTTGGCAAGTTTGCGTTACATAGTGTCCCATAGCCTAATCGTAATGTTAGATTTCGTATGCAATGTTTTTTTTTCTGGCATAAAGTATGCCAAAGATGTGCTGGAAACGTCCGACACACAGTTTGAAGAAGAATAGTTCATTCCGGCGAATCTATGGCACACTCACGTAATGATACATTTTTATACAGTATGCTGAAATCTTACGGCACATTCAAAACACACAGGATATAATAAATACAGAACTGGATATGCGAAGTTTTACTTTTTATTGAAGTCGAAAATCAGAATATATGTAACTATATTTACAACATTAATGTAAAAAACTAATTACAGACAAATTCTTAAACTTAAATAAAATTATTTTCTTCTTGAAAGGATTGTTTTACCGTTGAAAGCTTTCAGGATATTTGTGCTTTTTGGGCTTTTGAATTGAATGCATTGGTAAACGATTAATCGCGCGTTTGCAGCTTTTTTTTGGGGGAGGGGGGGCATTCTCTGACAATAAACAAAATTTCTAAGGTTATGTTGAGATATAAATGATTTAGCAAATGCAGAACTTTTCTTTTAGGAAATAATTTGCATGGAAACTGGATGTTTCATGAATTAAAATTTTTGGTACTGTTTTCTTGAGAATCAAATGAAACTGCTCTAATATTGGATATGAAATACCATCAAAACATATCTAAAGATACCAATGAATGTCTGTTTAAATAATCCATCTGATAATTTTTACCGTAAATGATGGACCTTTTCCCCTGCATTTGAATCGGAGACTAAAGATCCTGGATTTGAGAACACAACGTCCCAAAGACGCTACCAGTCTATCATAGGCTGTGGGAGTATCGTCATCAACTGATAACCAGTCTCACATCCTGCAGGAATGGGGTCATCAAGAGAGCTTAAGGTGAGCTTAAAAGGATGTACGTCTATTTATTTTTAAAACATTGACATCCCCAAAGTAAGACATATCCAAACTTGTTGAAAACAAAACGAAGGTCGTGGCATGATTAAAGGGGCATTAGCTGTGTTTACTCCAAAACGTTATTTCGATTTCTTTCCACTTTTACTTCTAGTAATACTTGTACTTGAGGTCAAACTCCAAATACATGCTATATACAGGCCTACAAAAATCTTATAATCCTATATATTTTGTGAAAATAAAGTCAGGTCCAGTGTGGTATGCATATACAAATACTAGGTTTTGATCAGTTGCAAGTGAATAATTGCAACACTGGGCTTCTCAAGCAAATTTCACAAAATATATTGGAATTCAAGAATTTGTTTGCCTGTATACATGTCTATCTTTTTTTAAATATATCAAAAGGAAAGAAATATCTGATTTCAATGCACCTTTTAAACAAAGAAAATATGTCGGAAAGTCTTTCAATAATTTATGGTCAACCATAAAAACAACAAAATTAACAGATAATTATTGTCAAAACACACACTTTCAACTTATCCTTTTTTAAATCATAAAATCGCAAAAATTATTTCTCCCTAAAATTACATACCATATATTTTTGACAAAACGCTAAATTTGTGTCCGCTAAAATTTCCACCTATACCGTAGTAAATGAGCATTTCTCCAACTTTTCCAATGTTCTTGCCCGTGGATACAAAATGTTTTGATATCACATTTGGTAGTGGATTTGTCCCAGGTGAGTGGTTGGTGGATGTTATTAAACCTGTTTATAAACACAAAGGATATGTTACGCAGCATTTACACTCAACAGTAACGGCATAGTACTGCAATTCCTCTTGAATGCTCTTTTGCAAACGAAATAGAAATTATTCTGTGCATTTATAAATTTCAAACAAGCGTTTGGTATTATATTGCAAAACATGTACAGTATTTGGGATAAAATGCTAACTAGGCCCTAACGGAATTCTGGGAAAATGTCTTATTATAATTACAAGTACATCACAAATATGTATAAAGGTATTAAATCTTTGGTGAATTTACATATGTCAACATATATCTGCAGATCTGCAATCGGACAAATACAAGGGAATCTCCCACCTTTTCATTCTTTATACTGAAGTAATATTTCGCTCCAATAGCACCATCTAATTCTACACTTTCCAAAGTTAACATATTATTCAGTTTTACAGTGTTACTCTTAGACGGATGTTGGCAATACATTTAGATTTTTATCTGGCCTTGTAAAGCCGACCTGGCTCAGTCGGTATCATTCTCGACTCTTGATCGTGAGGTTGTGAGTTCGAGTCCAGCCGGCGGCAGGTAGTTTTCCTGTCTTTCGGATTAGACAGTAAAAACTAGGTCCCGTGTCACAGCACAGCAGATGTCGTTACGATAAAAAAAACCTCAATGCTCAATGGCTGTAAGTGCCGAACATAGGCCAAAATATGAAGCCTTTCATCGGTATTTGGTTGACGTCTCCATATGAGTGAAAGATTCTTGGGTGGGACGTTAAACAGTAATAAACAAACAAGCATGAATAAAGTAGGCAACGTTAAAGTATTTTCTTAGACTCCAAAACATTCCAACATATTATAACACATGTTATCCATCAGTATGTAAAAATTAATGTATAAATTATTTGTTGATTTTTTTGTTTGTTTGTTTATTGTCGTTTAACATCCCACTCAGTAATCTTTTATTCATATGGAGACGTCACCAAATACCGGCGAAGGTCTTCAAATTTTGGCCTATGCTCGGCACTTACGTGACATCCGAAGGACAGGAAACCAACCTTCGCCGGCTGGACTCGAACTCACGACCTCACGATCAAGAGTCGAGCGCGCTACCGACTGAGCCAATGTATCGGGATTATTATCGTTATGTAATGTCAATGTCTTAAAGAAAATAGCTATATTTTCATCAACTAATTTAAGATACTGTAAATTAATACCAATATGCTTTGATAAAATATCTACTCATAGCTAACTCAAATTCTTATATATTTGCCATTTTCATTTGAATATATTTATTGAATTCCTCTAGTAACACTTTATGTGTCTGAGAAATTACAGTAAATAATTTGAACTTGAACTACATGTTTTTCGTTCAATTGTGACACGATACACCGTCAATAATACAATAAAGAGAGATTTGAAAAAAAGGCGTGCTTGTTCATATAATTATTTGTTATATTAGCATCTTCAAAAGAAAGATATAGAAGTCTCTTATTTTAAAGACATAGAAAAATATACATTAATGGAATGTAACATAGAAATTTAACCTTTTCTTTTAATACAATGCGCTAGTATACTCTTTACCTTTTTAAATTTCATTATTGTGAGACATTTTAGAGGAAAACTGTTTAACATATTAAAACAAATCTGAATTTGTACAAAAATTGACTCAAAAATTCATGTAATAATTTTAAACCAATAAATATGTACAATGCTCAAAATATGTTAATTAACATTTTGTTTTGTATTTTTTTTAATTGGTGAACTATCTATTACTATTTCTATTATCTATTTTGTGGGACAATTAGGGAAAATGAAATTCTAAAAGTGTGGCAATCAAGGCCACACCCATCTTCCTAGGTCAAGGTTTCCCAGTCCACTTCGTTCCTCATAATGAAATGGATCAGAAAACCTTGACTTCTGAAGATGGACTACACCACCTCAACGGCGGGACAAATTTCTTATTTAATATTGTGTACAAAATAAACAAAACAGGAAGGAAGTATAAGCCCATGCGGGTTGTCATGATCTAGAGACTATAAATTAATTAACTAGAAGTAAAATTTCGTTATTTGAAGTACAAAGGTGAAACGGCAGATGCTAGCGACAGGTATTTACCTTTCGGCTCAACTCGGCGAAAGGATAAAGGGATTAATTACCTGAAGAAATAAATTTTATGGACGCCATTCTACTGAATTAGATAATAATATAACGCGGTCTGGTTAGGACTGATATCATCTTGACATATTTTATGTTTTTGTAATCGTAATATATCGAAATATCTCGTAAAAATAGATAAAAAGCTAACAATGTGTAAACGAGGAATAGGGGGAACAACTCTAGTTTTGTTTTCTATAAGGCCATTCCAAGTTTTTATTTAATGTTTAGCGTCCACCCTGAAGTCAAAAACCTATCTTTCTATCAGAAAAAAAACCACAAAATGACAGAAAAACACAAGATATTTGTGAGCGTACAAATGCAATTTTATGGACATTTAAGTATTTCCTAATATGTTAACAAAGGAAAACAAAATTACACTTATAAAAACCATATCTTCGGCACATACTAATAAATAAGCTATTCATTTTTTATTTTTACAATGAAGAAAACAAATATTCATGTTTACCTGTTCACTTTAGGGCTATATACCATATTTTTTCCTTAGATGTTTGTGTTTTTTTGTTTTTGTTTTTGTTTGTTTTTTTTTTTTTTTATGGGGGGGGGGTTTGTTTTTTGTTTTTTGTTTTTTTTTGTTTTTTGTTTTGTTTAATAATCTCAAAACCAATCCGTTCGCGGACGCTAAACAGAGAATAAAACTTGGAATGGCCTAATTATTAGACATATGCGTCATCGTGAGGGGTATCATTATTAGCAACGTTCACAATTTCAGGTATCTGCCATATTGTTAATTTTGAATCTAACAGGTGGGTGTTAATACAAAATTCACAAAAGTCGGTAAAATAAAAATAAACTACATGATGTATCTGATAATTCAGAATTTTAATGAGTAATTTTCACTCAAATCCAAGTAAAGTCGGGAGGAAGTTTAAACTAGATTAAAGTACAATGTACATGTAGTTTATTTCAAAACGGCGATTAGAAAGATTGGTCATGAATAGTCACGACTCATAAGGAAGTTTCTCTTCTGCAAAGACACGCTTGTTCAGTTATCTGATCGCTTTAATTGGAAGAAACAAAATGA
This sequence comes from Atrina japonica, assembly GCA_030159075.1. Classification (NCBI taxonomy): domain Eukaryota; kingdom Metazoa; phylum Mollusca; class Bivalvia; order Pterioida; family Pinnidae; genus Atrina; species Atrina japonica. The sequence continues at coordinate 611,305 of BROG01000067.1, read as the reverse complement.
TTAAACAGTTTTATTATATCGAGATCTATATTGGATCCGAGGTATATCATAAACACAGCCTGCGTGAACATGTAGTCCAGGAATTCCGGATATCCACATTATTAAACCATTAAAGATCAAATCAAATATTTGAAAGACAATAAAGTCATAGTTACGTATACATGTACACATGTGTAGGGGGGAGCTTTAGGTTGTAGCCATTGTCCCTTTTATGTGCACTTGCCATTTGGTATTAGAAATTACCAAAAAGAAGAACCTTCATACGTTCGCGTACTCCGCGCCGAATAACACAGAGTGTGCGCAGTCTTCATGCAGTCGCCGACCTTTTCTCAATGACCCGAAAAAAATATGGAGATTCAAGGTTTTTTGTTTTTGTTTTTTTTTATTTAATAATCTCGATCAAAATATTTGATGATTATCGGTAATGAGGAAATCTCTGCTGTGGTACTAGTGTTAAATTGACATGAATGATGTCCCTGTTGTAATAATTCAAAAAGATGTTTGTCTAAAATCGTTGTTTTCAAGTATTTCTTATAGATCTTTATCAATACATTTTATCCTGGGTTATTGGGAAAGGGAAATATTATGGATAACAATGTAAATAGTGTAAAATTTGATTTATTCAATTGTAGTTGATTCATTTCCAATTTTGTCATATTGAACATGAGTACATTAAGTAGTGGTATAATCAATTTCAATTTACCAAAATTGGAAGCAAATAAAGGACAGAATAAAATCAGAATTTGAAATACACATACATTAACCATAATAGAATATGTATTGGGTATGTGATAAACCAGATATTGAAGATGAATATTATTTCATTTTAATTTGGTTCATCTGCATGTAGGAAGGAATGTGACAGAAATTTCAGAAACCCTCTATATAAGAAACCTTCCATATACAGCCTTCATTATAAAAACTTCTTACTACAAAACAGTTCAAAGATTTGTGTAGCAAAATTTTTAATATGTAAATCTTTATTATAAGGTTTAAATGTTGTTAAAAGTCTTATATATATATATATATATATATATATATATATATATATATATATATATATATATATATATATATATATTTTTTTTTTTTTTTTTTTTTTTCCCAAGTCATGATTTTCTGATCCACTTCATTCCTCAAACTAGTTGATCGGAAAACCTTGACTTGGAAAGATGGTGCATATATTGTTAGCCTCCACAATAGTTATATACATGTTGTAGATTTATACCTACAAGGGCAGCTATAAACAGTGAAAAAAAAACTACATTTAGAAAGAAAATGATTGATCTGTTTTACTCTTTAATTACAGGTGCTCTATAATAATATATCATGAAATTCTATTTATTATTTTTTATCATAAAATGTTTTAATTTATTGAAAAAAAATATTCATTGTATTTGCATTGTATGATGTATCCCAACTAATCAAGATGCACAGGGTTCAACCGGGTTATACCTTTTCCAAACTGTGGACTATGTAGCTTAACTCATCAACCTCTGAAAAATAATGGACCCTTCTGTAAATCAATGACTTAGACCAGTCCAAATGTGTCTTCACTTCTAGGGTAACTAGAAAATTGCTATTAAAATTCATTACGGTCATATCAGCGATATATCAAGGCTTTGTCGCTAGGTAAACTGATTCTGGAACCGGCCTGGCTCAGTAGGTGTTGCCGCGCTCGATTCGTGGTCGTGAGTTCGAGTCCAGCCGGCGTGAGGTCGGTTTTCTGTCCTTCGGATGAGACCGTAAAAACCGATGTCCCATGTCACAGTAGCTGTCGGCACGTTAACCCATTCACCCCTAAAGACACATTTGGACTGATCTAAGTCATTAATTTACAGAAGAGTCCAACAATTTTCAGGGGTCAATGAGTTAAAGAACCCTCACTGCTCAATGACCGTGAGTGCTGAGCATAGGCCAAAATTTGAAGCCTTTCACTGGCATTTGGTATCTTGCCATATGAGTGAAAGATTCTTGAGTGGGACGTTAAACAACAATACAACTAAAACAACAACTGATTCAGCACTTCAATTTGACATCCAATCAACAATTTTTTTCTTAATTTTAAGGTCTTATTTCCATGTTCTCTGTAAACTTTCAATGTGTAATTGACATGTTGTTAAGTTGTCATGTTGTAAATGTTTTATTACCACCCGTTTAGTAAATTCAAAATTTACAACATGACAAAATACATCAAGCATATTTTTGTAATTCTTTAATAGGTTCGTGGAGGTCCATGTATCAAGTGGATAGGTGATGGATTCGGAAAATAAAACCATTATGTCGGCATACATCTGGATACTCCAATGCATGTTCTGAAACTCAGTGGGTGTTGTAAAATATTTAAGATGAAACTCTATCTCAAACTCGTTGACACAAAGATTAATAATGCCCAATGAGAAAATGTCCATTAACAATTGTGCTGAACACTGTTGTTGGGAGTCTACACGTAATATCTATTTTATTTGATCTACATATCTTCTCGGATAAATTACTCGTCAATTAATTACAAATGATAATGATAACAATAACTCATTATAGCTTTTGGTGCTTTATTCATGCTGAAAATTTGAGCGAAATCGGCTTAGCCGGTTTTTCTTTTTTAAGCTAGAAGTGACACCAAATCACAAATAACTTCAAGATAATTGTTATCGCGCGCAGTAAAACGTTGAGTCAAAGTTCAAGGAACAATGGTGAAAAGTACAAAAAAAAATCACAAAACCGAAATATATATATATATATATATATAAACAAAAAAACAAAACAAAAAAGCAACAACAACAATAATAATGCCGACGTATTGTAAATAATAACACGCGACAATCAGTGAAATGATAATTTTACATGTGAAAATTGTACATGTAGGTCTATGTACTATGTCTACATATAACTATCCATATTTAGGCCTATAAAGCTGACATTATCCACATGCATATGGTGATGCAGTGCTTTGTTTATTTATTCATCTATTTGATTTGTCCAAATTATTGAAAGCAGCGATATATAAAGCTAATATTAGCTTTATATATCGCTGTTGAAAGTCAGTTTATTTTATTCACCCGAGGCTCTCGTGTATCGCTGTTTTCATTCGTCACCATCTTTACAAGTAATAAATTAGCAATAGATGTATTACTAGTAATATATATATATATATATATATATATATATATATATATATATATATCTGTGTGTGTGTGTAATTGAGATGTTTAATTTTTTTTTCAAAATGTATCCACCACCTGGGCGTATTTTCACACAATTAAATTTGCATAATTAATTAGAATCAGACCTCACGCGCATTAATAACTGATGAAGCTGAACAGGAATATGCTGTGTTTATGTCTGTCTAATGTCTAGATCTACCTTGCTCACTGTCAACCGCTTTCTCTCTCTCTCTCTAAACTTGATTTATAATCGGACTGTTAAAACACAAGCTTAAAAAATCTATGTAAAATTTGTTACATCGTAATAAAACTACATGTTACGCTTAAAACTTACATGGTTCGTGACATACGCTACTCATTGTCATAAATAATCCCTTTGAGTGCCCCACTTACCGTACAGGTAAATTTAGGTCACCTGAACACCGCGTTGCATGCTGGTATTTGGGAAGTGACTCAACATGGACGTTGTCATTTGAAAATACTTTGTTGTGGAAAATACGTTAACATTATCATCATGGGGATATTTAGCAAAAGAATGGATTATTTTGTAGCAGTTGGTTTCTTTTTATTTTATTTCACCTCAGGTAAGCAGTTGACTCGCAAGTGAAAACTTGAATTTGTTTTCGTCAAGTCTTGTTTTTAATCAAACTCTAAAGATGACCGATTCGTTCAGACGTTCTTCTTGTAGTTGTAAAAATATTTCTAAAAATAGATCAGAGGGGAGCGCCAGGTACTCCACCAAAAAGAAAAGAGGAAGTGGAACCGAGTGACAGATTTGGTTCTACAGGCTATCCGCCAATGTCAGACTTGTACATGTATATGTAAATTTAGCTCGTCTTTCATACGGGCGCTTTCATACAATTTACGGCGTTTGGTTTTAAACAAAGCCGTTGTTATATAACAGTTAACACCAAGCACCTGTGGACGTATAATTGTGATGTCTGCAACTTATCACATTGTCTGGAGTCTGGCATTCTGGTTTACATCTAAATAATGTCTCAAATCTGTTCAGCGACAGCATACATGTAGATCTAATCTCCGGCGTTTTTTTTGTTTTTTTTGTTAGACTGATTTAATTACACTCCCTTGGATGAAGTGACCTTATTTTAGGCAAGGTCCAAATATTATGCGTACGTATAGGCCTACATGATATAGGGGTGGGGGAAGTTACTGTAAATTGACCTTGAGGTTTACTATTATTATGTAGTCCAAATTCAGCTTGTAGTTTCTCATACCTTACCAGTGCAATACTGGTACTTTTAGAAGCAGATCTAGTATAAATGTAATCTAAATATGTTTAGTTACTCAAAGATTCTTCTACTGAGCAGTTACTCTTTTCATGTCAATCATGGGGTAGTCATGTACATGTATCAGGTAATTTCAGCACTCATGACCAAGTATTCTGCACTTCTATAAACATGCAGTAAAACTTGATTTTTATAAATGAAAAATCATCATGAGATAATTAATTGATTTATCCCCAAGCTACCATTACTATTATTAATGTTACCTGTTCATGTGCCAAAAAGTTAAGTGCCGAATTTACTTGGTACTGATATTACTTGATGCCAAAATTACTAGAATTCTTTTACGATACATTTAACTGTCGTCCGGTGACTTGCATGTATGAGAACACAAAGATAACAGATACCTGCAAAGACTGAATAAAAATATCGTCAAAGTAAGTGATTGTTTCCAGGCGTTGTTTTCTGGGAACCTCTATCACTTTGCCGTCCAAAGTAATGTGACCAAAGTTAACATGAAAAACATTTTGGCATAAAATGATATAAACGTAAGGTATCATGATGTAGGGAAAGATTACACTAAAACCTCTAAATTATACATTTGTCTTATATTACTAGATCTATCTCAGGTAAAAAATATCTAAGTGATAAATTACAAACTTGGCTTTTTTAAATGCAGTTTAACTTTGAAGAGACCTAAGTGTTTCATTGACATTAATACAATGGATAGTAAGTGTTTCTCTGTCAATAAATATTCTAGGTCTGTACATAAAAATACTGGTTTAATAGCCAGGTAATTGTCACCTGCAGCCCTTTTCACAAAAAATCTTAAGATTATTCTTAAGATAAAATCTTACGAGTATCGTAAGATAAATCTTAAGTCATTTTCATAAAAGCTATCGTAAGATTTAATTTTCTCTTAAGATTTAATCGTAAGATAAAATCTTAAGTTTTACGATTAAAGTAAGCATAGCAACGACGTTTCACTTTCGATTCGCATGCGCATACAATTTTTCCGGTAAGGCGTCACATGTATTTTAGTTGATGTATTTGCACTGAATATAATCCAGAAAAAAAAAAATATTTTTGGTGTAAATGAAATTCAATCAAGTTTGAATAATGATTAAATAAAGTTTCACAAAGCTCTACTTATTTTTTACTCCAGCCTTTTGAAATTACACAAAACTAGCATATTTGTTTGTGTTTTACATGTATTATGTTATCTAGATCTATACGGCATCAGTAAATTATATGTTTATAGGCTATATTTTTGTGTATTAACATTTTAAATTCTATTTCGTAATTTAAATGTGTGTGTTGAGTAGGCTTCTCGTTTGCGTTTTAGATATTCATACTGCCAGGTGTTCACTTTTAAATTCATAAATTTTAAATTTATCATTGAACTTTACCCAATTTAAAATTGTTTACAATATAAACAGTACTTCCTTCATGAAATACCTAGTAGTAAATTATTTATACGATATCGTGTGTTTATATTTTTAGATCTAATTGTATTTCATAAAAATTTGGGTTTTTTACATTTATTTTACATATCCATTTAGATACACGATTATACTAAATTGTTATAGAATACAAGCCTCAGTGAGGATGTTTTAGGTTTAAATTTTTTGAATAAATTGTGAAGCAATATTTCATTTGAGACTATGGGTCACGCACCTTTGAAAAAAATAAAGCTGGAAATGCGTAAGCTTCCAGACTTGATCTAACGACAAGTTCGGTGTCCCATTGTTAATCTCAAAGGGATTATTTTCACAGCAAACGGTCCTATAGGGTATCCTTCCCTGGAGATGGTGTAGTTTTACAAGTTTTGAAGTTTTTAGACACTAAATTATGACCTGTTTGTCCTTCAAAAGTATCACATCGCATTAGCGGATATAGAAAATTTGTAAAAGTGGTGCCGATGGTGACATGGAATTATTACTTTTTAAAAAATGTCGTGTACAACTTTTATATCATGTATATCTCACCAGAGCTAAACCGAGAATTTAAAGGGGGGCATAAGTCTTGATATTGTTGCTGAACGGAGCGAGTCGGGAAAATTCTGTGTTTTTTTAGGAATCTAGAGAAATTGAAGGTTTTACACCTATTTTGTCAACTATAGGGATCGCATTTCGTAAGGGGATCGGGGTTAACGCTTCCAGAAAAAAAAAGAAATTTAAAGTCCATAGACGCCTTTTTCTATATTCAGACGCGACAATATGGCCTTTGCCTGATAATCCGCGAATAAATCAAATTGATTATCGTTCTCAAAAGAAGATAACTGATTCAGCAAAAAAGTGCAATGTTAAATGTATATTAAAATCGGAGCAGAAATTCGACCAAGTAGTCTCAAGGATTTTTTTTATTTTTAACTAAGCTTTGAGAGCCCTACCGTCCCTCTAAATCCGCCGATGCAATTTAAATATTTCCTGGTAATGATGATGATAGATCTAGTAAACTCAACTTCATTTGAAACACCCCTTATCAGCTTGGATCGACCTGTTACGTGCGTGACTTTAAGAACGCTAGGATTTGGTACAGATGTAAACAATAGTGGCAGGGCTAGCAAATTTTAATTTTCTTGACTAAATCTATCATTGTAGATCTATTAAAGGATTACAAAAGGTATGCATATGTTATCATATCATGACAACGATATAGGCCTAGATTTCTATTCTAGATCTAAACCATTTCTATTTTTCTGATTCACGGATTATGTGACGAGGACAGTACAATATGGTAGCCTAGATCTTTTGTAGTTTTCACACACAAGTAATCGATCTAGTCCTAGATTTATTAACCTACTCAATACAAAATGCCCTCAGGATATGGGGAGGAATTTCATGATATTTTCTGTGTGCCTTTCAATTAAATCTCTTGTTGTGTCTGCTAAGTTCACGATGCAGTGCCTCGGAAAAACCTAACGGCTGGTCAATATTTAGTGACTCGTCGATCTATCTATACTCACATTTTATTGTCAAAAATACGTTCTCTGCGAATAGCTATTCTGTTAATCATATCAAACAACATATCAGATCATCTTTTTTTTTCTATGGAGACACTTACGATTATATTGATAAAATCTTAAGAGTAAAAATTTCTCTTAAGTGTGGGTGATAGCTCTCTTAAAGTTACGACAAATTTTTATCTTAAGATTTTTCATGCAAACCATAACAATCTTAATTTTACTCTTAAGAGTAAAAGTTATCTTAAGATTTTTTGTGAAAAGGGCTGCTGATCTATGATATGGTCATATAAACACCATTTTGGAATAGCCAGGTGCTGGTGGCTTACTTAGAATTTACTCTTTGGTAGTTGAATCTGAATAAAACATTGATAGATCTACAATCTACTGGTACTTGCATAGTAGAAGTCATGTTTAATAAAAGATGTACATGTACAACTACATGTACAGTGTATGTGGACTTCCGACAATCCCCCCAACAGTTTTTATTACTCAAAGGTCCTTGTGACACATGAGAAACCAAATAGTAAGATATGTAATTAATACCGTGTAAAGAAAGGTTGCAAATTACTTTTATTGAATCTTGAGTATGATCAATGACAGGAAATGATATATGTGTCATTCTTAACTCATTTGGGTGTGTAACTACTCACTTGTATTACACATCCAGGTAAATTGATACCTGCACAGGTAACACAGATAAATCTGTTGCTGTAATACATAAAATTTGCATTAAATACTTGCCAATGTAAAATGATTATTCATTTCATTTTGTCCAGTTCTGAGTATAAATGTACATAAAAATAGCTTTTAAGATAATAGATAATCATGGATAGTTTCTAATTCACACATTTCTGTGAAATCACATAGACACTCCTTTGCTATATTTAGAGAAGGAAATCCATAGATAGATACACTAAATTTGTCATTATGGATAATGAGTCATAGATATATTGATTTTCTTTGATAAAATGAGGAAATAAAGGTGAACTACATGTACATGTATCATAAACATGTTGGATCAAAATTTTATTAAATTCATGTAAAGTTATGTGTTTTGGTAATTACCTGATGAATTCAACATAAATTATACATGTACACCACTAACCATACAACTCATAAATACATGTGTGCCCATTTTCAGTCAAAACAAAAGGATAATATGGCAATTTTTAAAAAAGAGGATATATATATATATATATATATATATATATATATATATATATATATATATATATATATATATGTAGGGTTGCTTTACTAGATATTTCACAGGATATATAGGGTTGCTTAACTAGATATTTCACAGGATATATAGGGTTGCTTAACTAGATATTCCACAGGATATATAGGGTTGCTTAACTAGATATTTCACAGGATGTATAGGGTTGCTTAACTGGATATTTCACAGGATGTATAGGGTTGCTTTACTAGATATTTCACAGGATATAGAGTTGCTTAACTAGATATTCCACAGGATATATAGGGTTGCTTAACTAGATATTTCACAGGATGTATAGGGTTGCTTAACTGGATATTTCACAGGATGTATAGGGTTGCTTAACTAGATATTTCACAGGATATAGAGTTGCTTAACTAGATATTTCACAGGATATATAGGGTTGCTTAACTAGATATTTCACAAGATATATAGGGTTGCTGAACTAGATATTTCATAGGATGTATAGGGTTGCTTAACTGGATATTTCATAGGATGTATAGGGTTGCTTAACTGGATATTTCACAGGATACATGTATATATGATTGCTTAACTAGATATTTCACACGATATATAGGGTTGCTGAACTAGATATTTCACAGGATATATAGGGTAGCTTAACTCATCAAACCTTGAAAAAATAATGGACTCTTTTGTAAATCAATGATTTAGGCCCATCCAAATCTGTCTCTAGGGGTGGTGAATGAGTTAAAGATGTGAAAATATTATTACCTGGGTCAAAACTCAATACAGACTAATTTGCTCCTCTGGAGAATATATGCAATTTACATATGTATTACTAAATGATGTACATTGTGTACTATGGTGCTTTGTAACTGGATTTACTCTGTCAGGCCTTTTTCTGTAGTTTCCAATGCAAATTGTGTTTTTTTTTTCTTTTCATGATATGATGGGGGAAAAAATTCCCAATTTGGTAAACATACTTGTATATATGACACAGTGAGAAAAAAATTGAAAAATCACTCGTCCAATGGGGCACGCGATTTTGAAAACCAGTCGTCCCAAAACACCTTCAGCTTGTCCCATTTTTTGTTTTAAACTTTAATGGAACCATTAAGACTAACTATTCTTTGATTTCTCTAAAATGGGACTAATGCATGTATGTAATCAATAGAAAATTAATGGCAATATTAGGATTTTGAACAGAATGTGTCGTCTGAATGCAGAGTTTTAGTGGCTACAACGTAAGATGTTTAGAAATCTAGAAGAAAAATTAATCGTCACCAGGGACGAATACCTGCCATAACTGCTCGTCCCCATGCCATTTTCACTTGTCCAGGACGAGTAAATTTTAATCACTGTGTCATGTCTGTGGCAGGAGGGGATCACATTTCAGTATATTAAACTTGAACAGGTTAACAAGAAGGTGTAAACAGTTAACTACATGTACATGTACTGTACTTGCAGTTGATTTGTTGATATGTTGCTGTGATTTTTAGGAGAGTTACATTCATAGAGCCTTAAAATACAGCCCGTTTGATGTATTGCCTGTGTGTGTCAATGAGGTATTACGTAATAGTTTAGTCAAGCAGCAGTGTGTGCCTCTATTGTAGTGTTAATCCATCAAAACACTGTTGTACAATGACATGTAATTGTATGTATTTATGTACATACATTATCATTTGATGTTTATTTATATTCTAGAATTAGTTTACCAAAACATGGTAAAACGGCCTCATGTACAAATTTGGTAGAAATATATATTTATATATTACATGGACATGAGACTGTCTGTAATGGCACTATATAGTATACACCATTTTTAGTAACACAGTTGTCATGTTCTTGACAGTTGGCTTTCTTTTATCATGATTAACTGCAATTACATATACATGTATATACAGCGGCAGGGATTAATAGCATCAACATGTGCGTCCAGAAAAAGGCCCCATTCTCATTGCAAAATTTACCATTTTTTCCCCAATTTTGAGCAAAATTTCCCAAATATGTTTAATGTCCATGTACATGTATAGCTAATATTTATATGCCAACGAAGGAGAATCGTACAACTTTTAAGTACCAATCAAAACTTCCATGTCTTCAAAAGAAAATCATGTCAGTTAAATAAAAGAAGTTGGAAGAATAGATGTTTATGTCCTTATTGTTGCAAGTAAAATAACTATACATGTAGTTACTTTTCCCCCAATTTGGTCCATTTGGACATAAAATTTCTCACTGAAACTGAAAGGGTACAGGACCCCGTTTACAATAAAGCCAGGGTCTGTTAACCTCTGAGTGGTTAGTCTAGTGATGGATAATTCAACTCCCAAACAGGCAGAAGGGTCAGTGTTTTATTCCCTGTATTGGCCCGTCTACAGGGTCATACTGAAGACTTAAAACTGGTACTAGTGAATGTTCCCTCGCTAAACACTTGGCATTTACAAAGTGTCTTTCGCCATTTCGGATAAGTACCAAAATCAATGTATGATAGACATTCAATGTACATGTGTAGCATAAATTACATTTTTGTAAAACAACTCTCTCACTCTCGGACTCGGTACCTTCATCTGTGCATCACATAGGTCCAAACTCCCTTAAGTTTTCATAAGTATATAGACATTGTATAATTTACAGTTACCTTAGTAAAAAGATCTTACATTCCCCAAATTTAAGTACAGGTTTCTTGAAAGTATGATTGACTAGTAATATACATGTATACATTTTATTATAACATGTACACTTTATAGTACATTTTTGATAAAATGTATATATGTATATTGAAATTATTCTAATTATTCAAGAGGGCACTTGTGAATATGAACAAGAAAAAAAATCACTGATTTCATACATTTATCAATTTTTAAACATTTTTTGTATTGGCTTGCTTCTAGGTAAGAACAATGTGGTATTGTTAGCATTTTAACATTTTTTTTCCAGCTTAGCACAGTTTGATTGATTGATCATTGTCAGTGTATTAAAATAAAGATTTGATTGTAGTAATTGACAGATTTAAAGGGACAATCAGTTACAGTGAAAATGTTGCCAGTCTTATAAGAACCAGCACCTTTTGTGCCTTCCCAAGTGACTTTTTTCCATCCCAACAGTCAAGTCACAAGACTGCATTTAATAAAGGAAATGTGTCTTGTGGTTGTATCAGTTATTTTAGAATTTACAGGTAGGCTACAGATGGCAGCTGAGCTACTATTATGTGTACTGCATGCACCGAAGACCCATACTTCCCACCTGCACCTACTGTCAGCTGTCTAGAGCGTCCACTTAGTACCTTTATTCCAACTGTCAACATTACAGTGATAAACACTACCGTTTATATTCCAAATTGTCAATATTTTCTATCTAGAGCTTTTGTTATACTCCTGAAGGAGCTTCGATGTTGATACAACAGATTATCTGTACTGTATATAATCATAAGCATTTAAAGTATTTCTTTGAAATTCATACATACATGTATGTGTAGTCTAGAACATGTACATTTGTACATATACAATGTATATGTTTTGTAAATTTTCTGCATACATGTACCATACTTTGATGAATAAGAGCCTCTCACCTCTGGTTCGAATCCCGCTAGGGTCATTTCGAATTAATTGGGAAAGTTTGACAGTTTTCTTGCGGAAGGTCGGTGGTCTTTACCCGGGTAACCGGGGTTTCTCCTCCACCAATAAAAACTGGACGTCATCATATGACTGAAAGATTGTTGAGTATGGCGTAAAACAAAAATCAAATCAAAAAATAAAAAAAAAAGATGAATAAGATTTTAATGTCTAAATCACAACGTACATGTACATATATTGTACAATGTATAAATGACATGAACTTTATTATGTCCAGTGATTTTCCTAGGCTGCTTAAATTTGGGGTCCAGTCACAGGACTCATTCCCAATGTAAAAATGGTTTTTACATGTACACCACATATTTCCCTCCCAAAATTTGCAAAAATTCTGGGTTTGGAGTTTCAAAATAAAGAATAAAGTAAATGTACATGTATATTCAAACAAATTTCTCAAATGAAATTTTTCTGTTTAAATAGCTGATATAAACATTATACATGTACATGTATATTTTCTGAATTTTGTGGACCCTAGATCCAGTAATTATAATGGTTTCTTTTAATTGCTGTTAACATGTACCTGAATTATACAATGTACATTTGTACATGTATGTAAACTGCATGTATAAATACATTGTAAGTATGGTAGGGAGTCCTGTGTCCTAAGTTTTTATGTTGTGTCTGGAAGACTTTTGATTAAGCGGATGCAAATGTGGCAAATGATGGTAAATGCTTCTTTGACTTCTGTTGTTGGGTGCTTAGCAACAGACTTTAACCACATCACTACCTGTTTTATACAAGTTACAGAGGCCTGAACTGAAGTAATTTATAATCCTGACAGATCAAAATTTACCTGTAATTCTGAACCTGTTGGCTGTAAGGTTGCATTTTAAATGAATGATGGCAGAAGTTATACTTATACATGTAGTCATAGACCCATCACTTTTCTTAAATATCTAGAGACATTAATCAGTGATTTCCATAATGGTCTGCATATGTATTGCACCAAGGTCTGTTGTATTGGTCTAGTTTTTTCAATATTGGCCAAGTTTTGAATATTGTTTGGGCAGAAAAAAAATTGAGCAATATCTTAGTCATCTTTGCATCAGTATAACAGCAAAATAATCTCTGAATTCATTAAATATAAAATCTTTTCTTTTATTCACTTTAGTAAACAAAGCATTAAAATAATTATCTTCATTACATACTCTCTCTAACTCTAAGAAGAAATGACAAGCTTAGTAAGATGTCTTTGACAGCATATATATATATGTAATTATACATTTATATTAAAACAAACTGCAGAAATTTCTCTACATTCTGTCATCTTTAGTTCTGAAAACACATTTCAGCAGTGAAAAATGATAAAAATTAGAGTGGTTGCCTGTTTTTATATGTTTATTCTTTATTTTCAAGGGTATTTGAGGGCTCATATTTTCACAATGAAACACAACGCTTACCTGAAAGTTATCTATTATTTAAAACAACATGTAAAGCTATTGTTTTTCAGTTATTACATGTTTTACTTATTTCTCTTGCAAGACGATTGCCCATTACATGTTTCAAATAAAAAAGGTGACCCATATTATGCACTGGTCCACAAACACTTTTGTGCATGGGAGTACCTGTGTCTGATGTATTTCAATATATAGCATAAACTGTGTGGTTAACCTTTTCACCCCTAAATATCAAAATGGAATGCTCTATTCTATTGTTTACACCAGTCTATTGTGGTCTGTAGGGTTGAAAGGGTTAAACTGAATTAACATTACAATCAGTAGTAATACTAGTTACTAACATACATACATGTCATAGGCGTAGGAAGCAAATTGAAAGTGGGGAGGGGGGGCTAAACCAACTTGAAACACACACACACCAGAAACAGCTGGGGGCTAAGCTCCAATTTTCAACACCTACATGTATGTCTATCTTTGCAAAAAAAGTGGGGGGGGGGGGGGCTAAGCCCCCCTAGCCCCCCGGATCCGACGCCTATGCATGTATTATGCAAGTACGTGTACATATATGTATACAGTACATGTATATATTTATATGATGTAATTGATATTATACACTGATATATAACTATAAGTTATTACATTGTAAAGTTTCTGTAAAACTAATTGATTCTGTATACATGTACACATTTACTGTTCCTCAGCTGCAATGATTTGATGACATTACAGTTATACAAGTTTATGGGGGGCTTAAACTGTGTTATTTTCATGCTCGACTGCCTAAACTGTATTGCGTTGATGTTCAAGTTTTCAATGCGCATTTAAACAGTGCTCTAAAACTGTATAGATGTACCTGTCTGTACACAGAAGAAGTCAAGGATGTGGGATTCTACCAATAAAATGTCTTTTAAATTTATTTGTGTTAGATCTAGAAATTTCATTTAAAGATTTGATATCATGATGAAATTTGATTAGAGGAGGTTTACATTTCTGTTTTGTATAAATATTTTAATGTTGATAGATTTTGGCTCAGCTGTTTATGATATACACTCACTCATGGGATATAAATATTTGCCAGTTGTGTTATTTTCTTCTTTGTTATACAATAAAACCTACAATTTTCAAATGCTGGTAAAATCCACAAATCATACCAGAATTTGACAAATTTGTACAAATTTATAGTAGGATAAATTCATATTTCTAAAATATACACATTTTTGAATTACATGTATCATGTTTATTTGCAGAATTGACAGTATTTTTCTCACAGAGTAATTTTGTAAATTCTGTAATTACTCTTTCAGTCTAATGAAATTATATGTCAAAATTTACCTGAAATAGTTTTATCCTCCACAGAATCATTATTTTCTCAAAATAAACAAAGAGTACAACTGTACCTAAATTTCAAAAAGATTAAAAATATGAATTCAATTTCCTTCATGTAAAAATAAAATTAATATTGCTTAAATTAGTGGATTCTGTGGGCATTTAAAAATTGCTGGTTTTATATAAAACAAAGAAGAAAATAACATAAGTGGTGAATATGTATGTCCCATGACTGTACATCTACATGTGTGCAGACCATTTGAGATAACTGAGGGCCTGTAATCATGGTCATTCTTTACGTTAGTATACTAATTACTATATGGTACTTGTACTAGCGGTTACCATGAAACTAGTACCATTGTCTCAACTTGCTTGAATGAGCCAATGTCATACCCCCCATACCTTGACTTTTGACCCAGTGACCTTTGATTTTGACCTACTTTTCAAAAGTTTTAATCTGAGCTGAAGGAATCAAAATTTTACCAGTCCTTTTGACCTTACTGACTGCTGTGGGTCAAATATCTTCTTTGAAAATTTACATACATTTCAGCGAGCTTTGTTGTCTTCTGGCAATTCTTGTGTATACATGTACATGTATTTCTAGACTTCTCAATTTCAATAAAATGTTGCTGAAATTCCTAATTCAAAAGGCCCAGCCCCCATTATCAAAAGAGTGGAAAATCCCTGTAATAATTTATAAAAAAAAAATCTGTTGGTGATATTTCTGGTGCCTCTATCATGTCTATCAATCGTCTATTGTTTTGAAGTCCTGATTAATTAAGCCACCTAGATTAAATTTAACTAATATCAACAACAGGGTCTGATGCATTGTAATCTCTTTTATCAATTAATGTGACATGTATTAGACCATACTTATTGTATGTAATATCAGACCTGTTTTGGAGATGTTATTACACAATTACCTGTCATGGCCAGGTACATACATGTATAGATACATGTACATGTATATTACCTGCATAATGTAATTATCCATATCCATGTGAAGTCGCATAAACTTTGTGGACCCAGTCAACCACACGTATATATACGTATATTTATATATATAATTATATACATATTAGTGTTGAATCTAGGATCTGAAAAGGGCACACACAGTCAGTGTGAAAGGGCACACAAAATCAGTTTGAAAGGGCACTTTAAACGCGTAAATTGGTTTTGAAGGCACCTGCACTAGAATGTGTGCATATACTCCTAGCTCCGCTAACAAATTTTAAATACTTTTCTTGAAAAATGTTTATAAAAAAAAACAAAAGATAGTTTTACTAAAAATAGAATTATTTAATAATTTTTTTCAATGAAAAAAAGGGGCACAAGAGCTAATCCTGGCCTGATATTTTATTTTTTTGGTTTTGCCAATCCAGAAATACATGTATGTATATTATATAGGAATCTAAAAAAATAGTTGTGAAATTAGTCTATTGATTAATTAAAACAAGCTAGTAAATGTCTCATGTTAAATATTTGATACATAATTTACACTTTGATATGTAACAACAATTATTTCCTAAATTGGTTATCGATTGTCATGCATAAATTATCTAAATAAATTCATCAACTTTGTTAGATTTAGTCCTATTTGAATTTTTCCTCATTGTATCACATAGGAAAGGAAAAGTCCCGAGAATTCCGGGAGTCGTGTGACACGAAGTCGATAAAGTCCGAGAACAAATTTGCTTTGGATTTGGCAGAAGACTTGGCGGTTTATTCCCATTTACATTAAAAAGTCCTTGGTGAATTCCTACATATGTACATGTATATTAGTACTTCGTACGACAAGCAACTACGAGGAATTTGCGCGAATCGGTTTAAAATCAACGTGTCCGTGGACACAAGCTATTTTCCCACTCGCTAATTAGAGCCTGCTTCAAACGATGAATTCAACCACATAGCAGCACATAACCTTATTTTATTGAATATTTTGAAACAAAACATAGTTTTTTTAGCTTGTACATATATTTTTACAAACATTATATGTATACATTCAATTTTCTAGCCATTTGAAAATAGCGGGAATTCGGCGAGTTTGCCGATATTCCAAATCACCTACGAGTCGTTTGACTGCCCTATCTCGGATGATTACCTGAGGCTATTTAAACTGATCAACCGTGAAATATACATAGTCTTGACACGGCGGGTAATTGGGGCAATTAACAGATTAAAGAGTATACAACATGGATGGGGTTTCACAAGCAATTTCGCCAATGCTTTTTTTTTTTGGGGGGGGGGGGGGGGGGGGCGTTATTGGCGATTGGCATCATGAAAAGGGCATGGCGCTGGAAAAAAGGGCATGGCGCTGGGAAAAAAGGGCATGGCGCGGCGCCATGCTATATTGCTCTAGATTCAACACTACATATAAATGTACCGTATGTACATTTGTACATGTGGATGTATCAGTAAATGTGTGTGCAACTGTGTGTACCAGTAATTGAAAACGTGCCATTTTGTAATCAATCGTTAACTGTATATTACCAGTAAAACTTTTTGTACATATATATTCTACCTTTATTTACTTCCAAAATTTAAAGATACAATATATTAGCGACACATTTATTTGGTACAAAAAATTATTTACACATCAATTTTTGATTCTGTAAAATTGAGCCTGAAATGATATATAAGGACTAGAGTTCATGAACTGGCATTTATCTGAAGAATGTGCAGTCACCCGTACATGCACAGTGGTTGCTTTCAATGTGGAATATATGGTTTAAAATTGCCAACACAACATTGTGTACAAAAATGTTCTTTATCTCTCCATCAGATACATTGGAGTGAATAAATACATTTATTGTGGAGAAAAATGATACAGTATGTCATAAGTAGAGAGTTCAAGACCTTTTAGCAAAACATTACATGTATTAGATACATGTACTGCATGTTACAAGTACAAAACATGCAAAATGTACGTGTACTAGTGAAAAAGTTAAATGTTTAGATCAGGAGAGCAACATTTTGTATAACAATTGCACATGTATATTGTGATCTGCATCTGTTATCCATTGTCATTGAAATGCCACTAGAATTTTGGTAAAGTTTGACTGAGACAATTCCATACAAATTTGAAATTATATTACATGTAGAAGCATAGGGCATTGTAGTCAAGAGACCACACATATCAACTTTTCAATTATCTGGTGGTGGCCAGTTATTTGTGGTGGAGGAGAGAGCCCAGTTGCATGTACACTGGCTCCATTAAGAGACCAATGGCCTTCCGCAAGTATCTTCAGCTTAGGTTCCTGGGGCCCGTTTTACAAACGGTCGTAAGTCCTAAATCCTAAGTCTTGGCCGTAATTGTCATGGAGCTGACCAATCAGCGATGCGTTGCCATGGTAGTTAGGACTAAAAGTTAGGATTTAGGACTTACGGACTGTCGTAAAATGGGCTCCTGCTACTTCCAGCAGGGGCTAGTACATGTACCTGTGCTGACCAGAAGTGAGATTTCATGGTTCAAAGCACGGATTTATGGTCGATGCTCTAAGCATGTACTCGGCCACAGGGGCACCTTGGTGGTGTGTCAGTCAAAATTATAAATTGTCCTTGCAAAAAAAATTACCAACACTATGGCATATAAAAAATTTAAATCTTGCATAGAACTCTTTAAGTCTAATAATAAAAGTAAAAA
The DNA here is from genome assembly GCA_030159075.1 of Atrina japonica. Taxonomy (NCBI): domain Eukaryota; kingdom Metazoa; phylum Mollusca; class Bivalvia; order Pterioida; family Pinnidae; genus Atrina; species Atrina japonica. Next base: position 592,760 of record BROG01000067.1, on the reverse strand, counting down.
CATGGAATAAATGATCATTTTTCGGTGAATAAAAAATATTCTACTATGAAAAAAAATTTACATGTAAGAAATTCTATGTACAATCTCCTCTTAAAAGATAAAACAAAATCTACGACTGTGCTCTGCATTGTTGTATCATAACTGTTTGTGTATTGTCTGTATTTAGAAAAAGGGATTGGTTTTCCTTTTCTTTCTTTTTTTTAACAATGGCTTGTCATATACATTGTACATGTATGTTATTGCTAGTACCTTTAACTTAAACTTAAAGTATGCCACATACACGTTTCAGAAATATGAATGCTCTGAAATATTTCGAAAATTTCACACTGTTTTAGTGTATAGATCTGTTTACCAAGGAATTATAGGCTTATACAATAGCGTTAGGTTTAGTCGTATTGAAATACAGCTAATTTACAATGATAATTGTCTGCACCCCATACGCTACAGTATGTATCGCTATGTATACAGGGTACATATACTTGTTTGTACGGGGTCATATATGTATATTTTACAACTTGTCAGGGTACAAGAATGTAAAACATCACTTTTTTCAGTTGTCATATGTATATCATTGTCTCTCTGAAATACATTAAATACAGTATACTATATACTAAAAAAAACATTTGAAAGTAAGCACGTACCCATACATCTAAATCTAATAAAAATAGACATTCTTTTGTTATCTGTAGTATATGCCCTAATTTGGAGATCTTATATTGTAATAAAGCTATATACTAGATTTGTAATGAGAATAATTGTTGTGGAATTTACGTATATATATGTCCTACATATAGTAAATATGATGTGTAGGAAGGTATGCGATAGCATAACCACCAGAGGGTATTAAATATGAGGCCAGTCAAGGATGTTTTCTAAAGAAGTGTAGAACATATGTACATGTAGTATATATTTGATACATGATATAAATCGGATGGTTACATGTAGATTTGTACACGGTCTGATGTTTAGCCAGGGGCTAGATCAAAATTACAAAATGTATGCGAGCAATGAGACTAAGACTTTTATCTTATCAATATAGATCATATGTTGTATTTGTACTGTAAAAAGTGGTCAGAATTTTCAGTTATTTTGAGGCCTGGATTGGATACCTGTAACATGTATATGTACATTCTGATCTGATTGTCATTGAAACAGAAAATATAATAAAGCAAATCTTTCACTGACACATCTTTATGCATATAGGCCTACATGTAGGCACCCAGAATCAAATCAGAATAGAAATGTAATGGTTAAACCAATAATTAATTTTTTTTTTACTAATTACGTGAATACATTGTACATGTATACATACATGATGTATATATATACATACATGTAGTGAGCAATTCGTCTTTGTAAACAAGATATGCAAGGTTTTTTAAAAAAAATGAATTTGATTTCTATACCTAGGGCCAGTGATTTTCTGTTTCAAATTTGCCACAAGTCTGTTTTCCATTTTTGATTGATCCCATTTTTTCTGTTTTCATAAGACAAAAAACTAAAGACATGCTTGAGGTAAAAAAAAAATACATGTACATGTATCTAATACCAGTATCACAGATTCATAATCATACTTTCAATAGTCTGCCACACTAATTAGGGAAACAAATAAAACAAAAATACAGCAATGTTTTTTTTTATGATCAAATTTTTGATAAATAATTTGTAAGTACTTTATGCCTACATGGCTTACAATAAAAAAATTGATGGAAAATTATGTGATGAAATATTGTAAATAAGCAAGGAAATGAAGTTTACAACAAACAAAAACAGCACAATTACATGTAGTTCATAATTCAATACCTTGTGTTGGAATTTTTACAGTTTTTTCGAAAATGCAAGTTCCATTTCAGATTGCTAATTCTGTGTTAACGGAAAATCACTGGCCTACCGTCAGCATGTACATTTAGGTTACATGGTTACTTATATCTTGGTTGTTGCACCTTGAAACCAGAAACAGACACACATACACCACACACACACACGTACACACACACACAAACAAACAAATTACAAATAGTGAGTTACATTATGAAGTATGATCATGCGATGATAAAGCTCATAAGATACATTTATTGGCTGATTGTAAAGCAAATACAGGTCTTTGCATTGACCATGTCTGTCCCTCTGTCTGTCTGAGGCAACACTGCAGTTTAGCTTAAAGTATATTGTATTTTAATTGAAAAAATCGATGAAATTGAATTCTAGTGAATTACTTTTGCATGTTATTGACCTCAGATGTGGTTTATCTATGGTGGTTTAGTTTTTTGTGAGAAGCCCTTAGTGTTACACTTCTCACAGAATGATGCTATTTTATTTAGTTGTCCTGTCACCATCATGTTGACCTTGACCTTGAATGTATAGATTTATGTTTTCCAGCTGAATGGATATCACATTTAGACTCAAAATATAAAATTAAAGTTGTTTCTTAACTTTGAATGTTAAACATCCAAACCCCCCCCCAAAAAAAAAAATTGATGTGCTATTGGACCTTAATTTGTAAACTGGAGGAATAGCTTGTCACAGATTCAAATCACCATGCATATATCTACAGATATGTAATAAATTAGTGAAAATCTGTTTGTTGTACCTACAAAATTCTCACTTTAATCAGGTTTTTGTTCTTGTGAACTGTAGGTACGTTTGTTAAGAACTTGTATTTTTTCGTTACTATGAAATATTTCTTAATGTGCTTATTTATTTTCAATTTGTTTTTCCTTTTTTTTTCAGAGATACACAGTTCAAATGTAGTAGTAAATCCACCAGTTTCTGCAGTACTTACAGAAACCCAATTTGAACTGACTTGCGCATACGATCTAGATGCAACTGATATTGTCTCTCCCTATGGAATAGCCTGGCAGAAGGAGATTAGTTCAAACAATTTTCTAACAATTGCTACATTTTCACCTCCAATGACTTCACAACCAGATCCTAACTTAAACATTGCTGTGAAAAATGAGTACATCAACAGAACTGTTTTAACGAACCCAACATCAGGTTCATTGATTGCAAAGTTAAGGATTGAGACCGTTGAATGTACCGATGAAGGCAGATACCGGTGTAATGTACAATACACAAATCCTAATGGAGGTGGCGGCACCTTTAGTAACATTACCACTGTAACAATAAATGGTTAGTTTACTGAGTTTCATTTTGAATTTTGATATGTTTAATTACATGTGTACTGTGGAACCTCTCTAGTTTATTATGACCAATTTACTGACTGACTCAAATTTGTTTAACTACTAAACTAGTGAGGGGGGTCTCTTAAGTGAGGCTCTGAATTATTTAAATTGTTTATCAAGAGACTGGAATTTTATGGTCTGATATGCCAGGTGGTCTCTTCAGCGAGGTGGTCTTTAGCTGAGGTTCCACTGTATTTACATCTATAGTCAGTTTGATTTATCTCCCTTGACTTATGATACCAATACCGGTAATAACTATTTAAGCCTCAGAGCTTGATTTTAGTCACACCTAGGCTACCAAGGAGGAGGACTATATATATATACATGTACTGTTAACCTGGAAATGTTGGCTTGCATTTAATTTTCACCCTTAAATCAGAAGGCAAATTCAAAATGAAAAGTGATAGTTTCAAGCTTAATGATTGAAGCTCGGACATATATGCCATCCATGAGACAGGTTATTTTGGGTGAATGCAAGACGAGGCGAATTTGTTTTATGTCGGAAAGGGGTAAAGATAACCATAGGCAAAATTACATGGTATTTGTTTACATCAATGCATCTGTCCCTCAGCTTTAGGTTTTGGTTAATGTTTTGTAATTTTTTTATCATTCACTTAATAATGGATTTAGAATGGTAATGCTCTATCAATACTCTTTCAGAGTTCTCCATCACTACCCTTAGAGTCTTCCATCAGTAATCTCAGGGTCCTTCATCACTTCTCTCCAATACTCTCTTGAGTCCACCATCAATACCCTCAGTCTCCGCCCACCATTTAGAGAGGGAGGTTTTGTCTTGTGTCTGTCCATCCTTTTGGTACAGGTATGCATCTTAAGAAGACTGAGTGTGGTATACAAAGTTTGTGCCCTTGCGTCCATTATTTCTAGAGTTATCTCCCTTTGTTTATTTTATTTACCCAGGATATATTTAGCTTATTCCTCCCTTAGGCTTTCCATGATGGTATTCGTATGTACATTTTAAGAAGACAAAGTGTGTTATGTGCAAACATTGTGTTCAAACCACCGTCCTCTTATTCACTTTTGAATTGTACAGGCCATATCTAATTTATATTCACATGGGGTCTGCATATTTACTAGTGCAGATACAGATCTTAAACAGATGAAGTGTTGCAAACACAAATTGTGCTTAATTTACAACTGTTATTTTAAGAGTTATTTCCCATTGTTGATTTATTTGTCAAGGTCATATCTATATGTTATGTATGTTACATTTTGTATTTCATGGGCATATTTAGTTCAGAAACAGTAGAACCTGTCTTAAGAGACCACCCTTGATTTTTGCCAGTAATAGAGTTTTAAAGTTTTAGTTGAGGTATTTACATTGATCATCATTATCACGAGTGTTTCGACTTTGAGCCATCGATCTACATTTATTACTCCATTTTTACATACCAAATAACAATGTAATTTTAAGGTTGTTGAACGAATGTTTTTCTGTCAAAAAATTAGGGAGTAAAGGGAACTGAATAACGCAGCTTTTTTTAAAGCTGTTGAAAGTTGTGATAGATTTACAACCATGGAACATAAATATTTGTCACTTATGTTATTTTCTTCTTTGTTTTATATAAAACCAACGGTTTTTAAATGCACACAGAATCCACTAATTTAAGCATTTCAAATATTTTAAGTTTACATGGAGGAAATTGAATTAATTTTTTTTAATCATTTGGAAATTTAGATATACTTTTGTTTAGTTTGAGAAAATAATTATTCTGACGAGGATAAAACTATTAAGGTAAATTTTGACATATTTCATTACTCATTAGACTTAAAGAATGATTACAAAATTCACTAAATTATTCCGTGAGAAAAGTACAGTCATTTCTGTAAATAAACACAATGACTTAAAAATGCATATATATTTTAGAAATGTGAAATTGTCCTAGACCTACCATAAAGTTGTACAAATTTGTAAAATTCTGCATTTTACCAGCGTTTAAAAATTATTTGTTGTATATAAAACAAAGAAAAAAAAATAACATAAGTGACAAATATGTACGTCCCATGACTGTACAAGTAAATCTAAGTCTGACTCTGTATGTCTGCAGTTTTGCAAATTTTTGACATTGTAAACATACATTTATGATAAAATGTATAAATTTGTACTAATGCATAGTCAAAAATAAGTATCCACTGATTTCTTATATATATATATATATATATATATATATATATATATATATATATATATATATATATATATATATATATATATTTCAAATAAATGTTTTGGTTTAAAGATGTACCATGGTATACGACAGCTTATACTAATTTCTGATTTTAGTAGATCAAGGATATACATGTATATACCAGGTTAAACAGTATGTATGTAGAGATATGTATTCTTTTATAAATTCACCAATTCAGATTTGACAAAGGACTTGCCTTTTAGGACTTTCAGTCCTTTGATTTAGACCTGCTTATATGTACATGTATATTAATTTATTCTTGTTGAGGGATTAACATTGAACATTTGTTCAATGATGATTACTTGAAATAATTTTATAATTTATTTTTCTACCCCCCCAAAAAAAAACAACAGCCAAAGCTCAAAGACCATACGAAATTCCAACCATGAATCCAGATCAGAATATAGAAGAAAATCAAAATGTTACATTCAGCTGTACAGCAGATGTTGGGAAGCCACCTGGCCAAATTCTTTGGTGGAAATATCGAGTCAACATCTCTGCACCGTTTTTCTTGTCATCTGCGACGCAGACTCCACCTCAAGTCACAGAAGGGGTTTGTTCACACAACGTCACAAGCACGATTCAGATTAACCTCAAGAAGGAAGATGATCAGAGTGTCATAAGGTGCTCTGTCAATCAATCTCTTCTTTCAGGACTCGAATCAGAAAGGCCTCACAGAAATTCGGAAAGAATCAATGTATACTGTAAGTTTTCATTTTTCTTCTTTTAGCTCACCTGCCTTGAAGAGCCAAGTCATGTGAGCAATTGCTTTGCCCAATCACCGCCAATGTCTGTCGTCAATTTGTGTAATTCGTCTGCCCTTAACATTTCCTGTTAACTTTTCCATTTGAATGACTTTCTCACAGGAAAGAGTTCAATCAAATGTTGGAGGGAGCTTAATCCTAGGAAGGGGCTACAATTTGTGGATGAAAAGGGGCTATTTTCCAAAGGGGCTCCAAAAAGGGTCAAATTGGTGCATCTCCAATGATAAGTTTTCTTTCAAATGTGGTATTAATCATTGTTAATTTAAATGAAATAAAATCTGTTCATAAGCCAATATTTACTTAACCGGTGCTTCAATTTGACATACAGGTGGTGTTGTTTTATACAAATTTAATCTTGTTGAAGTCACATTCTAGGGATGTTTTCGTAATTTTCTGGACGTTATTGTAATTTTTGACATTTTCATTAGAAAACCACTTCTAACTAACGAAAATGAAATTTTTTTTTTAAAAATTTGATTTATTAATGGCGTTATTGGGGGATTCCATAGGAATTCTTAAATTTACCCTGTTGTATGGGTGATATAAAGGGTGTGCTAGATTTACCGCAAGAGTACTGTTCCGGCACAGTCGCAGAACATGTTAAAATCAAATGTACCAGGGCAGGAAGTAAAGATAGAAATTTAATTAAACTTTACATAATTCATGTATGTTTATGGCTAAATTGCTTGCCCAGGACAGTGTTCCAGAGCATTTGATTGGTGTTCCACTTGTCTGGATTGTCCTGGACAGTGAAATGAACAAAAATTGTAAAGCATCACCACATGACCGGCAACACCTTATCGTTTATAAATAGATCAATGTGTTAAGTGTTTTCCATGATTGATTAATTAACTAATTGGTTGGAATAGGACTTTGAAAATACGACAAAAGTTCATTCGAATACGCATTAAGAGAGTACTGAGAAGTTTATTAACGACAATTACTCACAGGAATGTGACTTTAACGTTTTATATACATACTTACTTGGAAATTGTTGGGAATTATGTAAAGGTCATTGTGACCGAGGTTCAGAGTAATGGTGTAAAAGGTCAAGGTTGCCAAAGTAAACACAAAATATCCATTTTTCATCAACTTTTATTTTAGACATTTTCAACTTCTGTAGAATCAATGGTCCAAAGTTAACAAAACTTGACAGGATCTATCCCAATGTGAAGCCACATAATGTTAAAGCAAATTGAAAGAACCTACCGGTAATATTCAAAGGGGCTCGTAAAGCCATGGGTAAAAAGACCCAAAACTTGGTACATCTTTCAAAATCTAATTCCATTTAACCTATGATCAGATGTATTTCAAATTTGGTATATGGTACATTGAAAATGATTGTAAAGTTAATATTTACAAAGTTTTAAGTTGAATATACATGTGTCTATAAACATTATGCAGATTGCTCGTGGACTCTTTTCTCACAAATATACACGTATATAAAGGTCCTGATGAGATTCACTGTTTTGGGAATAAGGGTGGTATAAACATTCTATTCTATTCTACATGGATTTCCTCAACAACCATTAAAAACTGGTCCGTTGACGATGTTATTGAAAACTTGTTGAGTACATAAATCATTATAAGATTCTTCTTCATTAGAAATAGCTAATAAATTTCTTTTGAATATAGTAAAACCTCTTTATAATGCCCCTCGTTCATTTGCCACCTTGCTTTATGCCACAGTTTTTGAAAGTCCACTTAATGATTTATGCAATTGTTCCTAAAATTTCATTTAAGCTTTCCTTCAGTCTATCACCAATCTCCTTTATAATGTCATATTTGGGCTGCAAAAATGATGGCAGTACAACACAGGCTTTACTATAGTTTACTGTAGTTTTATGTAGTGTTGTGGACACATAATCTTTGATTTACTCATTTAGCTTTGTACACTTTTCAGACAAAGTTCGTCCTCCATTAATTTCAAAACATCCAGGACTTGCCGAATATGCCATCGGGACACAGGTGAAATTGACTTGCAGCACCGCAGGTAACCCTCAACCTGGTGGGGACAATGTCGACACCGCCATCAACAAATATGTGTGGATGCATCAGAGAGACGACGACGATAACGGAACAGAGGTCGCATCTGTCAAAGGTGTTCTAACTTTGACCAATGTACAGCTTGAACAGACTGGTCGCTACACATGCACAGCTCACAACGGATTTAATGGCAAAACGTTCGAAGAGTCTGCATATGTTCAGATCACTATAGGTATGCTTTACTTCATATCTTATTGTTGTAATTATCACAGAAAGCTGAAATGAAAACAAGGTTCATACTTATACTTCTGTCATATAACTGATATTGATGTCAATTTCTTAAAGAAATGTGCCTGAACACATTTGAGATAAATGACACTTTTGTTTTAGAAAAAATCGTGAAAATTTTACAAATGTATCTCAATGTACTGATCCTTGTGTCTAATGTTACCTGTTCTCTATTTGTCTCATCCCAATGTATTTTCCAATCCTTCCATCTTTTGCTTCTTGCTGTTTGCATCATGTAGTCATGGTTACTCATCAGACAAATCTATATATCATATGTACACATTGAATTGATGATCCGTACACATTGACACAGAAGCTTGCATAATATCAGGGATTTTCCACCCTATCATACGGGCCGAAATAAGACCCCATTCCCAATGCAAAAACAACACATTTTTTCACAATTTTGCAGTCGAAATTTCCCAATTGAAATCAAAGTCTTGTATTTTCACACATAGTTTTGTGCATTTTTAGATTTCCAAATTTCAATAAAATGTTGCTGAAATTCCCAAATCAAAAGGCCCAGGCCCAATTCCCAAGAGGGTGTGGAAAATCCTTGAATATACACTCTTCTTAAACACAAACTTGAAAACACACAAACATACACAGTTAGACAAACACACAGCACACACAGATACAAACTTCATAAAATGAACAAATATAATGACAATGAAAATATAAAGCATACAGACTACAAAAACATGACAACAAATAACCTAAACATTCCAGTACACATTTCAGGGATTCCGCTATGCTGTTTCAGGGTCAGGTTTCAGATTCTCAGTGAGAAATTGGCTTGTATTTTATCAAAATTATGCAAAAAAATTCCCAATGTGGAGACCTTTGATTTTATTTTGAAACTCCTAGAATTTCAAAATAAAACTTAGTATTTTCCAACAAATGTTTCAAATTAAATTTTGTCTGTTTTAATTTAAATTGTTGCATGGTTTTCCATATTTTTGGACCTTGGACCTAGAATTTGGGGTCTTGAAGTAATATGTGTGGTCCCATGAATTTCAAGATAACAGGATTCCACTATATAATGTAATTTAGCAGAAAACAGGATCGATTTAAGCCATAATATACTAGTTTTCTTAGATTTGTATATAAAAAAAATGGTCAATCCTTATTTTTTTCTTGCTAATAAAATACTATGTGATTGATTTACAATATTTGCATACATTGCTGAAATTGGCCTAACATCCGCTGTTTGTAATTGTATAAGAGAACCAATTGAATACAGATTGACGTACTTGTAAACATAAAGTTGAACGATCACCATGTATTACTTATGTGCTATAACTTGGAGTTTACACATAGTCTATGGGATTATTACTATAAGTAAACAAGTTTGTATCCTGCCAAATGGTTTTATTTCTGTTCTGTAAAAACAATCTAAGTTTAGATTTAAATGTCAGTAGGGTCAGAAATTCCATCATGAATACCTTTGAAATGGTTGTATATTTCACAGGATTAAAATTTCGAAAGAGATTTTTCCCTTGTTTTTATCCAAAATTTGGAAACCAGATTACTAGATTCTGTTATGGTATATTAACAAATTTCAATGAAAGTTTGCTAAAATGAATTGATGTTACAGAATTGATACGTGGTAACTAATCTTCAAGTATTGTCTAAAGCTCTTCCTATGCAAAATACTTGAGTTCAAATTGCACTTAATAATGAGAAACTCGCTTGTTAATTACATTTTATGATTCTTGTTTTTTTTTTTTTTTTTTTTTTTTTTTTTTTTTTGTCAAAGAAAGCTACACGTGTCCTTAAACTGTCCACTTTCATGATTTTTCATGCCATAAGGTCAAAATTTGATAAGTTAGCATACATGTAAACTTATAATTTCAGTAAACAAGAACATACATGTACCTACATCACTTTAAAACAATATAATAAATCATGAGCTAAAATTAAATTTTTTACAGCGTGGAAATTATAGTTTTAGTTTACAAACTCACATAAATGTTAGATGCTATTTCCGATTTGCGGAATACAGAATAATCTCTCATTTGCAACTGAACAGTTGCTTTTCTTCAGCGCAGGTATCTGGTATTGATCAAATTGGGCGAAAAACATTATCTTATTTTTGCTTTAAAAATTGGACAGTCAGATGAACCCAAATTAACATGTGAGGTAAATAATTTTACCTAGGTCTGTAAGGTGTATCAAGATTTTTTTTTTTAGTAGAAAAACAAAAGTTTACCCAAATACATCTTTACAACATACCTGCTACAAAGAGGAGATAACTCAGCAAATGGGAGATAAATCCTGTAATCCGCAAGTGTGGAATAGTTCAACCCCTTCCCATACCCCCGTATATTAATTGCAAATGCAACTTTTCAAATGATGCATAGAATGATTTTGTTTTGGGTTGATGAAAATATCTATATCTATAAATGTGTGTGTGTGTGTGTGTGTGTGTGTGTGTGTGTGTGTGTGTGTGTGTGTGTGCATGCGTGCATGTGTGCGCTCACACGCAAAGTCACAATTATAGTTACCCATATTATGATATAAAAAGTTTTCATCTCAAAACTTCAACTTTCTGTTTGAATAGAAAAATCTTTTAATTTCTATTTTAGAAATTAAAAATCAAAATACATAATGTAACTTGATTTAATTCTTCTTTGTTTAACAGTGAACTTAAAGTCTAATGTCATAATGTTTAATATTGAATGTAAAATTATTGAAATTTGGATTCAAAATTTCACACTCCTGAATTCTGACAGTGGACTAGCTTTTCCATTCTTTAAAATGGATGAGTCCAAATGTGACTACAGGGTTCAAAGAGTTAATGTTTCTCAATTGTTTTTGTTTTGATAAAATGAAATTGAAAAGTAAACACCTGAAGTGAAAATGAAACTGGCAAAATTGATAAAAACAATTTTTAAAAGTAAGACATAAGTACCACTACAAGATTTTCAATGTCGGCCCATATCAGTCAGTTTTGTAAGGAAGTGTTTGGATACTAAGATAAAAGACTTAAATTTTATTTGTGCATGTTGTCCTGCCTCGGAAACGTCTGCAGACAAACAGAGATTAATTTTCTACAACCTTACGACATAGGAATTACCTGTTCTCTTGCGTTACAGTGTTGTTGTCTACGGTAAATACAATATTGTAAACGAACACATTTGTAAGCATTATATGCGTGACCTGCTTAGGTTTTTATTTGAGCAGGAGCTTTTATCATCTCCTTTAGTCTCAATTTTTAAGATGTCGGGTTGAGTCGGTAGAAGTGTCAACAATTCTTTTCTGATTAATATTTAAAGTCACCTGTGCTGCAGCAAACAGGTAACAGAGATCAAAGTTATAAGGTCAGGGGCATGCAGAAATAAATGTTGAACTGTGTATATGCACATTGAAACCAAAGGATGTAATGAACCATGAATATCTAAGAATCGATTTATGGAAAATCTTTGAAGGAGCATACTGTTTATTGTTTTCTGGATGTTTTATGTCTTGCCAATAATTTTTCATTTAAAGGCAGCATCACCAGCTGTACAGGAACTTCATGGTGAAGAATTATAAGTTTTGACTTATCCTATGGACCTTTCTTTACCAGTGTGGTGAGGGTTCTGTAGTGTGCCATACCTGCTTTAACTCAGTCTCAGGTCTTCGTTTAAAATGGCATCTAAAGACACCCATTTCATATTAAAAAGTGTTTCGTGAGAGACCAGTCTGTCACAACTGATTTGCTTGATAAAAATGTTAGATATTTGTAGATTAAAGTCACCCAGAATTACTAGCAAGTTGTTAAAACCTCTCTAAATTAGTGTTAAACGGTCTCGGCTATATACTACTCTACATTAATGTCCTCTGATCTCAAACATTTACAAAAAAAACGTGATTTTTTTTTCCTCATTGTGAAGTTTCGTTTTATGATTTATACATGTAATACCACTTAATCTCCCTAGCTAATGTAAAAGATACCTTGTCTCAGGATAAGATATTTGATATAAGGTGCTTGATCTAAAAAAAATACTGATAAGTTAAGTGAAAGATTTGCCAATGATTTAGAGATGAGTATTTATATAAAAATAAAACTTTTATGAATACATGTATGCACAAACATTTACAATTGCATGTTGTGAACTTCTCTTAAATCTGTAAGCGCTTAAAGTATGAACTTAAAGATAAGGGGAGTACATCTGTGACAAGTTCTAAATGAACTGTTTATTTGCCATTTTGATATTAAACACAAATTTAAACTCCTGCAAAGAAAGCGAGTATATTACCTGAGTATTCATATAAGATTTATTACCAAGTTACCAGAGGACAAACTCGAAAGCTTAACAAAGATGCAATCTACTAACTGATTTAGCATGTCCTTTAAATGAAAGCCAAGGTGACCCACAAGTTTAACCTCCTACAATGTTACCTACTGCAGAATAAATCTAAAGACCTTGGAGTGACAAGAAACTAGATTTATGTTTATGTTCATGTACATATGAGTATGTAAGTGTTCATATAAGAAATGAATAAAGCGGATTGTTCTTATAACCTTGGAGTAACCAAAAAATTAAGCCATCATTAAAATATTATTAGTTTCATGTGCTCGTATCAGTATTTTTTGAAGTGGGTCAATTGGTAGGCAACCGTTTTTTTTCCTTCAATTTTGAATGTAAATTTGGACAAAATTAAAGATTTTTGATAAAGAAAAGATATATGTTAGTGGGCAAAATTGCCTAAAATTTGGGTCAGTGCTTTTTAGGTGGTTCGGTCAGGTCAAATCAAACCTTTCTATTTTGTTGGCCTTTGCAGTTGGTACTGTATGTTTATGTACATTTGTAAATACATATGAAATTAAAAAGTTGGAAAAGTAGATTTATAGCTCAGGTGTTAAAAAAGGAACTTCAATCTATATTCTTTTGTGTAATAATTATTTGGATTTCTCACTGCTTTTGATATATAGAAGTCATTTTGCCTCTCTTTTGAAGTATTATATTCAGAATAAGATTATTTCACTCTAAACTATTGGCTTATTATACTTGCATTAATTGATTGTCTAAATAAAAGAATTTAGTGTTTGCCCATTTTATTGATATGCGCGAGTTGTAAAAACCACATTTCTTGAAATCATTGATACCTTACAAAACAGATGACGAATTGTCGATATCAGGGACAAAGGGGATTAAATTCACATTGTAAAGGGATATAAACACTAAAACAGAAAATATAATGGGTCATCCCTGGAGAAGATTCTTTTTGTTTGTTTTCAATAGTCTGAAAAGAATCAATGAGTAAGGAATGATTTAAAAGATTGGAAGAAGTGAAGTAACATATCAATATTATTTTTCAAACTTCTGGTTATTCTTGTGGGATCTCAAGGACTACATCATTGATGTTTGTTTGTTTTTTTTTGTTTTTTTTGGAGTTTTACGTGACACTCGAGGAATTTTTCAGTCATATGGTGGCAACCACCTGCCTTCTACAAACATTTATTCCCCCCCCCCCAAATCAGCTTAGAAACATCATTAAAAGAATATCTACATGTATATATATTTTTGAACTGCAGTTACTCCTTTGGTTAAAACATTTACTTCACATGTTCCCAAGTACACAATGCTAATACCACAGCTTGGCACCATAAACTGATAAAGGCTTAAGATTTTATTTTTGATTTATTCCTGTCAAGAGGTCCTGGGCTGTAGTAAAACCCATATAACATTCTGGCATGGAGGAGTTTCGTGATTGAACTGTCTTGACCTGAACGAGTTTAAATTTTAGCTTATGCATCATTATTACATGTACACTGTTAGTAATCGTTCTTACTCCTCATCATATCTACAAGTATCCAGTGTTAAATAAAACGTTTTCTCATGAAGCCTGTCATAACCAGGGATTTTAATAAGTTTTCAAGTTTTTCAAGTAGGAGGTAAATCTGTAAAAGAAGGCACAAGATAATAATTGAGCACCAAAGGCGTGATTCTTCTAGCGGGGTTCGAGAGCATGCCTCTCCAGAAAAATTTTGAGTTTTAGATGTCCAGAAATGGCATTTCCTGCATGCCTTAGAGATGAAAATCAGTGTTCTGAATAAACATAATGAAGTCGGATCAAGTTCATTTTTGGTATTTCATGCTAGTCTTTTTTTTTCCTCACAAGATAGTAGACAGTGAAAATGTGAAAGTAGATGGTAATTTTACCGGCTACTATTGAAATTCTTGCGTGTCCGAAAGTGAGTGGAATCATCCATATGATATTAATTAATAGGTTACTACACCCTGTCAAGTTATATGAATTGGACAATAACCCATTCACACTTAAAGGCAAGATTTACAGAAGCATCCATTGATTTGCAATGGTTGATAAGATAACATCTATGAGAGTATTTTCAGAATGAAAGAATATTTCATTCAAATATATTAGGGTATATGTATCGGTTCTCAACACATGAAATACATTTAAAGGAATACATAAGGAATGTATCGTGGTTACTTGTTAGGATAAAAATAAAGTGTGGAATGGGCTCAAACTCATCATATATCCATTTTTGTTTGTGTTTTTTTCTGGATCAAAGAAAAAAAAAGAGAAAGAAAAAAAAAGGGAAAATCCATAAAAGGTTGAAACTTAAAATATATCTGTAATTATTGTTGAATTTAGTTGAAGATTAAAATATACAATTAATGGAATGTACAGTAGGGTGACAAGAGTGAGTACATATTTTATCTTTATCTGCATGTAGATATACATGTATTTCATTTAAATCTAGTTTTTCAAAATATTCCTAAAAAAATCATTTCTTAATCAACTTTAATAAAATTGAAAACAAAAAACTCATAATATCTAACATTTCCATTGTGTATTGGCTCAGTGTTCAAATTTTCTGGGTTCAAGGTTTAGCAATTTAAACTGTGAGAAAACAAAATTCTTTATGCCACAGTTTCCTAGGCTACATGTATTCACTTTACAAACAGATATTAAAACTTTGTCTTCTGCAAAACTCATCAGTACTCTAAAAAGAAAAAAGAAAAATTTGTAACAAAACAAACAATCGGAGAAAATTGTATTGAAATTGGTAACTTAATAGCTATTTGAAAAAAAGAGTTTTTAAATTATATATATATATATATATATATATAGAGAGAGAGAGAGAGAGAGAGAATAAAATGTTTACTTCCTTCTAGTCAACATGCTGTATATCACATAGTCGTAAGCAGTGTACAATGTAAACCACCCTTATTTCATGAGAACACTGACACTTACCTGAAAACTTACCTGTACCTACATACAGTAAACAAAACAAAAACAACAACAGACCAATCATGCATACATAACCTACATTAGACATCTCTGACAGCGCCAAGAATTATCACTTATTCATTATTTATTCACCTGGAAATTATACACCATAACAACAGTTAAGAGACATTATTTCTCTCTTGTATATACGTATTCATGTACTCGGCATTTCTCACCATAAACAAATTCATGTACTCGGATTATATAGAACTTACAGAAGAAATGTCTCTACTTGTACACAATACTATGATCCAGCAATTATTTATTGTACATACAATGTAATCAGAAAGTGAACATCATGATATACAATCTAAATAGTCAAGAGAATTCATTTGTCTACATGTCTGTGCATGTGTTTCATATTGTTCCTTTTTTTACCTGTATTATCGTTCATTTTGTTCTTTATTTACCTGTATTGTCATTTTTATGTACCTGTATATTTGATTGTTTTGTTATTTAGTCTTTTATTGCATGTTTTATAGTACGCATGATTTTCAGATTTGCTGATTTTATTTCAACTCTAAATATTATCAATTTTGATTCTTAATTCTTTTTTTGGTTGGGGTGGGTGGGTGGGGTGATGAATTTGTGCATGTAGCATTTCTGTTTATCCATGTTATTTCCCAGGATTTTTCTATCATTACATTGATGTTTTGGGAATGTAATTAACAACATTTTTGTGACGGACATTTTCATATAGAATTTTAACATTTTACATTCTTGAGAAATAAAATCAGCTTTGTTATACATGTATTAAGTGTTTTGTAGCAAATGGCTTGCTTCTGACATCACTTTGTTATACAACGTACAATGGTTGTTAAGCTTTATTTTTATGTTATATTTGAGAGGAGGATTGAACATTTTGTTTTGTTCGATTATCGGCAGTATGTTATTTTGTTGATATACCTATCATAGGCGTCGGAACCGGGGGGGCTAGGGGGGGGGGGGCTTAGCCCCCCCACTTTTTTTGCAAAGATAGACATAGGTGTTGAAAATTGGGGCTTAGCCCCCAGACGTTTCTGGCGTGTGTGTGTGTTTTAAGTTGGTTTAGCCCCTCCACTTTCAATTTGCTTCTGACGCTAATGCCTATAAATAGTCTAGGACACACCCTCTTCATCTGTACAACATTTAAAAACAATACCTTGATAATACATCATCTAAAAATGATACCTTTATATACATAATATAGTAGATAAATTAGGCTACTTAAAAGAACATATAAAATTAAATCTGTGCAAATGAAATAACTTAAGATTACAAGTTTGAGATTTATTTTAAATTGCCATATCCCCAATTACTGATTGCAGTACTTCAGGAGGGGGGTCATTTTTTTGTCTGCTGAATTAAGTACAAATACATTGATGTGCGAATGGTTAAACATTCAGCGATGACATTAATAAAATGACAATTTGTTCCATTGGTCATCACATGTTTTTATCTTTAATATCAAGCCGGCCTATATTCAGGGTAACTATTACTGTAATCTACTTACAAATGTACCCCATTTTGATCTCTTGGACTCATTTATGTTCATATAAGTCACAAAATACACTTTGGCTAAAATGCATAGATCTTGATAATATTTACCAAGAAAACCTTTTCATATAAATGTATATGTAAGCCCAGTGTTTTAGTCTAGAGTTTTATATGCAGTGGGCCACACATACTGCAGTTCAACTTCTCATTGATTTAAATGGCCGATCTTATCATAGCTATCACTGGTTGATACATGTATATATATGTACTTAAATGTACAAAGAATACAAAATGTCTCAACTCATATCAATTAACTGCTGTAGGTCTAAAGTTTGTGTAGAGTTGTACTTCTATCAAGAGTAAATCTGCTCTTTTCACTTTAATTGAACAAATATCGTTTAGACATTCCTTTTTTCAATGTTTCAGGTTGTAAGGTCAAAAAATCATTTCCACATTAAATTAGAGTTATGATAATTACTTGTACTTGATGAGTTGCACATAAATAAACTAAAACATATAAATATTTAAATAGTCTAAAAAGCCTTGACTGGTAATTAGACATGTCATAGTGCCACATTCACCACCATGCAGGTGTCTGGGGTTGTAGTGCAATAGGGTTTGTTGAGTCATGAATTTTCTGCAGTTTCTCATCTTAGTATAGCTGACACCAAAATAATACATTAAGACAGAGACAGGGAGTTTTGTAGGCTGATTTGGGGTCTGGTTACAGGACCCATTTCCAATGCAAAACTGGCTTGTACATTCCGAAAATTAGGCAAAAAATTCCCAATTTTGAAATTCAGAATAAAAAATAAAGTATTTTCAAACATATGTCTTTTTTTAAATGTTTTTCTAATTAAGGTAAAAACATTGTATTTTCCACATTAAATTTCTGAGTTATGATAATTAGGTAGGAAAATCCCTACGAGGTTCTATGTATCCATGCAAAGACAAGCTTTTAATACATACATTCTGTGTGTACATTGTTCATATACATGCGTTGACTTGCGCTTAATTACATACATACTATATGTTTACATGCTGCATGCATTGACGTGCAAGCTTTTATAACATGTGTATTGAGTCATACAATTTTCTGCAGTTTTGTCATCTTAGTTGAGCTTTTACTAGATAACTAGTCAATTTTTCATTAAAAGAAAGATGTTTGTTTTGATTGCATTCAGGTGCTGCTGCTTTTCTTTAATGTTGCTTTTATACGTCATCTTCTGTAGAATGTATTTTAGCTTGACAAGCAGACAGTCATCTCTTCCTCTTTTGACAAGATAACACCACAGTATCTTGTAGAAGTTGTTGACATTTAAATGCAACAAAAAGCACAAGGTGGAAAATAAGCCAATAGAATCCATCTTATATATCTTATATATCACCAATTTGAGCGATTACAAAAATGTGTTGTAATGATATTTAATGTTTCATATAGAAATCCATGTTCTACACATCAATCAGTTTCACAGACATGTAGGCCTATATATATATTGTAACCATGTATCTTTTATTCATGTATGCCTATCTGGTCATCAATGGGCAATGTTTGTCAGTTACCTCCCTTTAAAGTTAGTCTAGATGGCGCACGATAACGCTTCGCATTCAGCTCGTGCGTTCTTTTATCGGTGCAGACATGTGTATTGACAACCAATTGAAAGCTTTGTTACTTTCATTCTTTAAGATTGTGTATGTGTTTTTAAATAGAGTTTGATAGTCAATTTTTTATAAAAAGGGGTTTTAAATAACAGTAGTGTTTTGATTGCTATGTGACGTTTTGCTGCTAGTAATTCCCTAACAATGTTGCTTTATCAGCCTAACATCTATCGATAGTTTAGAATCTAAGTTTGAATACACTGTAGGTAAGCAGTTGAAATTGTTGAAATGCCCATCTTTGACATGAAATATATGCATGTCCATATACAAAGAAAGTACCAGAATGCATTTAGACAAATTGGGTCATATTTTTCTTTATAATGTAAATCGCACAAGCGTTGTAGACAAACAATGTGCATGTAGATGTACCATCTTACTTGTGTTAGATAAAAGTGGTCCTGTTATTATTACAATAATACACGGAGCTCCTGAAGCATCCATTTCATCGTATTTATCCATAGAAATTTAAAACATACAAGTAATCAGTTTGATACTACATGTAGCCTAGTAGGCAAGATGTCGAAGGTGAACTGAACTATATCGTGCGACATCTACTGCCAAGGGGAGATAAATCTTAGAAACTATTGATACAATATTCTGCAATCATGCACATTATTGTAAAATCATTTGATCTTTTTACACTTGAGCACATATCTCCTGTTCTGACACAGATTTCCTACACATATTCACATGTTCTGTCGCAAACCAAAGCAAATGAATATTACTCCCAAACATTATTTTAAGTTTTCCCCAAATAAACCATGATACAGGATGATTGATATATATATATATATATATATATATATATATATATATATATATATATATATATATCAGTCTTTGGCTACTTTATCTTCTCTTCAGAAAATTTCTGATTTCGATCTACAAAGGTCAGTGATGCCTTTTGGCTGGCTATTTTACATACATAACTTGTCTCCTACTCCAAAAACTATTGAAAGGGTTATATATATATATATATATATATATATATATATATATAATATATATATATATATATTATATATATACACATCCATACATATATATACATACATACATATATACTGAAGACTCAGAAAATTTCATGGGGTTATAATGTCGTTTAAAAATTAAAACAAATTTTCATTGAAATACAAAAACATGTTTGTTAAAGAATGTATTAGTATAATTAGATGTAATTTATCTAAAATTTCGTCATGGTTTTAATTTCGTTGATCAAAGAAAACAAAACGAAATAAATGAAAATAAGACCATAACGACATTTTCTGATTCTAAAATTTATATATAGGTAGTCTTTTTTCCCAATTTTCCCAATAATTTCAATATTTGACTTAAATTTTCCCTCAACCTATTTCTAAGTCTTTTTACAATGCCAAATTTTTGCTGAACAAATATTGGCAGTATATTTTTATTTTGTTGTATATATTATATGGTATATCCACATACTGAATAGTCATTGGCCTGGAAAGCGGAACTGGTGTAAAGTTACCGTAATCACTGTTTAGTATGTGAATTACTTAGTACTGTGTTTATATTTTGATATCAGAAACAATGCCATTCCTACTAATATTTTTATATCTGTAGACAGATTTTATATATATGTATATATATATATATATAAATGCTAGTTAAGGGGTTTTTACAGGAAAAGAGACACAGAGAGAGAATAGAAATTTGACTCAGTTTGGTACTCAAATTCTAAGTTTGAAATGAATCTAATTTTTTTTTATACTTCTGATATTTACTTCAGATGAGCAATAATATTTACTATTATTTACAATATTTTGTATAAATTATACAAAAATGCCTTGTTGACACAAAGATTATTGGTATGTTTTCATATCAAATAATTTCAGTTATAGAATGTAATATGTAAAATAATGTTGACTTAAGTAAAAACAAAAAAACCCCAAAAATTAATTCATCAACTCCAGAAAAATAATGGGCAATCTTTAAATTGAAGATTTAGGCCAGTTCAGACGTGTCTTTTAGTGGAAGGGTAGGGGGGGGGGGGTTAAGTTTACAATGATGTAAAATTTTGAAGATTTCACAAACTCTCTCCTGTTTAGACCCCTGGAGCGGAATGCATGCAATGCAAGTGCAACTTTTCTTTTCCTTTTCTGACAGTAAAAACAACCACCACTTCTTCCACTACACCATCTACTACTCCTGCAGGACAAAGTACCGCAAAACCACCTGTGACGGATCCACAGATTTCTGAAGGTAAGTAAAGTTTAATTAATCACTTTGCTGGACAGTTGTTTATTTATAGTCAGATAAAGTCTGGTTTGAGGGATAAAGCAAGTTTCTGGATCCTGGAGATTACAGAACAAGATAATTCTGAAAAGTGTACTCAATTTGGCTAATTCTGAAATTTCATTGGCTAAGCAGACCAAGTTGCAAATATTCTCAGACTTTTAATAAATTCTTATGTTTTGTTTTAGCCAGGCCCAGACCTATTTCCAGGGTTGAAGCTAAGGGAAATATACCTTGTCTGCTCAACCTTTCAAATCTCAAATTGTTTTTGTTGTTTTTGCAATTGACCTTTGCAAAAGGCCAGGCATGACATCTTTCTGGCCCATCAAATATTTGTGTGCTTATCACTTCACAATAGATGGATATCAAATAGAGCACATGGAGATCCAGGTGTCAGACATTAGGCCAAAGGTCTAATAGTTGAGGGGAAAATGAAATGTTGATAATTGGTTACCTTTCTGTGAAGCTGAAAATGTGTCACTGGGATGCATTATTAAAATCAGATGTTATATCAGAAGGTTTCCTACCTGCTAAATAAAAGAAGAGGAAACTATATATATATTATATATATATATATAATATATATATATATATATATATATATTTATATATATATAATACATCCCAGTGACACATGTGCACACTTTGATATCCATCTATTGTGAAGTTTTTAGCACACACACACATATATATATATATATATATATACACACACACACACACACACACACATTTCTGCCCATGTCCTAGTGTTTTCCTAGACAAAACCTGTAGGAACTGATGTATTTCAAATCATGATGTTAGTAATCAACCTATCATTATGTAATTATTGCATCTGTGACCTTGACATTGGAAGAAATTCTTAATTTATCTGTTGATAGATATCTGGGTACTAAATGTTTCAGTAATATGTCCTGTTCACTGTTGTACTGGCACCAATATGGCTGAGAGTGATTACAATTATGCTTTTTGTTTTGCTGTCATTCTACATTCCTGTATAAGAGATTTCATTAATGCAAGACAGTGTCTGACAAAGTAACATTCAGTCCCACTGGAAGTCATGTATGCCAAAGTAATATTCAATAGTTTGAAGTCAAGTGCCAAATTTCAGCCAGCATAACATTTGGTACTGTGAAATTCTCAGGTATGAACTGGTATGGGAGGATCATTGGGGGCCTTCCACTTCCAACACAATCACTCGGACAAAATGAAACACAGAAAACATTCAGTCAGCTTGGAAAATTACTTTAGGTAGAAAACCTGGGAAAATTATGATATAATATGATATATAATATGATAGTCTGACTGTGTTCTGGTGTTTTATGTCTAGGTGATTGACTTTTGGTCAAACAAAAATTGTGCCAACAGTATCTTTTCAAGATTTCTCTTTGTTTCCTCATGAGATGACACCGGACAGCTTTAGTTCTTTTTTTATTCTTTGTGCAAGTTGGATTCATGTCGGCTACTTTCTCATTTTATCTTCTATTCAAATGAATATGAAAAAAATATATTAAAAACCATTTCTGTTTTGGTGAAATAAGGGGTGATAGATAAGATAAAATACAAATGTAGTATGGTGGAAAGAAAATATGCAGTTTGGGGTTTTCCCCTGCGTAGCATTTTAGTTAGTCCCTGAGATTCACAAGATATATCCCACTTATATGGAATTTTCAAGTCAGATTTAACCTCTAATTCAAATATAGAATTTTTTCTTTACCACACTTTGACTGTAGTCTACCAGAATTAAATAAGTTAGAAAAACATTGCTATACAATTTATTACAATAGAGTATCATTCAAACCTGAAGTTAATAAAAAAAATTATGTCCTTTTCAATCTCAGGTTAAAAATCTAATCAATAATATAGAGTTATAATGCATCCTTAGGGACTCAATTTTAATTATTTTGTGTGTCCCAAAATTATTTCATGCGTCAGAGATTCAGAAATCATGGGTAAGTGAAACCCTGTAGTTCCCTCACACCTCGTTTTGCAGCTAAAAAAAAAAAAAAGTTGAAAATCAGTTTTCATGTCACAGTGGACAAAATATAACTTGCTGATCCATATCTTATTTAATAAAAATAATAATTGATCACATCTTTTGTATTACAATAATCTACCATTTATAAAACTGTCATGAAATGTGAGACATTTCTTTTTTTTCTGTAAATTACAGTGTATTAATGTATTAAGCAGGATGTGTTATGACTCGATGACTTAAGAATTCTGTCTATAATGGACAGATTCACTTCATTATGTTAAATAATCACTTCATTATGTTAAATAAACACATTATGATAAAAAAAAGTTGCGGTAACTTGAGTAGGCATATTGTGTAGACGGAAAATAAAGCGGGAGACACACAGGTAACTCTCGGTGTTATTTCCAAGTCTGTCTTCACACGTGATGTTGAGAATGTGTAAGTCATTGAACTGCTCATGTACTGTAGATTGCTTGACATATTATGCCCTTATCACACTAACACTCAAAAGTCTCTATGGAATGAAAGATTTGCAACAGAAACTTGATCCTTGAACTACATGTCTGTTTCTTGGCTAAGACCTTTCCTGTGGATTTGATTTTTAGACATTGTTTAGCCACCTGTAGATAGTTATAGCTGTAGTTTACTTGGTTATAACAGCCACCTGATATGTAAAGAAGCTTTTGTTAAGTGGGTAAGAGCCACCACCTGATAGAGGGGAACAGTAGTTAAGTTGGAAAGAGCAGCCACCTGATAGAGGGGGAAGCAGTAGTTAAGTTGAAAAAAGCAATCACTATGATCACCTGATAGGTGAGGAAGCTGAATTAAATTGGTAAGAGTAATCACCTGATAGGTGAGGACACTGCAGTTAAGTTGGTTAGGGTAATCACATTATAGATGAGGAAGCTCTAGTTAAGTAGTAATCACCTGATAGGTGAGGAGCTGTAGTTAGGTTGGTTGGAACAATCACCTGATAGGTGAGGAATACATTGGTAAAAGCAATCACCTGATAGGTGAGGGGGCTGTAGTTAAGTTGGTTAGAGCAATCACCTGATAGGTGAGGAGCTGTAGTTAAGTTGATAAGAGCAAACACCTGATAATTGAGGAAGCTGTAGCTAAGTTTTGAGTTGGTAAGAGCAATCACCTGATAGGTAAGACCTCTCATATTGAATTATCTGTACTTCCTTGAAGAAAGGTAATGACAAGAGTTAGCAAAGTGCTGTATGAACATAATTTATTATTTATGTAAAATGTCAAAATAACGTTTTAGAGTTATTGCCTTTTTTGTTGTCCGACATTATTTGATTTTTTTTCTCCGAATTATTTTGATACAGTCAGTATACTTACTCTTTCTATTACAGGAGGCCTTGGTACCGGAGCTATTATTGGTATTGCTATAGGATGTATAGTTATCATTGTACTGGTTGTTATTGCTGTTGTGTGTATAATCAAAAGAAGACAGACAAAGGATGACTCCATTGACGGTATGTATAGTAAAATCCATATAGCGTGGTGGAGTGCAGTCTTGTGGACCCTTTCTTGACCTTGACAAGTTTAAATTTTAGGTACCGGTAATACATTAAAATTGCACCGGCATCTACTTGTGAACATATGTACGGTTCATACATGTAATAAAACGCATATCCCTTGAAGCCTGTCATAACTGAAAAGTGAGTAGAGTCGACTGTATGAAAATCAAAAGGTTACTCCGCCCACCTTCTCATGTGAATCGTACAGTATATATGTATGTGGCAAATTAGCATAATTTGTTGTGTGAATATTAAAAAGAGGAGAATCTATCATATCTCGGTAATTAATACAGAATTCCATCATGAAGAATTCTGTTTAGGAATAGAAATGTCAAATTTGAAAAGGGATTAGAGTAAGCCCGGCTTTTATCGGACACCTTCAGCCTTACCACCTGTTTGTAGAGTGAGTTTGTTAAATATAACTTACATCCGGAACTCCCTCGCTTTCTCAATCATCGATGTTTAATACCATGTGGAAACATTGTGATTTTACCTTACTATAACAGGGTTATATGCGTATATGTGAATGAAAATGAAAACGTGTTGAATCGAACATAATCGGGGAATAACGGACAGTCAGATAGGGTTGAATTGGACGCAAACTACCTATTAGGGATTTATGGGACATCTGTGTGGTTTGTCAGATTTCAACCAAATTTGGTAGAAAGCATCCCCGAGGAAAGGCAAACAAAGTTTGTGTAGAAATAAAAGGTTCTGATCCTTTGGGGGCCAATAAGGGGGTAAAAAGGGCCAAATATTGAAATCTTCTTTAATTGACTTCTTCTCAAGAATCACAAGGCCAATTTCAACCTAAGTTGGCAGGTAGTATCTTCATGTGAAGACGCTTCATGTTTGTGAAAATTGTGGAGTTATGTCCCCTTAGATCCTCCAAAGCAGCCTAAAAGGGGTAAAATAAGGAAAATGTTTAAAAATCTTCTTCTCAAGAACCAACAATGGGAATGACTTCATATTTGATATTTAGCATCTTTGGGGAAGGATTACAAAGTTTGTGAAAATAAAAATTATTTGATTAAAAACGGTCCCACCAGGGGGCACTGAAATCAGCCAAAAATTCAAAGTTGTCAGATTTCAACCATATTTAGTAGAAAGCATCCCCAGTAAAGGCAATCAAAGTTTGTATTAAAAAAATATGATTGTGACTCTTTGGGCCCCATAAGGGGGTAAAAGCGGGCCACATATGGAAATCTTTAATTGAATTCTTCTCAAAAATCTGTTGGTCAATTTCAACCTAACCAGGCAGGAAGCTTCCCCATGTGAAGACCCTTCAAGTTTGTTAAAATTGTGGAGTTATGCCACCTTAGATCCTTAAAAGGGGCCTTAAAGGGATAAAATTAAGAAAATGTATAAAAATTCAAAATGTCTGATTTCAACCAAATTTGGTAGAAAGCATTCCCAATAGTGAAGGCAATCAAAGTTTGTATAGAAAAAAAGGTTTAGGGGTCAAAGTTCAAGTTAGAATTACAGGAGGATCATAGGCATATGCATTTGAAAGTTGTAGGGACTGATCAGAGACGCCAATTTCTCTGAGAAACTCCGATTTTGTTTAAACAAACACCGCGCCTTTGATTGATGAAAAATTTTCTCCGACAATCTGCGGTTGTTTTTATAGTGTACAAGAAATTGCATTCACACCATCTGAGTAGGGCATTATTCGCCAATACACCGGTCGCCCGACTAGTAACTCCTCTGGCCTTTTCGTTATTAACGAAACAGAGATAGGAGAATTATTAAATGCCACCGGTAGCCTAAAATTGCATTGTCAATGGTGCAAATTTTGTATAAACACTGCTATAAGCCTCATGGCCAATGCTGGACAGGCACAAAGGTTTTGGCACAAGTAGAGATGGACAACATACGTGACGGAGAAATGCTGGAAGGCATTGGTAGCCCTATGTCACCCAGAAAAAAAAAACAAGTCGGTGCATAACCAGACCTATCTTAATTAAGTTGTTTATAGTGTAATTTGTCTAATACTCTGAGATTTGTTTAGTAGGTATAATAAAAATATAAAATGAATTGCTGCTTGCTTTGAGTGAATTTTATTGCACAATCAGTGTAAACCACGCAATACCACATACATGTGTCAATACAAATAAATTTATGTTGTTAGACATTATTCAAACACAATTTTGCAGTCCCTAAAGAGTCTTGCATGATTCCCTTTCTTAAAGTTGGCCTTAACATGTCAATCACTTAATTTAAGCGATTGTTGCTCTTTTACTCAGGTGACCGTTAAGGCCCTTTGGGCCTCTTGTTTTATTTTATTTTTTAAAATTAATAGATCAAGTTACAACAAGATCATGAATATAATGAAACTATTAAAATGTTACATTGGAATCATAATTCAAATATAGTTCTATTCTTTTTTTTATTCTTTTTGAGATACAAATTCTTAGTGAATAAGTAGTAAATATATGTTTTTATAAGATAAAGAGAGTCTCAGGTATCTAAAATGTTTATTGTCCGATTTTACCCTAACCTTGCTTTTGGAAGGTATTTAAGGATAGGGGTTCATCGGACGATTTAAATAACTTATTATCTGGTGTAATTATAGAAATTTCAGAGCATTTAATCTATTATAATCTATTATACTCATTGTTTTTTTTTATATAATACTAAAATAAAGTGCATTTTGCTACAAAAAATCATGATTACTCTTGCGTTTACCTTGGGCAGGGAATAACTCTAGCGTATGCTATTTTTGTCAAGGTTGATAGATATAAGCCGTGTGAAAAGAAGCTTACTTTCAGACCAATGAAAAAGCGTGTTACATCGTTCTTTGAAAGCATTGGGATTGACTCTAAGAAACTCTGTGAATTGATGGGAATAAAAAAACGGAAGTAAATACAAAACGGATCGTTGTCATACTTTGAGACAATCATTAAAATAAGTGTCCGAACAACCCTGCATATCCGATAATAGCCGGACTTACTCTATGTTAGCTACAATACTTTTCATTTTTCTAAAGTTTTTTATGATAATGTCCTCTTTGATAATGATGGCATTAAAAATATATATAAAGATATACTGTTCGTCTGTTTAAGGTCTTTTTGTTAAACTTTGTCATCGATTACTATTCATTTATTAATTTTATGGTTTCACAGGTAGGCGATGCGGGCATGAACAGATTCATTAATACTCACAGAATACCCATTGATCCCCAACCAATAAAACCAAGGGGAGACAATAAGATTTATTTGCTTCTGTTGGTCTGTCCGGTTAAAGCATTTTAGTTGATATTTTTTTCACAATTAGGGGCATGTATTATCTTATCAATACTCTTAGAATGCTACTGATGACACCAGGGTTTTTTTTATTGTATTAACTACTATTTCTCAAAAAAAAAAAAAGAAAAGAAAAAATGGTGTAATGTTTGAATATAGCAAAGGGCCAACCCCCAAACTTGAGTGCAAATCATGTGCATTGTTTAATTTTATCAATTTTTCCTTTATTTCAGAACCACCAGAGAAACCTAGAAAGTAAGTTTTTCTTTGATTGGACAGTTTCTCAAACTTTAAATATTGGAAATTAAAAAGCACTACTTAATGAATATTTTGTTAGAAATCTGTACTTTTTTTATTGGATGAATAAGTTAATACATGTTTTATGTACAGCAAATGTAATTGTTATTTACATATATTTTAACATTGTATAACAATGATTTTGTGATCTGAAACATTAATCAAGCATTTAATATTATTCAGTAAAAGCATTCATAACTGGTATTAGAATTGTGACAATACCTATTTTTATTTGTTATGAGGCGATTTTTAAATATGCCACTATTACTGTCAATTTTCTGAACTGTTGTAACTGCCTCTGTAAATGAGGACATCTGGTGCATGGAATAAATGGCAAAATATCAAATATCCCATTGATGATGGATGTATTTTATATGTATATATCATACATACACACAGAGCTTCAAAATCAAATTTAACAAGGGAGATAACACTGATTTATTCTTTTGCAGTAACCAAAACTTGAGTTTTGTGAACCGACCCGATATTGTGAACAACGACAAAAATTCTCCATTCTACAGTGTAAGTAAAAGCTATTTGAATATGTAAAATATTTCTGAAAGGGGTGGAATTATTCAGTATCATAAAAATACATTTTTGTGTCAAAGTTATTTCTATAAATTCAATAAGATATCATCTATTTCATTGTTTAAAAAAATTATCTGTAAAAACCAAGGTCCCGGGTCACAGTAGGTGTCCGCACATTAAAAAACCCTCACTGATCAATGGCTGTAAGTGCCGAGCATAGGCCAAAATTTGAAGCCCTTCACTGGCATTTGATGACGTCTCTATATGAGTGAAAGATTCTTGAGTGGGACGTTAAAACAGCAATACAACAACAACAAAAAAGTCATCTGAGTTAAAGGGGTATTAGCTGTGGTTTTTTTCCAAAATTTTTTCTTTCAGTTTTTACTACTTAGATTGATGCAGACATGATTTTTTTCCGATTTAAATCGGAAATCCGATTTTTTGGGGTCAGTTTTCCGACTGAGAATTTGAATTTCCGACTTTTTCCTTAAAAATCGGCAACATCGAAAATCCGGATTTTCCGGTCGTTTCCGTCATTGAGTTGAATATTAGCCCGGTATTACACGATTTCCGGTATGGTGGGGTGACCTCGAAATGGCAAATTTGCAAAGATAGACATAGGTGTTAAAAATTGGGGCTTAGCCCCAGACGTTCTGGCGTGTGTATGTGTTTTAAGTTGGTTTAGCCCCCCCACTTTCAATTTGCTTCCGACGCTGATGGTATGTAAGACTTTACAACCCATTATTTTCAGATTTTTTTGCTGTAACCTGAAATCATGTCTGTTGATGTACAATAATAAAAAAGAGATATATATAGGGAGTCCACTCAAATTTTGTATTGTATTAAATGCTTTTCTTTTCAGTGTAGCTTACAGGAGCTTGAGGAGATGAAGAAAATAAAAAAAAAAAATTGAAAATCCATTCACATTTGAAAAAGTTAAAATCAAATGTGTAACAGAAAAAAGGGGCGTTATTCAGAATTTTTTGACAGTTTGTTCAGAAATGTTATGAAAAGCAGTTTTAATGGGTTAATAAAAAAATAAATATTTAATTTCTGTGTCTAAAACTTATGAAATTGGGTCTCAGTGGACATTCATCACAAAAAAGTGACAGGTGAAAGAGTTTGGTCTGAAATTTAAAAATAAATTAGCTATAAACTTGAGAAATTCATCATTGGACTTAAAAAATTTACAGCGGTACAAGCAAAATTTAATGAAAGTGTTATAATAACCATATATTAAATGCTCATATTTTCAAAACTACGAGGAATAAAAAGGTTTGTACAAATTCACCATAAATACTAAGGATAGTCCTTTCAATAAATTGGAATTTTTTTAAAAAAAATCTTTATTTTGTACAAATGCATGTGCAAACATGCATGAAAATATGAGTGCACACGCAATTATTAGTAAAATGGGCATAATTCTGCTGAAAATGGACCAATTTTCAGATTTTTTTGTATTTAGTTATTTTTTATTTAAACAGAACAAACTGAACTAGAAAAAGAAGTTAATTAAAATTTTTCCAAAGTATCTATTTTTAGAATGTATGATTCTATTTCATCTTAAAAATATGCTTGTATTATCTGATGTATTAATTCTATTTTATTCAGAAAAAGGGACTCAGAACTAAGCATTCTTCCTGAAATGATTTGAAATCCATATCACATCAATGAAATAAAAATTATAAATTAAAATTTCTCTCTAAAATTCCCAAATTTCAAGCGTTGAAATATTTTTTTTCGTCACGTAATATTTTCCCTGTATGAGGCCCCATGATTTCCGAACGACAGTAGTTATTTTCATGATTATTTCTAGGATAAAAAAAACACTCTCTTGTAATCTTAGCGTAAGAATAAGTTGTAAATAATTCTAGCAGCTTAAAATGATAAATAATACAACTACATGTCGGTAAAATAATTATAAATATTGTTATAGCGATAGTAAGAGTTGATCGACAATGTCAATGCGTAACCCCTTGTGAACCTCACGCTAGTCGCCTTTCCCTGCGTTCAGTGTGTTGGCGGTTGAAGGCGCGTTGACTCGTTTTAATTACTAATTACTCTTTGAGCTGATTGGATTTTTTAAATCATCAAGTTCAAATTGGGAAGACAAATGTCTGAATATTGTCCTACAGTATGCGTCAGTCATTCATACTCGTATTTTCTTATTTTTTATCTCCCGGGAAAACTTCACATGGTAATTTGCATACGAAGGGGGTTACCCAGCGGAAGGACTCTTGTATCATCGTAAACCTCATTTCATTGGCTATTCGACCACATCCGTTTCAAAATACAAATCTCATTGGCTCATGTTGTACTTTCACAATGGCCTAGTGTTGTGATTATGCCGGTCCGCCATTACGCAATGAAACGAAAATGCCGCGACCAACGATTTTCGCGAGCGGATAACAAAATAATTCACGTAAACAAACACGGAAAAACACGTAAATCCTTTGAGAAATAATTAATCAACAAGTAAGTGAAATTAAACATTTTAAAATGCAATATTCTTTCTGTAATCAGTCATCAACTACAACGGTTCAGTAGATGTGATAGACAATTTCGTGACGTTCTCGCTACAGCGAGTGGACTCCCTAATATATACACAGACATCAAAATTCTTAAATTCCTGTATGTTTTGTGAAAATTACTTGCAAAAGTCAGTTTGGTAATTATTCATTTGCAAATGATTATATACTATTTGTATATGCATATGGCATTGGACCTGACCTTACGTTCACAAAATCTATAGGAATGTTAGAAATTTTATGCCTGGGTATATCTCTTATTTGTTATTGTACATCAATCTGCATGTAGTAAAAAACAAAGTAATATCTTTGGGGGGAAAACACAGGTAGGGCCCCTTTAATATGTACATAGGTAATAGAAGACATACCATCTAAGAAACACCTGACATCTTTGAAAGGACTGATGCAATGAAATGCCAAATAATAAAATAATTGTATTGTTATGAATTTCTATGTTAATGCAGTTTTTTTTTCCCAGAATATTGTTTTGGGCAAACCCACAAAGACCTTAGAACTTTACAAGCTGTAAATAAACATCTTAAATTCTTTCAACACTATAGGCTATGAACTGATGATAATGCAGTGAGGGCTCTTGAATTTGAGACAGGACGTTAATGTTAACCCAATGAAAGAACACTAGAAACCGTAATGGAAGAGTCTAAGTTAGCTCTTGTCTCATGGTCTTTATCCAGTCAGATTTCAAGCTGTGCCATGTAATATTTTCCATAGTACATGTTTACTATGAATGATTATTGGTTAAATGAGCTAAGCAGGTTAGGTCATACCCACCGTGTATTATGTTAAATTGTAAACTCGACTCTGTCTAGTTAATAACGTAATACATGGTGAATATGATCTAACCTTTACATAAAAGAAGAGAGAATGCTATATTGCATTCAGATACTTAGGAGCAAAAACGTTATAAAAGAAATACTTGTATATGTTTATCAGGGCCTGGCACTTAATATTGATTAAGTTTATGG
Source organism: Atrina japonica (assembly GCA_030159075.1). Taxonomy (NCBI): domain Eukaryota; kingdom Metazoa; phylum Mollusca; class Bivalvia; order Pterioida; family Pinnidae; genus Atrina; species Atrina japonica. The sequence goes on along the minus strand of BROG01000067.1, from coordinate 560,603 downwards.
TTAAGATTGATAGGGTGTCTAGTCCAAATCATTATGATGCTGTCACTTTGTGCTCTATTTTATTACATTTGATAGAATTTTGTGTTTCTAGCAGAATTATTAATACCCTACTCTATAAAGAGAATACTTCAGGATAACAATTTGTGGAAATTTGAGTTTGTGTTGGTGATTTTCTTTTCATGAATTTTTATTAGGTAAACCTTTTTGTTAATGTTTATATTTTGTTTTCACAGCAGGTAGAAAAGAAACCGTATGGCTCGGATGTTCAATATAGTGATGTGACATTTGAGGATAAACCGAGAAGTCGGAAGCCGATACAGTTGTATGAAAATGGACTCGATAATGCTCCCTATGGTGACCGGAACCAAGGGCCGTATATGCCGACAGTGTAATATTGAGTGTACAATTGAACTTCATGACAGTGATGAATGATTGTGTAAGACTGTCCAGACTTTTGTTCATATTTGACGGACACGTGTGAGTGTTGGTTTACTTGTTACATCCTGGAAAGGACAACTGTTAATTCCTGAGGAGATATAACATTCCAGAAATCCAGCCTTTATACGACTTGATAGTTTTGTTCTTAATCCTGTCGCTACAACTATTGTCCATTTTTTTTGGTATCATAAGCCTACTTCACGTCAGCTCTGGTGCTGTGTGTGTATTCGGTTTGCATAGGCCGTTCTGAAACTTCGACCTTCACTATGAAGATGATGCTTGGACTGGCCATTCTCTGTTGTTTAAGACAACACAATTAACCATGGAAATCATATCATGGAGATGACAGATTTACAAAGGATGTTTTTTGCATTTGTTATCAATTTTTTGTGTGTATTTTTGATAATTCTGTGATGCAAGTGCAAAAAATGTGAGAAATATGGTAAAAACTTCAGCAGAGTGTGTAATGTTTGGCATACAGTATTTTTGTAAGATGTTCTGCATTTGAATAGCGTCAGCGTTTTTAACACTCATACTGTTGAACGATGCAATTTTTTGCATTCAAGAGTTATTGCTGTTGTAGCTAAAACAGTTTTCGCACTGTTCAGTGTAAGTGACCAGGTACTGTCAGCATTATAGTGCCAGTTTTAGCGCACATGAAAATTGAATGCACTTGTATCTTGATAATTGCTGAAATTATACCTCTGCTAAAATTTCTCATTTTACAGTATGTGATATACTTATAGGAAAACGACAGCTCTTATTGAATGAAAGTGGAGAAAAGACTCAAAACCACTGGTTATGAAAGAAAAATCACATTGAAAAATACGTTTAATTTATCCCTTTGGATAGAATCTCCTGAATATATGTATTGTGGCGTTGTTCAGGATGGCACATGGGTATAAACAAATTTAAAGTTAAGATAGGATAGGAAGGAATTGAAGACTAAAATGAAACAGTTGATTGTCTTTCTTTTGGCAGTTTGTGATCCTATGTAGTATTTGCCTGTCCATGCATAATGACACAGCGTGACTGTGTTAATCTTTTTCATTTTCACAAAATATTCTGCTAATTACTCAATTTTTCATAATCAATATTTCGAATTTGTGGACATTTTGAGAGCAAGCACCAGACAGGACAATGAGTTATGAGTGATAGTTAAAATTGAAGGCCAATAATGTTACAAGTCATAACAGTATGTGTGCGCTAGGAATTATTAATGAAATAAACACAGAATTGTGATATACACGTTTGTTTGGTTTTTTGACCAACAAAATAGATAGAATGAAATATGATTTATTATCAATGACTTTTTAGAATAGAATTAAAGTGAATTTTTCAAGTATGTGTAGGTATCTTTTTGTTTCAGTGAAATGCACTGTCTTAGACATGTAGATATATAAAACCAATGTGTAATTTGTAATGATGAACTTAGTAGATCTGCTAAACAGGATGTAACAAAGAGTGCTATACTAGTTTTTCATATCATTATATCTGTAAATATCCATTACATCATGACATCATCAACAGTGACATCTCATACAAGCACCTGTGTAGTTATATTCAGGGTTACCTGTCTTCATCTTCAAGGTCAAACATCTTTTAGTGCATTCTGTGTATAGTTAATGAGTCATTTGACTCTTATTCAATTGAGCATTTCTATTCACCATGTAGTCCATATGCATTTTCTGAAACATTCCATGTTTACAAATTGACAATTCCGGTCATTGTTACTAGGCGCATTCTTCATATCCGTTTAAAATCTGTCCCAAACATAATATAGCACCAAGTGTCTTGTATCACTTCGAAAAACACCTAATGCTTTGTTACTTTTTTTCATGTTTTAATTTTTTTTAAATCATTGTAAAAAAACCATCAACACCAGTCAGTCTGTCTTAAATGTAAATTGTTGCCAAATAATTGCATTTCATTTGGCACTCGAGCATCAAACATTATCAAGTTATTACAAACTTTCAAAAATTCATTTTTTATTGGTCATTTGATGGCATTGTTAAAATTGGAATGAAATTAAAATTTTTGTAAACATATAGATAAATAAGGGACATGTAATAAATGCAAAACCACAAAAATGTTTCTATGTGTATCGTCATACTGCACTTGATCGTTGTAGCGGATGGATTCAACTCAAGCTACACAATTGTTGAATCTATCCGCTACAACGATCACTTGCAGTCTGATGATAGAGATAGAAACATTTGTGTGGTTTTGTATATGTTTAGTATTGCATGTATTGGCAACTATAAACAGTTAAAATGTTTAACATGGGATTTATATATTGGGCCAATGCACAAGAATGATTACCGATGGTTTACCAACAAGTTATCTCCCTTTTAATAATATATTTCCCAAGAAAGATGGCCAACTAACACTTTCATTATTTATTTCTCCATGCATTTCATCATGGATGTGTTTTAAAACTGGAAAAAGAAACATTTTGTGGGACATATAGGTGCATTGTATAAACCTCATTTACTTTTCTTCATTGTATGATATAGATGTAGATGTTGTATATAGAAATATGTAAGTGTATGCACAATGTTACTGCTTGTAAGTTTATCAAATTTCGCAAGTAAATCAAAGATACGAGACATATATATATATATATATGTATATATATTACAACGTAATGTATATTCATTATGTAACTTGATTTCAATATTTGGTGCACATTTGTACCTTTATGAATATTTTATATTTTTATTTAGTTATAAAGTTGTGTTTGTTAAACATTTGAAGATACAACTAAACACTTCATACAGAAAATGTTAAAAAGTGTACACAATATGTCATTTCTATTGTATTCCTTAGGATAAATTAAGATACCCATTATATATGTTGCATGCAAAGCATAGCAACACCAGGGGACCATTCTTTATTTTGCTGACTTTTTTTTAACCATATATGAAACAGTTCTGTATTTCATCCTTGTACAATTGTGGTAAGTAATTTTTCTTGCCAAGTAGTAATGACTTTAAGAGCTGGATCATGACTCTTGACATACTTTTGAAACAATCTAAAATTGACAGTCAAAAGCAATGCACATGTTCCTTAGAACACACTGATTTCGTTTTTAGTAAGAACATTATCTAGTTATTAGCCACTGTGAGTTTAAGAAAGTTTCACTACGGTTTAATTTTTTGCCATTTTCATCCTTAGGTTAGAGGACAAAATTTAATTAAAATTGAAATTTTCAAGCTAAGTAATTAAAGCATAAACATATATATGCCATGCCACAATCCAGTTAAGGTAGTTAAGGTTGAATTAAATATGATATGAATATGTTTTCCGTCTTAAAAGGGCAAAAATAACCAGCAAAAATATTCTGGCATACGGTAGACATATTCTTACCACATATTTCATGTCTGCTTATTTGATAGTTACATGATCAAGTTTTTAAATCTGATATGTATTAATTTGTAGATTTGTTTTTTGAAATGTACGAAAGAAAGTGATATCATTCATTTGTATCAATATGTGGATAGCAATATATCAGTGTATTTATGTAGCTATAATTTATCTATTATTTGCATCAGTGTAAATTGCTTAACAGGTATTTTCATGAATTATAACTGGACACTTTTTTTTAAGCTAGTAAAAATAAGATTGATGATTAAATGATATACATATATTCTATGTAAGAGGACGGATTTGTTGTATATAGGATTTTTCTTCACATAACATTCACACAAATCATGTTTATAACATCTATTATTATTATTCTGAAAGCAAATTAATGTTTTCACCTGATTTGATGATTTTGCTATTTGATGTTTTAAAAATTATAATATCGCTATATAACAGATGGATCTTAAAATTTCGGTAGCATTTTCAATTCACAGATTTTGTTTGTTTTGATGTGTAATAGTGTTTTACGCCATACTCAACATTTTTTCAGTTATATGGCCGTGGCCAGTTTTAAATGATAAAGAAGAGAACCAGGTGACAAAGTTCCCAAGAAGAGACCACTGCCCTTCTGCAAGTAATCTGGCAAACATTCCTCACAAAATCGGCTAAGAATCCAGCTGGACTCAAACCCACCCTTATCAGAATTAAGAGAATTCATGGTTCAAACTGCAATACTCTAACCACTCGGCCATAAAGGTCCCATATTTCATCAATAGAGTGTTTTAGTTGAAGAAATCCTGACAGTACAAACAAATTCAATACATCAAAATTATTTTTTAACAGAATTTCTGAAAAATATAATGTTTGTTGTCTTTTTATCAAAAAAATGTATTTATTTACCGAAAGTATCCATAGCATTGTTTTAAAGTGATGTCCCCAATTAAAATGGACAGGGCTGAGAAAGAGCTGTTGTGTGCCAGTCATTATATGAACTTTAAAAATCATGCAGAAAAATGTCTAATTGTAGGCAATTTAGCTTTTATATGTTTTGTGTAAGTTGATGAATTCATCTTCATTTCACTTTAGTGATTACCAAATCTTCATTTTATTATATAGATGCCAAAAATCATGTTTACATAGAAATATAATTTTGTCCCTACATGTGACAGTCTATGAGAAATCACTTTAAAGCACGTGCACTTGAAGAAACACGGAAGGTCAGTGATAATTTCACCTTGAAATATTGTCCGGTCATCTGTCTTCATTCAAATGATTGTGCTTCTCCATTCCTGTACCTGGTATTTTTCAGCATTTTCGTTATTTTGTAGGTTATTATTTAACTTAACAAATTTTAGAATCAAAATGTTTGGTGATATTCGTAGGTTTTGGTTTGTTTTGTTTACATAACACTCAGTATGCAAGAACTCTTTAAGTGAGTGAAAAAATGGCGTCTTGAGGATATTCAGAGGTGTCCATATCGCTTGTCAGATATTATTAAAAAAACAACAAAGTTGTGATTGTTTTCATTTCTATACAGCTGAACATCGTATACGATAGTCTTATAAAATATTGGTACAATATCAGCATCTGGGCCCGGTATCATAAAACTTAAGAATTAGTTGAGTCTAAAAATTTTTACTAAGAGTGGAAAATCCTTAAATCTGATTGGCTAAGCAGGCCAGTTTGAGAATATTCTTAGACTTGAGTAAATTCTAAAGTTTTATGGTGCCGGGCCCTGATATTTCTTATTTCACTGTTTATTGTACTTTGAGAAGTAATGTAAAAATTATTGGTTTATTAAAAACTTTATTATTGATAAGATTTTTTTCTGACTGATATATATATATTGATAGAGTTTGTATATTTCTCGTATTTTTACATTGGACATTCTGCAATTTTTGGTGGATATAAAGGATAAATCTATTTTTAGATTTCGTTTCTTAAAATGTTTTTAAAGATTTGTATATTATTGTACATATGTAAAGAATTCCTTTATGAGTATTAATATTAAATATGTGAAACATATAACAATGATTGTTACTTTTGTCATGTATCGAGTATACATATTTAGTTTACCTAGTGATTGGCTTTCAACTCGCCGTTTTGTACCTCTGATGTTGTCGTCTATGAACAAAATCTTTACCCTGGGCTATATCGTTTGAACTGTAAGTAGTAGAGCTGTGATACTCCACCTGTGTCATCCTTTTGATCAGACCTAGACCTAGATAATGCTCTTTGACATTTCTTCTTTTCAAAGTTTAAGTATCTAAGTTACAGTGATGTACCTGGTGAACTATGTTGTCTTCTGATAACTGTTGCCGGAACATTTAACAACATTTTTCTAATGCAAAAACATCTGATATGTTGGATATAAATATTGAGCCTCTGTGTTCTGATGAAAACACCTTTGAATCTGTTGAGCATAAATGGTGATCCTACGGCAATTCTGATTGCATCTTTTATTACTATAGATAGTATATCACATGTTAGCTTTTGGGAGATTGATCAGTTTTATACCCATTTCTCTTGACGACAGATATTATACATGCCAACAGTCATGTTATTTAAATGATTTCCCGCAGCGCTATACACTGCTTTTACAGTAGTTTTCCCTTTGCTAAAATGTGTTTAGTTGAAAGCAAATAAGCGCACAACGTGCAATGCTATATGCCCAACATTCATGTTGGACTAGATGATCCTTCCTTTTTGAATCGTTCTCTAATGTTGTCTGGAGAACGCTTGGGAAAAGACCATAATATAGTATTAGTAAATCTGGTGTGAATCCAAATGTTCATAAAAGTACTTCAACAAAACTTTTCACATATCGTATCTGTCCTCCTGTATGCTTTAGCCCCCCCCCCCCCCTCAGTATTTATAGGCATATTGCCTATATGGTCTTTCAACAAACTGTTGGCATTCCTATGGGAACCAATTGTGCCCCTTTATTGGCCGACCTGTTCGTTTATTCATACGAAGAAGACTTCATTCAGAAACTGCTGAATCAAAAGAAGAAAATTGTGCCCCTTTAGGCCGACCTGTTCGTTTATTCATACGAAGCGGAGTCCTTTAATTTGACATTTAGATATATCGACGACGTTTTGTCAATTAATGACAATTTTCATACATATGTCAATGCGATATATCCCAACGAACTAGAAATTAAAGACACAACGGAATCAAGCACACACGCTTCATACTTAGACATTTTACTTAATATAGACTCAGACGGGAAATTGGCAAGTAAGCTATACGACAAACGCGACGATTTCGGCTTTCCCATCGTAAATTTTCCACATTTAAGTAGTAATATCCCTCAGTCACCCGCATATGGAGTTTATATTTCACAAATGACCCGATATGCCAGGGCATGTACAACATATGAATATTTCATATACAGAGGTAAACTACTCACGGACAAATTATTGACACAGGGATATCGAAAACCGTGTTTAATGTCAACGTTCCGCAAATTTTACGGTCGGTATAAAAGTCTTGTTTGTGACTACACTGTTTCACTAAGTGAAATGTTGAGTTGCCTTTTAGTTGGCGGTTGTACCAATTGTGACGAGGATTCACTACATGTATTTCATTGGACTTGGCTGTTGACTTATGGCAGGTGTGACCAGTCGACAGGGGATGCTTACTCCTCCATGGCACCCGATCCCACCTCTTGGTTTCTAGAGGTCCGTGTTTGTCCATTTTACCGGATTTGTATCTATGTCATGGACATTTTATTAATTTATTCTTTGGTATCTGAGATTTTTTTATATATACTTCACTGGATACTCTCTTATGTATGGCGATGGTTAAAAATAAATGTAGATACTGCAACTGCAAAGTTCATTTACTCTATCAGGGCATTTTGTCGGCTAATATACAGTTCACAAGCATCCAATCAATCAGTTTAAACATGAGAATATCAAATATGATTCCAAATTCCCCATTAGAAAATCGTAAAAAAAAAAAACGGCAGCTCAGACCACCTGTTATGATATGAATGTCCTCACTTCCGAAATAACGAATCAAAGACAAGTTAGACCAAGGTTAACTCGGAAAAATATAATCGAACACTCGGATAGTTTTACAGGACCCACTGAGCATCCATTTCTAATAATCTGATAGCAATGTTTCATAACTATGTCTTTTATAAAGTTTAATTGATGTCATCTTTGTAAAATATGAGAAGGTGTACCTTGTCTTTAGTCAAATGTTGCGCGACCCGACTGCACTAATTACTGAGTTCACCAGAATGTGTGATGCTGTGTAAACAAAGGAAAGGGTGCAGATTACTGGTATGATTTTATTTATATTTACGTTCAAAGTGAATGATATTTTACGGATACTAGGATAATGAATTTAAAACTAATTATAAAATCTATTTAGTACGTATATTTATTGAAGTCTTTTATGTAAAAATTAATGCGGAATGTTTATGATTTGAATACAGTGTATGCTTTGATTACATGTCATCTGTCCATTGTTTCGCTTTGGGAGTACAGGTGTGAAATAACGGTCGTTCTGTGGACTCGCCTTTTATAGCGGACTGCGAGCCGATTTCTTTTGATAACATTTAACAAAAATGTCTGCCTGTGGAATAATAAATCGGGGGTATTTCAAAAGCATTTTAAGTTTTTTTTTCGAATTAAAAACTTGTTTAAAAGTTACGATGACAGCTCTAAGTCGAATTTTTCCATCCTGCACAATTATCCAACGAAACATTTTTTCACATGTTTGGACCTCGACAAAGGTGCATTAATGAAAAAATGATTAAGATCTAAATATTACACAAATTTCCTATTTTACCGCATTTAAAACGAGACCAAAATTTTGATACACTGAGCGACACTATGCCTTCAAAATAATCGATGTCATATCAGTGTCTCATCAAAATGATTTTTAATGGAAGTAAATTGGAAGCATCCCGGTATGTCTTGGTTTTATGCAGTGAATTAAAAAGGTCAAGATACCACAGATTCCAGTACGTGTAGTCCGTACCTACACTGACGGGAAATTGAGAAGTAAACAGAGCGAGCCATGATTGTGTTGGCCTCGAAATCGCCAGACCTTTCCGCATAGTAAAGAACTGCTATCCCATACATAAGGAGGGGCATCGCGCTTTAAATCATGAAGTCTCTCACTTCCCGTCAGCACAGGTTCGAGCCCCGCTGGAAGCTAAGTTTATTTTTGTGAGAAAGTGTGCGAGTTTTCTTGCTGGAGGCCGGTGGTCTCTTCCCGGATGCATTGTAACCGGGTTCTCTCCTTCCACCATTAAAAATTGACCGCCACCATATAAATGATAAATTGTTGAGTGAGGCGAAAAACACCATTCAAAATTCAAATTCACACACATACGTTGTTCATTTCTCTTTTAATGCATGAGTCTGTGTTATTATCTTACACATGTTGAGCGACAACCTTCAATTCTGTCACTTGGACTGCGCAGGCAAGATTTTATTTTTATTTCATAAGGTTCTTGGGGGCCTCCATGGCCGAGTGGTTAGAGCATTACACTTTAAATCACAAGGCCTCTCACCTCTGGTTCGAATCCCGTTAGGGTAATTTCGAATTAAGTGCGAAAGTTTGCCAGTTTTCTTGCGGAAGGTCTTTACCCGGGTAACCGGGGTTTCTCCTCCACCATAAAAACTGGACGCCATCATAAGACTGAAAAATTGTTGACTATGGCATAAAACAAAAAATCAAAATCAAAATCAAATCATAAGGTTCTTTATTTTTTATCGAAATTAGCATTAACTGGAGAAAAATAGGATTAACTGAATAAAAACCAGATCTAAACTGAAAACTAGGTCTAACTGTAGAAAAACAGACTTTACTCATTATTTTGAACATATGAGATAAACCTAGTTTTTTCTTAGGATGAAGTGTTCATATGCTGAACACGCTCAAACATATGAGAACATCTGCGAGATACAAACCCCGTATGCAGGCGATAGCAGGATATTACTATTTATAAAATGTGAAAAGTTGACTATCGGAAATCCGAAATCATTACGTTTATAATATAGTTTGGTTGTTAATTGTTTTCTGTGTCTATAGTTAGTTCATTAACGAGTCTTCAAAATATGCAAATAATAATAATCTTTAAAAATAGAGTATCAATAAAAAGTAGAAAACAATCCGCTCCGAAAAACAAAGAAGAGAATACATCAGTTTAAATATTGAACCGTGCACTATAGTTTTTAAAACAAATAGCTCAAGGCAGGGGGTGAAAGTATGTGTCTATGGATATTTAGAATACTTTAGATCTTGTGTTTGTATATAAAATGTTTGTACATAAATTTTAGCATGCACTTTTATCAGAGTTATCTCTCTTGAACTTATATTGGATACATGGAACGTACATTGTGTACAAGGCTATTACAATTAGAGATAATTGTTTAAATCGTCTCTGCTTTTTATAATAATTTCACCTTTGTACATCTATACTGTACATATGTCGTCTACACTTGAAGTTTTGTTAACAGACAAAATTACATTTCTCTCATTTACTGAAGAGTATTCGTGTTTTAATTCTTATCAGACTTTGTTGTTTTGTTAATACATGTATGTTTCACCATACTTTGTTGTTTTAACGGAGGATTTTGTTGTGCAAATTGGTTGGACAGATCTGTTTGTTCTGAAAGTTGTATACATTTGTTGTTTGAATCGCTGTATGATTATGAATGTTGTTTAGTCATACATATATTTTTCTTTTTTTAATCGCATGGGTTATAATTGTTTATATATATATATATATATATATATATATATATAATATATATATATATATATATATATTTATATATATATATATATATATATATATATATATATATATATATATAATTTTTTTTTTCTTTGGTTAATCGTTATGGATGTTGTTTAGTCATACAAATATTTTTCTATGGTTAATCCTATAGGTATTCTCCTCAGGCTAAATAAGTATGTCGTGTTGTTAGATGTATCAGTATGCTGTATGGTTGTATGATAACGTTGTTTGGTTGTATGATAACCTTGTTCGTTTAGATGACTATCTTCTTTGGTTAGATGTATGATTATGTTGTTTGGTAAGATGTATGGTTTCGTGCTTTGTTAGTTGTATGATTATGTTATTTGGTTAGATGCATCCGAATGATGTATGGTTGTATAATTACGTTGTTTGGTAAGATACATGATTACGTTATTTAGATGTATGATTTCCTGCTTGGTTAGATGTATGATTACGTTGTTTGGTTAAATGTATAAGTATGCTGTTTGGTTAGATATATAGGTATACTCATACGAGTAGTTATTATTAATCGTATGGGTATTGTCATTGGTTACGTTTATAAATATGATATTTAGTTAGATGTATGATTGTGTTGCTTGGTTAGATGTATTGGGTTCATAAAAATATCGAAATTTTTTTTTTTATTAAAATTATAATGGTATGTCGTTGGAAAATCCGACTATGAGGAATCTGTGAACAAAGTACGACACCACTCAAACTTATTTCCATTTCTTTCATATCTTCTAGTGCTGAAACAACAACAACAACAACAAAAACAAGAAAAACAACAACACAACAACAACATCATCAACAACAACAACAACAACAACAACAACTACTACTACTACTACTACTACTACTACTACTACTACTACTACTACTACTACTACTACTACTACTACTACTACTCGTTTATATCTATGCGGTCAGAGTAAGATATTCTTTGAATATTGTAATACATGTATCATGTTTTAAAGCAAATAATAATATCAGAAATAAAACAAGATGTGTTTGTGAAACACAAATGCCCACGGTCCCAACAAATGTCTATGCTGGCAAATAATATGTTTACTCTAAATATTGCAATGGCCTACAATTTGACCCCACCCCTGGTGCGTGTGATGTCAGTGAAGTGTGAGCAACCCTTAGATTAACTTACAGTCTAAGTTTGGTTTCTGTATTACAATCCAAACTTGAAAATGTAAGCGAGACGGAATTACGGACAGACAAACAGACACACAAACATATACACAGACAGACAGACGCATGATCCAAACACTAGATGCCCCCCCGGTGGACCTTTCAGGTCGGGGGCAGAAAAAACCAATTAATATGTGTATTGATTTTGTTAAAGTGAAAATGTATGTGGATACTTAAATTCACACACACACACACACACACACACACACACACACACACACACACACACACACACACACACACACACACACACACACATAAATAAAAAATATTTTAGTTTATAGAGAAATTCAGAAAACAATTACAAAATACATTTTAATTCTTTTCAACATTTTATTCATTTCTAGATGCTATTTTAACAAGACATTTCGATGTATAAAGATATTTGAGGAGGGTGTTGGGGTCAATACCAACCAGCCATCTGACATAAAACGCAATAAATAGTAAGTCTGCTCACATTACAACAGGGAGATAACTCACACTGATAAGGTAGATCAATGGAAGATCCGTTTACTCATTTATTTATACAGATGTGATATATGATAAATACTGCAGATATGAGTTTGATAAACTACAGAGATACAAACGGTTGATATTTCCACGAGTAACGTGTGTAAAGGGAAAGACACCACAAGACATTGTACTCTCTGAAATTAGGTCACCCCACTTACAAAGTATCTTCACAATTTCTTAAACATGGATAACAGATATAAAGGTCACATATACCAAAGTATTAAAATCTTTAGAATGTCCAGGATACTACAAAGTCTGGTAAATATTGGACAAACACGGACCTCTGGAAATTTACGAGTGGGATCGGATGTCCCGGAGAAGTAAAAATACAAACGTATGAGGCAATTTATTGATCAAAGATAATCTTTGTAGAAGACTCAATTTAGTTAATGACCTTTCTGTACTGATGACTGGAATTGCATCCTCGTATTGTAAATAAAACGCAGCAAGAATAAACGTTATTGGCAATTCTTGATACAGAATGAAGATACAAAGTGGTTATAAGGTAAAAATATTTACATACCGACTGCAATTCCCTTCATTGCAAGTATATAGAGCGATATATTGCATATTCCGGTAAATACAGTCGCGTGCCCCGAGTATAAACCACTTTACTTTTCAGCGTAAGAATATATGAACGAATCAATACAGAATAGAATATCACATGTTTATTTCTTATATATTTAATTTTAAAAGCCATACATTAGGCCTACCACAAAACAAATAAAAATCACAGAAAGAAATCGGAAACACGAGACTACATCTGTAGCGCATTGTACAGCCTACAGGCCCATATCGCGATATATCTAGGTCATGTTATGACCAGAACCACAGACACAGACCACCGTCTGGCTTCATAGTTACAACAGAAAGAAAGTAAGGCCTAGTGCAACTTTGTCAAGCATCTCATGATAAACAAGTCGATTTGTTTGCCTTCACTGGATACTCCTATCAGAAACAATTCGTCGCCCGCATCGTGTGAAATTAGGTCGTGTGAAATGGGCCTACTTACGTAGGTTACGTACCAATCAGTCATCGTGGTTCCCAGCTGCTTGGTAAAAAATGTCAAATAAAATGGCTACTTTCAGTTGTCATAAATTAATATTAGCTGTCTCACTTCTTGTAAGTCACACTAAATCTTTCTATAGTATATCCCATTAATAATATATCAGAATTCAAACGCAAATTCGTTGTAAATACATTATTCAACATACTCATGGGCGCAGCCATTTGCAATTTCAATTCTCTTCTGACACATTTAACCTTCCGGTTACCAAGCAGACGAATATTCTAAAATAGCTTAAAAACAAATCTGACACTTATTCAAAATTTTCCATATCACTAGTTTCTTTCAAAATGATATGAAAATAAGAAAATAAACCTTAATTCCATTTAGTATTTCCGGACAGAAAGGGGAACTACTTCTCGTCTCACACAGCTGTTTAATTGTTACATCATATGAAAAACCTCCTACCGCAAAGCCAATTACATAGAATAAAGTTCATAACCAGCTGACTACAGATTCAAAGAAAATGGTAATATATATAAATATAAGGATTGTTTTTCATTTTTTGGACTTCATCGAGTATAAAGGCAATGGATTATAGAAAAAAAAATTTGTGCAGCACGAAGGCGAGATAAGACTCAGAACAAGTGACTAACAGAAAGACAACCAAAATCAAATAATTTAAGAATAAACGTTATAGGCAATTCTTGATACAGAATGAAGATACAAAGTGGTTATAAGGTAAAAATGAAGAATTACCAATGGATAATCGAAACTCCAAGTCCATTAGAATACGACAAATAAGATACTTCTGGACCCAGTTACATAACAGGTTGTTAAATTTAACGCGAAGTTAACCAATGTTAAACCAATGGGCTAACTGTACGTTAAATTTAACAATGTGTTGTGCAACTGGATCCTGGTCTCAATATGAAGAGTAATAGCGAATCCCAAATTCCGTTTAATCGGATGTACTTTTAGCAAAGTGACAGGAAAAACGTCATAAGTCTATACAATTATCAATTCATTCATTTTTTCAATACCGAACATGGCATTTATCTATTCGAGATTAAAAACATTTACATCTTATCGTGCACCTTTTGTACTCATGAAATAACCAATGTTAATGTTAATGTTAATTGTTCTGATTGAACTTTTTAAATATATATATATATATATATATATATATATATATATATATATATATATATATATATATATATATATATATATATATATATATATATATATATATATATTGCTGTTCATCTTGATGTAGGGTACTCCTAATCGGACAATAAATCAACTAATCTAAAATTAATAATTGTGCTCTTCCCGTATTACTGACATGATATTAATCCATACAAAATCCCCGCATGATCTGATGCATATAATGTTAAAGCATCATTTGATTTTGTTATTTACAAATTATTCAATATTATAAAACCTCCTGTGTAATTTGAGTCTAATATCATAGAACCATATTATATAATGTTTACATTTTGATATGAAAATTTAAATATCTTGTGATATCAAAATACATCGATTAGGGCATAGCAATGTATTATTCATTTGCCTATAAAATATGTACATGTATATCTTACTAATAAGTCCATCTAACGTTATCTATCAAAATAGACTTAATCTTGAATTATCTGCCACGTCTTTTTGTTTACAAACAATATCCAAGATAAAGTGTAACGATTTACCTTATCTGCAATTCTGATTTACATTTAGATATCAATAAAGCGATTTATATCATAGGACGATATTTTTACAACGTATTTAGAACTCTTCACACACACACACACACACACACACACACACACACACACACACACACACACACACACACACACACACACACACACACACACACACACACACACACACACACACACACACACAGAAAGAGTAGAATCTCGTTGTCTCGAAGTTCAAGGGACCACCCTTATTCCTTCGAGTTATCCGGAATTCGAGGTAACCGTAATTTAGTTAATGTTTATTTATCTATCAATCAAAAATTGGGATCGATTGTTCAACTTCGATATAACTGGAATTTCGACTCATCCGATTTCGACATAACGAGATTCCACTATATATATATATATATATATATACATATAATGAAATACTTGAAAATGTCAAGACTTCAACACGAACAGATTATGAAAAGGTCTACGATAAAATCATAATGACACGCTGATATATTTACCATGCTTTTATTACCACAGTGCCAAGTAATTACTCCATTAGCTGTTGGAGGCAAAACATTTACATTACAACATTTTGTGAATGTCAGATAAAACAATCTTACAAATGATTACCAAAAAGGTAAAAATCTTGTTATCATAAACACCTGTTATAGGGCAATTAAATTTCCCTTAGAATTCTGTTGGAATAAGCAGAGACTAATATGATTAATGACTCCGTTTAAATCGATCCTGCGATGAAAAATTGTCAATTAACCTGGATAGAAGTTAGATTTTATCTAACCCTTGTAACATGGAAGTTATTTGCGCTTACTGATACTTATCCCAGCTCCATCACTCATGAAATAAATCACTAAAGTGACACGGACAAGATCTATTTCATTCAGCTCGGCAGGACTTGAAATGTTTCATTGCATAAGTGTTTTATATAATTGATATATTTCAGAAGACGCTGCTATTTCTAAATAATAAAAAACAGAATCATGCCCAGATGCTTTATCTGAAATAATTATCAAATAATTCAGGCTAATCTGTCATATCATACAAACTAAATATAATATGAAAATATCATTTTCCTTTTGATATCACAAAAGTGCGATTTTCGGATGATAACAACAATATTTTCATTTTACAATAACACAGCGGCTGTGACATGTGCTTGCCTGGATTGTTTACAATGGCAACAATTTCACCTCATTTTATTTATTAGTGCCAAACTTAAATTGAAACAGATGTTTCTTTTTAATTTTGAGCTATTTCTGATCAATCCAAAAACATTGTAATTTCGATTTTAATCACACTCAATTCACCGATACCAAAGGGGGTCTTATAACAGTATGAATCTAAAACATTATCCAATTAGCAATTCTCTGATCGACAAATTGATAATTGACACGGATAGTAAAAACACATGATCGTTTAGCGAAATTGAACCTAATTACTAGCTCTTCGTCATTCTGAATGAAAATATGTTTTTTAGTTTCGTTTAATACCGCTAGAATCTAGGCTGATTTTGTGAGAAAGTTTGTCCGTTTACCCGCGGATTGCCGATGGACTCCTCCCAGATACACTGTTACCAACTTCTCTCCTCCATTAAAAAACTGGCCTCCATAATATGGGGCAGCGGCTGAGAAAAAGGTCCTGAAAACATAACCAATGAAATGTAAAATTGAAGAAGGACCAATCGATAATATAAATTCAAGTCCATTATAACACGACGAATTAGATGTGTAGATGGTCTCAACATGAAGAACAATTGCGAATCTTAAACGGGATAAGACCAGATGTCCGGAAGGAGTCAGCGTCTTATGTTGGCATGCCACACCAGTCGCAAACGCTCCATGGAAACTTTTCGAGTCAAATTCAGTGAAAAGGTCAAGTTTGGTGATAAGGTCAAGTTCGGTGAAAAGCACGATTGGTGAAAGGGATGCTAGAAAAAAAGGAATTCTGTCCAACGTAATTCTAGTTTTTGTAGCTTTTTCGCCCTGGGAACAAAGTATTGCTCTCACCTGCGCACATTCTTAATATGTATTTTTTAATCCACTGATGTTTCTGAAATAATAAAAACAAAATTGTCCTAAGGATCCATTTCCCAGCCACTGGGTCATATAATTGTTGAGTGCAGTGTAAAAAACCATTCAAACAAAACAAAACAAGTGTTCTTTTCAATTTTCGTTTATCCAGGGATACGTTTTTATTTTTCCTTACAATGTCTACGTCTGAAATATGACTACGGTTACAGACAGATAGATAAATATGAATGAAAAATGAACAACACTTCTGAACATGTAATATGATCACGTTTACAGTTTATTGTATTACACACACAAATTGACAATGGTGTTTCAAAAATAACTCTAATTTGAATGTAATAGGATTCTGTCATATATCCTAGGGGCATAATTCAAATTATGGACATCAATCATATAACGTACCCAATACACATGATAATACGTTTCCTTCACTTCTGTCTTACGTCAACGAATCGTTAGGGCTACATAATTTGTAAGCAAGCTCAATCTTTTTGTCTTCAACTCAACGTTTGTGAAAGCAACAAAACTCCTTACACCGTTTCATTAACCCCTAAATACATGTTAAATGTAAACTTTGTTGCTATGTACATTGCTGATCATACTGTTCAAACGCCCTGTATGTCTTGCAGACGATAAATGTTCTGACGTGAAAATAAACGTCTGATTTGCAAGTATACTGAAAACCAGTACTTGTATATAGATGCCCATACAGTACTGCATCCAATCCTTGTAACTACAAAGTAAAATGAAAATGTACTAATGGATAATCAAAACTCCAAGTTCATGGCCTCAATATGAAGAACAAGTCTAAATCCCAAACGAGATGGGATCAGGTGTATCCCTGTTAGGATGCCACATCCGTCGCAAATGCTACATGGATACCTCTTGAGTTTCGTGAAAAAATCAAACTTGCTGAAAATATATTCAGTTAATTTTAGATCTAAATGGTGATAGGGAGTTATTGTTAATAGTCGTGCCCCAGAAAAGTCATGGTCCAAATGGTTACAACATCACCGTTGTTAATTAGAAAACCTTCAAAGTAATCGTAGATACCAAAGTATTAATCATCAGGATGTCCAGGGGACAAACATACAGATTTGGTGAACATTGGGAAAAAAGGGACCTCTGCAAATCCTGAAGGTCCAAGTTTTCGATAGTGTCGTTTATTAATATTGCGACTGTTATATTGACTGAATATTCCAAATAAAAATGAAGAAGTACTAATAGATAATCGAAAGTTTAAGTCCATTAGAATACGACAAATTGGATATTAAACATTATCTCAACAAGAGGAACAACTGCGAATACCGAACGGGATTGGACCAGGTGTCCGGGGCGAGTCAGCGTCACCTTTTTGTATGCCACACACGTTCCAAATGTTACATGGAAACCCCTGAATTCGGTCAAAGTCGGTGCAAATATTGAAATTTTCTCAGATAGTTTAATATCTGATTGGTGAAAGGGAGTCGTGTCCCAGAATACTCGGGGTTCAGATAGTCAGATCATCACCGTTAGTGATAAGAAAACCTTCAAAGAAAAAATGGTCGCAGACAAAACTGGTGAACATTGGGCACATACGGACCTCTGGAAATACTGAAGATCCCAAATTTTCGATAAGCTCCTTTATTCATTTTGCGGCAGATATTGACTGAATGTTTAAGGTATTCGATACTTGACAAGGTTTCTGACACCCACACTTGTCCAATATTAAGCAAATTTCAAATTCATACAACGTTTTTCCAGAAGTGAATTTTTGAAAATGAAAAAAAAAAAAAAAAAAAAAAAAAAAAAAAAAAAAAAAAAACTCTTTGCAAGATTGAGACATATGTACGTAATCATGCTTAAAATTAAATTTCTTATGATTGAATTGAATTCCTGATTATTTTTTCTTTACCCTTTCTATATTTTTAAATGATGTCGAAAAAGGTTAATTTATTTTATTTTCATTTTTACGTTTATTTTTGTTATGGGGAGTGTGTTACAGGTGCATTTGTAGTGACGAAAAGAGTGTCTGTTGATCTAATATAAAACTGAAATTAGAGTAGAAATTCATAATCAATTTCGTAAAATTAATAATTAAGATTAAGTAAAAAAAAAGTTCAATTTAATTATGAACTTGGGCGCAAAATTTGAGTATGTACTCAAATTATATTTTACTATTTATGGTGATTTCCTCAATTGAGCAATGGTTTTCATGTTTTATTACTGTATGCTATAAATATATAAAATGTGTCCATTTGCAGTATTAAATATATATGTTTTCATCTCAAGAACATAAAATATAAATTGGACTTGATTAGTAAATTCCTAAGTGTTATAATTAAAGGTCAAGAATTTCAATATACATGTAACTACAAAAAAAACACAAATCTGGTTAATATTGGACCAACACGGACAACTGGGAATCCAAACGAAATAGGCGTATCTTGGTGGACGTGATTCGTTCAGGAACAGTTAGTGCATTGACATACATTCTTATAGCAAGTCAAAATTTGTGGCACTGCATGTAAAATTGCATTTTACAAATATATAACACGCCAAATTCACATTAATGAGTTAAACTTGTTTTTTTTTCAATTAATGTGTGTTACAAGTTGAACCTAGTTTCTCTCCATTTAACCCATACCTAGAGTTTATGTTGGAAAATCTAAGGTGGACTTGTCTCCATATCTCAAAAAATCTAGGTTAAACTGAAAAAAAGTTTAATTCATTAATGTGATTTTGGCATTTTACACACATTTTATACGTTTAAGAGGGGCTTCATTTAAAGCTATTGAAATTTCCATCTCAGTATAAAAAATAAGATTTTACATCATTCGGTTAAACACATCAGTTGATAAAAACTTCAAAATGTCCAATAATGTTTTTAAGTTCGCTAAATACTTTTTCAATTTATTGTGAATTCCAATAATTGCGCATTCACTTTGCACAATCCTCTTGACTTAGTCTAGTATATCGATTGTAGGGCAGTGATGTAAACATGCACCAATTCAAATCTTTAATGAATAAACAACAACGACAGAATCATTAGACGGAAGGAGTCTTGTGTTCGTACGATTACATTTGCAAGTTTTCTTCACAGATGTCAGACCTTATGAGGTACAAAAAAGAGTTCTACTTCAGTAAAGCTATATCTGGAACGGAATATTTGAATCCACCATTGAAACAAATTTTTCCTGAAAAATCTACATGTATTTCTTAGGCATGCTTTGATAACATCACAACAATATAATTAAAGTAAAATAGATAAATACAGCTGAACCCGATTTATTGAAATCAAAAGGCAATGCATTTTCCTTTAAAAAAAAACAGGGGTTTCAAAATAACCGATTTATAATGGTTATAACGATATTTAACCAGAAAACGAAATCATTTCAAATAAAGCGGAATTCCAATGCAACAGGGTTCTATATAAATGGGATCGACTGTAAATTGAAAAATAATTCAATGCATATAATATAGATGCATGTTGCTTTTATTCCACGGTTTCGTCTTCCGTTAGCAAACTTATTAAATCAAATACCAAAGTTACGATGCTCAAGACGGTACAAATATTCAAATGTATAACCTAAGTTATAATGCACAAGACGATCGTTTCTACTACTAATTTTAGGATTTTAGGATCTTAAGATTCCGTTTCCTCTAATTGATGAAGGTTCATCTGTGACCAACAGACGATAAACAGCTTCCATTTAATAGAAAAAAGCAGATATTTTTTAATTTAATAAGTTAATCGCTGCATTACCTTTGACATATTATTTCATTTACGTTTTTGACAAGCATTCAACAAACCAATTCATTATCATTTCAGTGGTTATATATATATTATATATATATATATATATATATATATATATATATATATATATATATATATATATATATATATATATATATATATATATATATATATATATATATCACTTATGCTATACGAAGTTAAGAATCAGTAGTATAAAAAAATGATGATTGTACGAAGACATTGACTTATGTATCATTTTACATTTATCATTTTGCATTAAATAAGCCTTAACAATTGGTCGATCTTTCTTTATAACAGTAAAATTGAAGACCGGACGCCAGGATTTGCGTTTAAAGGTCAACGTTCTTTTTTTCAAAAAATAATTATCTTTAGCATTTGCAGGGTAAGCAGAGATGAAGAGATGTATTCTATATAAAAGATAACAAATAACATGGTACATAACTGAGAGATATCAATATGCGATATATCGTCATATACAACTGTAATACAACATAATGAAACAACACGGCTTGTATAATATACTTACGTTCAGTATTAGTTGAGGATTTGATTCTATAATTTCTCTTGGCATGTCAAAAATGAGAAACGATCGGATAAATAGTGTTATAAAGCTACAGAATGTTTTAAGATGTAATAGCTATGGGAAACTGTTTACATGCTCTTTTACATGATTTCATGCCCTGTATCCCGAACTTTTGCTACTTATTTGAAATAAATTTTCGGTTATTCATATGAAATGGGGTTTAGTTATTTATATGAAAGAATCTTTGGTCATCTATATGAGATAATATTTGGTGATATAGATGACACAGAATTTGGGTATTTATACGATTCCATTTGAATTTGACTGAGGACTTAGCGGATGTGAGGAGTCAACAGGGGATGCTTACTCCTCCACGAAACCTGATCCCAATTTATGTATTTCAAAAAGTCCATGTTTGTCCAATTTTCACCAGATTTGTGTATTTGTCCTGGGCATTCTGAGGATTAATACTTTGGTATCTACTGATTTTTATATTGCATGACATAGTATTTGGGTATTTGTATGATATAATATTTGGTAAGACGTAAGCGAAGTCACGGACATAGTTTATACATGATGTCACTTTTTCATCTCATCTCGTGGAACCAGACACTTTGTCTGAATGGCAAAGCTGTAGGATGGTTGATAAAATCTCGTATTCGAAAACTTAAAGGAACTATGAAAACACATTATCCCTCTGTATTTAGCGATACAGAAGTAGTAACTGAACTGGATAGATTAAACGACCAATATGTACCGGTCCCAGCAGATAAAGCTTCAAATGATATAGTTCGTATTTGCAAGGCACATTACTTTAATTGTTTATTAGAAGAACTAGGGTTTGATACGAATTCTGGTAATTCTACATACACACGTAGCTCACTTTCAAAGAACGAGATCCTTCAGAATCACGTGACCGTATTATGCTCCTTTGATGTACCGACAACCGATACTGATTTTGAGCTACGTTATTTATGTTGGCTACCTAAACTTCATAAAACCCCATATAAGCAGAGGTACATAGCAAGATCCAGCAAATGTTCTACCTAACCTTTATGTTTACTCCTTACCAAGATATTGACAGCCACTAAGGAGAAACTTCAGCAATACTATACAGTTACTTATTCCAGAAGCGGTGTAAAACAGATGTGGACAATTTGAAGGCACACAATTTTTCTCAAATTCACAGTATCAAAACATACGACTTCTCTACTCTTTACACAACAATTCCACATAGAAAAATAAAAGGAATACTTGTTAGCATCATAAGCATCTGTTCTTTCACTAAAGGAGGTACCCGGAAATCTAAATATCTAGTGATTGGTTATCATGATACTAATTTTGTCCAACACCACTCTGCTTCTACACATAAATACGCTTAAGTTGATATAAAAACATGTTGGAATTTTTAAAATACAATATATTTTTAAAAAGCACAAAAATCTTATATTCCTATATATTTTGTGAAAATAGGATCAGGTCCAGTACGGTATTCATATACAAATAGTAAGGTTAAGTTAATTTATTGAAATTGAAAAAAAGGTGCTACACCTGGGTTTCTCAAGCAATGTTTACAAAATATATAGGAATTTAAGAATTATTATACCTGTGTATATCTCTTGTTTGTAATTGTATATCAATCTTAAGAGTAAAAAAGGTTGAACATTTTTGAAAAAAACCCACAGCTACGCCCCTTTTTTACGATATTGTGTCTTGTAAATAAATATCAAATCACAGATACTACAGGAATAATCGTTATGAGTTTCAGGACACGGCATACAAATCTGGTGAACGTCGGACAAACACGCGGACCTCTGAAAATACAGAAAAGGGATCAGGTGCGTGCCATGGAGAAGTATGCATCTTATTTTGACCGGCCACACTCACCGCGAGTAAAATGATTTATTGTACGACTATCCCATTGTTCACTCACATTATTCCATTACATAAATGGCATTGTTTCTTGATATGATTTGGCATAAACCTTTTTGATAGAAATGAAAGCCATAAAACGTATTTTATTATAAACACTTTAAACAGATAGTAGAGTAAATTTTGTTGTAAAGAATAACTTTCTTTTAAGAAAATCGTTCAACTTTATGGTCGTTTTAATGAGTAGAAATGGAGTTTTGTTTTCGATTAAATCATTTTTATAGACCATTCAAATATATTTATGAAGCAGAGTGCGAGGTATCTTAATGTCGTAAGTGCTTCAGAAATCTCAAAAAGAGACTGGAATATTGTTCCATTACATTAAGTATTTAATGTTGTCTTAACTGAAAGTTAGGAGAGGTATTGCGTCTGTAAATTTAAAATCGAATACAGAACCTGATGTTTAAAAGTCATCTTTTATAAAAACTTGTTATTTTACTTTTTTGGATGGTCTGGTATTGTGTGTCTCCGTTTTATAATTTGTATTGAAATCCAATTCAAATCAAATATGATTTTGCAGCCTTGGGTAATATGGCTTCATTAATCTACCATTCAAGATTTCAAATGAAACTTAAAGTCTAGAATAGATGTGATTTGTGAGATACAAACACATCCATCCATCTATCCATCCATCCACATATAGCCTACATATTTAGCATACAAACACACATACGTTCTCATTTTGCAATGGATTTATTTGAACCGTAAATATCTCTCTGTTGTACTGTAATTTTGATTCTATGCAGAATTGCATCCTCTGATAGAACCAACAAAAATTAACGTCACATTTCATAAGATATGCCCACTGACCACACAATAATGACAACATGGCCTACCATTTAGGATTCTTTTCGATCTAAAACTATTATCTTTTTATATATACATTAGACTTAATGACCATTAAGACATCCAGAGCGACCCACTTTATATAAAGATCCCTGTCTTATATGACATGTGTTACTTAGACTGGCCAAAAGTATGGCCTATGTAACGTGTCCGATTAAGCTACCCCCATTCCTACATGGCACGTGATCATGTTTATAAGACCCTTAACTAGAATAATGTTATTTCATATCAATAATATTTTTTTTGGAGGGGGGTTACAGCAATGTTTGATATTTTCACAAAATATGATGCATGTATTTTACATGGTTTTTAATCGGAAGAAATTTTTATGCGTACAATGTTAGTGTTTGTTTTGAAATAGTATTTAATGGATATTCTATGCCTAAAAGGAAGTAATGGTGACCAATATATCAGTTGTGGTCTGTATGAACCCCTGTGCAAAGTAAACATCATATGAGAATCCCTTTGAACGCAATATAGCCAGTCCATTGTGCATATGGTATATGAGCACATCCATGGTGGAGTAAAAAGGAGTGTCAATGGATATTTGAAACTGAACGTCCATTAGTATAAATATATAGATATTAAATTAGATATCATAACTATAACAAAATAAAAAAGCAATTGCAAATTACAAACGACATGGGACCAGGTGACTAGAAGGAGTCACCATTCCATGTTAGCATGCTACATGTTCTCAACAAAAACGATAGAATGTAATAGATGCAGCAATTAAAATAAATAAAACTATCATGCTTACCACAGTATTATCATTTAGTGTTTTGCTAGCAATGTTTGTATGAACGTAGCACTTAGTTAGATTGAAATCTGTGTGATAGTTGTGGAATAAAAGTTACGCACAGACGACAGATAACAAATTATCTATATTCCTGTATTTTGGTTTCACAACTGGAATCAGATAAAATAATCTGAATCTTATTGTACCAAGTGCTTCGCAGCAGGACGGGAAACAACGGTTAATTGCTGGAATCAACAAACATGTTTATCACTATTTCTTTAGCCTATAGTCATAAAAGATTGAAAAGAAATGCTTTTATTTTGCAATTTGCCTTCCGAACTTACTCCCGATACCAATGTGGTGTCTGCTTTTTTAATTAAAAATATATTGTATGGTGATTCAGAAATTGTGTAGAGAAAATGTAACGTAGATGTAAACATTTTTGACAAACCGATATTGTGTTATCAATGCGAGTTATCTAGTATAGAACAATTTAAAATGGTTTATTATCTTAATGTACCATTATCTTAAATACCCCAGACGGATACAAAATTTACATCGACATCTTTTAAACCGTATGACCTAAGAAGACAAAAGAAATGATCATTTGTGTTGGTGACATCTCGCCAGGAAGTATCACAAGAATTGACGCGATGCAATTTACACCGTCACTATGGACTAAGCTAGGAATTTAACCTAATGTAGCTAGAACAAATTATACGCAATGCACACAATTAAATTTCATAACCTATTCAAAATATGAAGCTGTTTTCAACAATCGAATTTCGTTATCGTTATCATGTTTGTTTGTTTGTTTATTGTTGTTTAACGTCCCACGCAGGAATCTTTCACTCATATGGAGACGCCACCAAATGAGGTTGAAGGGCTTCAAATTTTGACCTATGCTCGGCACGTACGGTCATTGATCAGTGAGGGTTCTTTAATGTGCCGATACCTACTGAAACACGGGACCTCGGTTTTTACTGTATCAGTAAAGCAACCTGCCGTTGGTGGACTCGAACTCATGACCTAACGAACAAGAGTCCGCCGGTGGACTCGAACTCATGACCTAACGAACAAGAGTCGAGCGCGCTACAGACTGAGCGAGACGGGCTCTCTTTATCATATATATATATATATATATATATATATATATATATATATATATATATATATATATATATATATATATATATATATATATATATATATATATATATATATATATATATATATATATATATATACTGTAAATTGAAAAAAGAATTGAATGCATAAAGTATAGATGCATGCTGCTTTTATTTCACTGCTTCGTCTTCTGTTACCAATATTATAAAATTAATAATAAAGTTATAATGCTCAAGATTATCGTTTCTACCACTAATTTTAGGATTTTAAGATTCCTATTGATGACGGCTGTGACCAACAGACAATAAACAGCTTTCATTCATTACAACAGAAAAGCAGAAGATCTTTTTATTTAATGAGTTAACCGCTGTATAAACTTTGACATATAATCTCATTTATGTTTTTGACAAGCATTCTTTGAATTTGTATAAACAAACTATTTTATTATCATTTCAGTCAAAAGTCAAAAAAGAAATAATGGATTTTTGCTTTTTGCATATTGTGTCAAGGCGTAAATCGTCACAACTTTTAAGTATTTTATCTAAGATGCTATTCCATATACAAGTACATCTAATATATCGGTAATACTTCATTACATTTAGGACATATTATTTATGTTGCCTTTGCGTACAATTCCTCTCTCTCTCTCTCTCTCTCTCTCTCTCTCTCTCTCTCTCTCTCTCTCTCTCTCTCTCTCTCTCTCTCTCTCTCTCTCTCTCTCTCTCTCTCTCTCTCTCTCTCTCTCTCTCTCTCTCTCTGTATTACGCTGAATAACTTTGATAATGAGTAAACATTGATATTGCTTTCGGAAGTAGCCGTATAAAATGGTAGTAATGAGACAACACACTGACACTAAATGATCATTTTTACTCTTGAAGGGCTGCATTCCAATGTGTAGTAATAACTATAATTACTTAGGAACTACCGTGTCACAAGAGGCGGGATTGTTGTACAAGATAATTATAAGTTACTTCAATACTTTCACTAATTTGCGTTTCAGATATAATCTACATGATAATTATTTCGTAACCTCTGTAAAAATCTCAGACACCAAAGTTTGAATCTTCAGGATATCCAGAATATGTATACAAAATCTCATGAATATTCCACAAACACGGACTTCCGGAAATCCATAGGATGGATCAGGTACCATGGAGGAGTAAGCACAACCGCCGTGAACTCTCTCTCTCTCTCTCTCTCTCTCTCTCTCTCTCTCTCTCTCTCTCTCTCTCTCTCTCTCTCTCTCTCTCTCTCTCTCTCTCTCTCTCTCTCTCTCTCTCTCTCTCTCTCTCTCTCTCTCTCTCTCTCTCTCTCTCTCTCTCTCTCTCTCTCTCTCTCTCTCTCTCTCTCTCTCTCTCTCTCTCTCTCCGAAAATCGGGAAGTTCTTACTTTATTATTTTAACGTGAAATAGTTTCTATTTCCTAAAACACCGTAATTGCATTTGTGGAAAATACATTCTACCTTAAAACATTCTTACCGTTAAAACAAAAAAGGTACACAATAAAAAGTATTCTCCTAAAACAACACGTGTGCAAAGACATTGACATACTCATATTTGTTGAAGACGGGTTTGATAATTAGTTTGTATGCAAACGATCGTCAGCTAGAATCTTAGAACGAGATTTTTGACAAGCGACCAACGTTTACCGCTGGAACGTCAGATGATGTTGTTGCACTAGAAAAAAATGCAGCCTCCCGTTAAAATACTAGATTCCACAAACGAAAAATCAGTGAATTTTACTGCGTGGAGAATGCCTCCCAAATTCTTGATTGATCCACACAAATAGTGTGTCGCCAGTCAACCCATACAACGCGATTGATGTACACGAGTGCGATAAATACCAAATCTCTGGTCATCGAGTTTGCAGACCAAACCAGCGCTATCCGTTTCCTACAGTTGGGAAGTGATTGTGGCAATTAGGATTGCCTACCGTTATAATTTCGTTTTCAGTGGCGGTTGCGTGGTAATTACACAGATGAGCAATAAAAATAACCGTATTTTGGCGTGTCGTCTTTACGTGTGGACGTCCCCGTCGCAATCGGTTGGCACTATTTCAGTTTTTTGTCGGACAAGACGCTTTTTCCTGGAAACAATCACAACAAACAACCTGTATAATAATCTGTTGCTGCCTTTGACCACATATTAGCCATGCAATAACCTGACCCCTCTGAACTTCACTTTCTTTAGTAGTGACTGCAAAACAAAAATCAAATTAAATGTAACAAGCGATGTATATACATCTACAATATTAAGGTATTACATGATAGGTTGAGTAATGTGTCACTATTATTCTATACCTTTTATTTGACTTTCTCCATATGGCCTAATACATTTATTGTATGGTGGAATTTCTTTATAGACACTTTGGATAGGTTTGCATTATTTTAGGCTACGTAGTTACGTAACTGGCGCATATTTGTTTCTTTTTTTGTCTTTCAAACACACACACACACACACACACACACACACACACACACACACACATACACACACACACACACATGTTGTCGATATAGTCATATTGAGATTCATAACGAGAAATTTGACAGTTAATAGCAATAAAACAAATGGAAAACATTTGGAAAATCTTTTAATTCATAATTAAACTACTTTATATGAATGATTTTTAAAATGACATTTGAAATGTTGATTATTCCATGAATTTAAGAAACGAAAAATAAGCTTTTAATAAAAGTTTATATAATCGCAATAATTGATGGGTTATCTTTGCAGGACCTGATATTGTTTTAAGCTAATTCCAATGCTGGAAATAAGAAAACTGCGATCACTTCAAAAAAGAAAAGAAAAACGTGAAAATTACAACCCATGAAATTAAATCCCTTTACAGTATTGCTTTTCTGTGTTGAAGTATTGTTTAAGTGTGTTGAACAAAGAGCAGGTTGCACAACCATGACAAGACACATACTTACCCGTACTCCCTAATGTGTCTTCCCTGGTCCGACAGCTGACGAAATCTGCGCCCTTTATCCCAGGGTATAAGACATTTGCCGTGAAACGATAATGCCATGGACGCAGCACAGGACACATTTTCATGGTGATGTTATTGTGTTTTTGTTATATCCACTACTATTGTCAACTTTCGATTTCGATTAAACACTGGTATTGACGTCAATTGTCCTCCTAACATAATTTTAATATTTATTTTTAGAATAAAATTAATGACTATTAATACAGATTGTTATTCTAAAAATAAATAGTAAAACTATGTTAGGAGGACACAATACCAAGTCAGTACTATGTAGCTGATTTTGTAAATCTATTACTTATTTGTTTAAATGATCATTATGTTATGGCATTATATACCAGACTTGATCAACATACGACCATTTCATATACAGAGGGGAACTACTTAGGAGCCGGCCTGGGTCAGTCGGTCGCGAATTCGTGTCCAGCCGGCAGCAGGTCGGTTCCCTGTCATTCGGATGAGAAAGAAAAAACCGAGGTCCCGAATCACCGTAGGTGTCGGCACGTTAAAGAACCCTCACTGCTCAATGACCGTAAGTGCAGAGCGTAGGCCAAAATTTGAAGCCCTTCACCGGCATTTGGTGACGTTTCCATTTGAGTGAAAGATTCTTGAGTGGGACGTTTAACAACAGTAAACAAACAAACAAACAAACAAACAAACAAAGAAACAAACAGCGAACTACTTAGTGATAAGTTGTTATCACAAAGTTTGGTATGATAAATCACTTTTGAAGTCGACATTTCGCAAACTTTATAGTCGGTGTAATGATCTTGTTTGCAATTAAATACTTTACTAATTGAAATGTTGGTCTGTGTGTTCGATATAAGTTATGACACAAAAAATAATTCCTTAATAAATTTTATTCGAATTTGACTAAAGACCCACAAAGTCGATATGGGTATTTTTTCCTATATTGCATCTCATCTCACCCTAGATTTTTCAGAATTCCGAATTTTTCCATCGTTGACAATCTTTGTATTAGGTATTTTTATTAACCAGAGTTACCACCCCTTGTAGCAGATATCGATTGTGATGTAATTTGTTTGTGCGTAATATGAGAAAAGTTATCAAATCTGACGTCATATGTTTGTGTGAAAACGATGTTTCTTCTCACGTAAAGGTATGACGTCACAATCGATACCTGCTGACATGGTAGATAACTCTGACTAATGAAAAGACTATCTTCTCGACCTCCTGGCGGATGATACTTTGGTATATGTAATTGTTATATTCAACCACTCTCACATCTCCTGATGTTAGAGATAACAATATCAAATTTAGTTCCGAAATGACTTAGTCAAAGTGTGTCACGCAATTGTGTAATAGTTTGTTTCACTTCTTGATGAGAAATCAAGGTCAATTCAATTAAATGTTATATATCATGTCATATTTACCCGTGGCAACGATATCAGTCATTCAGCTTTGATGAATTAATGAGTTCATTTAAAAAAAAAATCTTTATCTATAAAAGATAATCAAATAATAGTGAAATATGAAAAACCGAAACAGTTGTTTTAGTACAATGATGAAAATGAAAAAAATAAAATAAATACGGTAATATGTCGGTACATTACATTTAATTATACGATTTTCATTAGCTGACATTAATCAAATGATTCTGTGTTGCACATATCATCTGCCGTTTTTACCATAAAATTTATGGCTAGGGGTTTAAAACTGTCTTAATCAAATCCAATTTCCTGATGTAGATAAATACTTGCTATTCTGCACGAGATATTTTCATATGATAAGAATCAGTCGTCATTTAATTGACTAAAATGATGTAAGATAAAACAAAATGCTTTCAAAATACGTGATATATCGAACATGTTAAATTGTCTTTGTAATATTTCCTCCAGCTAACTATTTATCAAGTAACGTACTTAATATGTTGTGGTGCATTACTAAGTGACATTGTTTAACCATCTTACTGGAAATAGGCGAAAAGTATAATGCAATTTTGCCATATGAATTTGAATTATTTGTCCTATATAAATATGTGCATATATAGGTGTGTATAAACCTCTGATACCAAAATATTAACAGCCTCTCTATCCGTGATCCTATACAATTATTCACCTTTGATGAAGTTTGATTCTTGAGGTTTAGGCGAATATCACATTTCACGGGGTTGATAAATCAACTGTATACGTTGATAAATGTTGGCTTTCCATGCGAATCCCTATGTGACAACAAGATAGCACGGATAATTTTGTCTGTGTATATGAACTGATCATAAGCGGAATAGGCATGGCATAAGGAACACTTTGGAAGACATGAACACAAACAAACAAACAAACAACAATAATATCAATACTTAACTGTTCCGATTTCCAGTCGGTGCATATGTTAAGTATATCATCGGCTTAATTGTGTGGTTGTTTAATTCCATTTTGCTGTGATATACCGTATAAGTAGAAGTTTTATCGAGGATTCAATTTTAGAATTATCAGCGAGATTTTTTTGAGATCGCTAAAATTGAAAATCGCTAACAATTCATTCCTCATCGTATGTAAGAACGATCTTCTTTTTAAATCATAAAAGCGCTAAAAATACATCTCGCTAGAATTATTTACGATATTTTTAGGATAAACCGCTAAATTTGCATCCTGCTAGAAAAATTCCAGTTATACGGTATGGCATTTATATAAACATGAAAAGGGACATTTTCACTTAGCAAGTCATAGTTTATATATACATGCCAATATGTATTTAAACTTTGGCGTCTGTTTATGTAAAGTAAGTGATAAATAAGTAAACGGAAAAAAAATGTTACAAGTTATTCATCACGGAATTTGCTTCAATGCAAATTTGTTTCTATCATTCAATTTTGCATTTACTAAATATATCATTCATTTTCTTCTCTTCAGATCTGCATCCATAATCAGTTTCACAAGGATGGGACAAAGTTATGCAATCCAAGACAGTTTATGAGTTTTTAAGCTTTTTAAACCCCAAGCAATAAACAGTCAAGATGTAGGTTTCTCGGTTATTCATTTCTTTTGATAATATTACTCACGAAGTAATTACCAGCGATGACAAACAGTGAAAGGACACCTATCATATTTTCGTTTGTAAGCGGCAAACGCATCATTGACCGGAAGGCTATATAACTGTGAAATGTAGAAAAAAGTGTGAAAAACACAGATTGTCATTACATTTCTTGATACTCTCTGGTCTTTGAATAATTTGGAAATCAGAAATGTAGGCGTGTGTTTGTGGAATATCAATAAGCGTCAATGCATGTGCAATTGACAGACTAATCAAGAAATTAAATCGATTTCAGTCAACTATTTAACGGCTGCAATATAATACGAATATTGGGAATGGAATAGTTTAATTTGATATGTATTTTTTTAGACCACACTCAACAATAATTCAGTTATATGTTGGAAAGAGAACCCAGTTACAATATACCCGGGAGGATACCATCAGCCTACCACACGTAGAATACAATGGTAACAATGATTAATATCTTCCATTTGTGCAATTGATTAACTGGAAATATATATTTCCGCTTATTATGTAAAAATATGACACGTCTGATCAGAGTTCCTGGTTTCCAGTAGTAAAGAGTGAGACTTAAAAGCTGGTAATTGAGGATCCGTGGAAAACCTGGTGACTCTTCCTACCCCATTAGACGTAAGAAGTGTAAATCATGCTCACCTCGAATACAACGCGGACAAACCATTATTGCACTGGTATTACATACACTCATAGCAGATATGAAATTTGTGGAACTCGACATGTGGCTAATATATCTTGGTGGGACTTACTTTAGAGGTATGGGTAATTAACATTACTTAGGTCTCTGGACTTTACATATCAATTTGTTCGCAATTACAGTGTTTTTTTTTCTTCTGAGTGAAATGTTTGTTCGATAGCGGTGGTTGAATCGTCTTTACCGAATATAACCGGCGGCTGGCTTGGTTTCCTGTCCTTCGGATGAGACAGTAAAATCCAACGTCCCGTGTCACAGTAGTTTTCGGCATGTTAAAGAACCCTCACTGCTCAATGGCTGTAAGTGTCGAGCATACGCCAAAATCTGAAACCTTTACCGGCATTTGATGACGTCTCCATATACGTCTACAATACAACAAATCCGATATTAATGAGGATTCATTCCTTATCAAATCATTTGAATTTAACTATGGACTCACGACAGAGTGTGACCGCTCGACAGGGAAAACTTACTTCTGATCCCACTTCTGCATTTTCAGAAGTCCGTGTGTATAAAAATTTTCACCTGGATTGAAAATTGTCGCATTAATCTTCTTTCGATTAATAATTTGGTAATTGTGATTTTTATCATTTCAATAATACATTAGAAATGAAATATATTAAAATGGGTATATCAGTAGTAGTTGTTGATCATACTATTTGGCGATGTGTGTCTATTTAGAAAAAAATTATCTCTTTCCTAGAACGGTGGTGATTGTCGTTGCCCATGATAAAAAAAAATCCTGTACCATGGGGTAAAATATCAAAACAACACTTCAACTCCCGACACTTGGGTTGGTCAAATATTCCAAAATAGTAGAGTGAAGACATCTGCGAATATGATGCAAACCTGTGCTAAACACACAAAACACACATTCAATTATATGGTGGTGGCCAGTTCGCTTTGGATGAAGAGAGAACCCGGTTACAATGAACCCGGAAGAAAGACTTCCCGGGACTTCCCACAACTAAACCGGCAAAAATCAAAGTAAATCATATAGGTTCCAGTGGGACTCAAGTCCACGCTAATTAGAGGTGAACGACCTAATGGTTTAAAGCGCGATGGTCGTACCACTTGTCCATAGAGACCCGAATTAAGTAAGGAAAGATACACGCAGCAAAAAAGACAGGATACACAATGCATAATATTAATTTCTCACGGTTCACAAAATGTGGTTTAAATTCAGCCTGTAAGTATTCAAATTAAGATTTTCATCGGTTAACATTTGAACCAAGGTACCGTAGCAATGTTAATGGCCGTCGTGAACTTTCTGACTTTGTTTTTGATAATGACAATTTCATACACACGAATTCAATCTTGCCATTCTCTTTATTTGTTCCTTTTATTTTTGTTTCCATTCCGCAGAGGCATTAAAACAAAAACATGCAAGTTCGTACTTGTGTCAAAACATCATTAATTTTATTCCAATTAATTTTAAGGAATTTAATACCTAAAGCACTCGTTTGATGTTTCCCATCCCAGCAATCTATTCAAGTTTTCGATTAATTGGATATTCTTTGAATTAACTTATCCGGAAATTGATACTAAAACACGACAGAGATGTAATTGCAATCAGTACATAAAACATAGTCCCCAACATATATCTTCATTGTTGCAATTTCTACGCGTACTAGAGCTTTGTTAAACAATTATGTGTGTTAGATTTAATATCAGAATTCCTGGTATTTATTCTGTTTTGTTCTTCTTTGAATTTCTCTATTTACTCCTGGATTGTGCGTTTCCTGTCCTTTTCTCCGGTTTTGACGGTTGCTGAGTGAGCCAAAGTGAATATAGCTTTCCTTGCAATTACTGGAATGGTGGTAGACAGATTTACGAAATCGCTATCTTCCTCCATCAATTCAGTGTGTAATATTTGAGTAGTACTGTTAAGTTCTACTTGATACTTAACCATTTTAAAACAATACTACTACCAGTGATATTACTACTACTACTACTACTACTACTACTACTACTACTACTACTACTACTACTACTACTACTACTACTACTACTACTACTACTACTACTACTACTATTACTACTACTACTACTACCACTACTACTACTACCACTACTACTACTGCTGCTGCTGCTGCTGCTACTACTACTGCTTCTGTTTTTACTACTACTACTACCACAACTTCTACTTCTACTGCTATTTGTACTACTACTACTACTACTACTACTACTACTACTACTACTACTACTACTACTACTACTACTACTTCTATTACTACTACTACTACTACTACTACTACTACTACTACTACTACTACTACTACTACTATACTACTATATTACTATTACTACTACTACTACTACCACTACTACTACTACTACTACTACTACTACTACTACTACTACTACTACTACTACTACTACTACTACTACTACTACTACTACTACTACTACTACTACTACTACTATTACTATTACTACTACTACATCTACCACTACTACTACTACTACTACTATTACTTCTTTTACAACTACTACTACTACTACTACTACTACTACTACTACTACTACTACTACTACTACTACTACTACTACTACTACTACTACTACTACTACTACTTATGCTGCTGCTGCTGCTGCTACTAGTACTACTACTACTACTACTACTACTACAACAACTACTACTACTACTACTACTACTACTACTACTACTACTGCTGCTGCTGCTGCTGCTACTAGTACCACTGTTACTGTTACTACTACTACAACGACTGCTACTACTGCTACTACTTTATCACTATTATTCTACAGGATGCAATAATGGAAGAAAAATAATGAAGCAGAGTGTATCGTCCAAACTGACAAAAAGTGGGTCTTGATTCATTAACACTGGGATGCCTCATAAGTATCTTACTCTCATTTTCAAGACTTGCATCGATTTCTAATTTATTTCGAACACACCAAAACAAGAGCCAATATTCGAAATTACTGCTTCCGACAGAATCTTTTTGAAACGTCAGTCTTTCAGTATTGCCATTACGAAATAATTTATCTTTGTTATGCAAAAACACTTTGGTATTATCAATAACAAGCTTGTGATTTATATTGTTTCCTGTTCAGTCAAAATATACCAAACACACCATGAGTTTCCGGTACAAATAATCATGTCCGGATCCGTCAAACGTATTATGTAACAAAGAATATTGAGATATGTCACTTCCAGAGCTGACTACGGAAGGCATCTAATTACTAACAAACCTCATTGGATGTTGACAGTTACTTTCCCTTTGTCTGTTAGGCATGTTTCCTTATCTTGTATATTACAAAACGTAATTAAAGTGCCGTGTTAGTTTTGTTCTAGGAACATATGATTTCCGGGAATGACAGTAGTTTTAGCACTATAAGTAAATCTTTAAATAAAAGAAGAAGAAAAACAAGAACTTGTGTAGGTGACAACATCAGGAATATTACTTTCGAAAGATTGTGCCAATTTCCAACAAGACCAAACAAGATATCATTTGTGGTCAATGCACTAAAATCCTAAAAAAAATCCAAGTGACATCTTGCCACACAACTTTAAACTCTGTGGATTTAGTATGGCTCTGCTAGTTACAGGCAAGTCGAACCTTTTGACAGGTTGCTTAGCAGTTCGGTGTGAATGTTTTCACCACGAAACGTCTTGTCCGTCGTCTGAGAGAAACTTGAAGAATTAATGACCGACCATGACGAAGATGTTCATTTGTTGTTTGGTTGTTGGAACATGGTCCTATATAATTGCCAATGAGGAAATGCATTTAGACATCGACTGCGTTGGGTAGCCTTTCTTCTATCTTTACGTTCCTGAGAAGAAAGTTGCTCGCTTAAGATTTCGGGATGGATATTTCAGGGTATAAAGTCTCAAATGATTTTGTTACCTGGGAATTTAACCGGCGTAAGATATAAGGTTTAAATCTCCTACCCGGTTGTCAGTTTTATTGGTGCAACAGAATCACCCAATTTTCCAGTATGATAAAACACAACCCAGTGTAAACCAGAATATATAAAGACTTTCTCTCAAACCATAACATTAAATAACTGACCCCCGTATAGTCCAAATTGGTCCCCAATCGAGCTCTTATGGGTCGATCTGGACGGGAAGATAAAGGGACTTCGAGATGCTCTACTAACCTCGTCCAACTATGCGCTTCCTTGTTTGAAGAAATGTGATAATATATCCATGTGAAGGATAAATGTACCAGTCAGATAAATTCCCTGTACATGATGTGACAAATGCGCATGGGGATGAATTATCGGTCAAATTATGATAACATATTGATTAAAAATGTTTTATATACCTATATATCAATATTAACAAAAACATTCCAATAAATAAATAACATTAAATCACATTAAACCTACGTTTCTATTTTCCTTCAATATATTATCATCTGTGGTTCTTATTTTGTTTCAGGCATCATGTTTATTTACATTTCAACCAAATCCAGCAAATAAGGCATTTTTACAAAGGAGATATAATAATGATAAAAATAATAATTATAATAATAATAATGCGCAATTAACATGTTCCTGATTTTAGATTTTAATTAGTGACAATATCGAATTGCACATCGAAATAAAACAAAAGGTAGACGCATCCGGATAAGTATAATACGTCAGCAGATATATCGACAGATGGTCAAAACTGATTATCTCAGGTATGTCTGCAGACGACAATCTCAGGACAAACTCTTTTAAAAGACATTTATCATTCTTTTGCTATCATATAGGATTTTAGAAGTATGTATAATCAGTAGAAGGAGACGTGTTGATATATGCAGTTTCATTCCAACATATTCCGTCTACACATTGACTTTATTTGGGCATATGTCCTTTTCAATTTTGTTTGATTTGTCAGTGGAAGAAAGGATACAATCACTACGTAATCCTATTATTATATAAGACACAATGGCCCGGCACCATAAAACTTTAATGGGACATTAGCTGTTTGTTTTTTTTTTCAATAATTTTTGTTTCTTTTTTACAACTTAAATTGGTATACAATAACAAAAAAGAGATATACACAGTCATAAAGATTCTTTAATCCCTATATATTTTGTGAAAATTGCTGGAGGAACCCAGGTTTGGCACTTTTTCATTTACAATTGATTAACTCAACCTTATATATATATGTAATATGTATATGATTTCCACACTGGACCTGACCTTATTTTCACAATATATATAGGAATATAAGATTTTTTATGCCTGTTTATAGCTCTTATTTGTCATTGTACATCAAGTACAAGTAGTGAATCTGGAAATAATTGAAATATCTTTTTTTGGCAAACACAGCTAATGCCCCTGTAAGATTTACTCAAGTTTACGAATTTTACTAAATTTAGGCTAAAACTGAAATATATGGGATGTGAAAAAAAAAATACAAATTCATATCTTTTTACCGTGGTTACTCCTAGAAGGATTTGTAAATACATTTAGACTATTTTTTGGCCTTGTATGATACCACCTATTAGAGCGTAACCGATGAACTCATTAAACGACAGACACGATCGTCTTATGTATTTGTTTTGGCTATGTTTTGCCAAAGTATAACTATGGTATTGTGTTTTATCATTTGATATGAACTGTATTACATTAAGTAAACTACAACGTGGGATACTGATCTGGATATTTTTAATATGTAAATACAATTCGAATCTAGAAAAAGTATTTCTGTAACAGTGTTTTATGGATAGTTTACACACGGTGCATTTGTTTTACATAATATAATATGCAATGAATGCAGAACGGAGATACTTAATAACGCGTGCTAACGCCTATATTCACATCTGTCGGTTTCACATTCAAACATGTGACGCCAGATATGTAGTCATGTTTCTGTTCTCATATAAAACAATGAAATGAATGTTAATCGGTTTGATGAAAGGAATAGTTACATAATAGATAAGTTCTTGTTTAGTGAATAGGAGTAAAGTGATAATTGATGGCAATAATCATCTGTTTTTTGAGAATTGCAAACAAAATTAAATGTTATTTCCGAATTATTGTTCAATGTTCTTTCCCTTTAGTATCGTAAAAACGAAAATTAACCCATTATGAAAGGGAACTTTTGCTATAAGCATCTATCATTTAATGATATACACTTGTAAAGAAAAGAAATAATTCTAGTAAACTGAAGGGGTACAAAGAATGTCAGTCAGCTGCCCCTTTCTATGATAATATTAGTATCGATATAATTGGGTTATAATTTTGTGATGTTCTGGTATAAATTTGAAGTGGTAAAAATGATACAGCATTGCACTTGTGCTTTGACGAAGTCTTGACGAAATACAAAGCAATATTTCTGACTTTTAATATTTATTTTTTTTTAAATGTTTTAAGTGATGCTTACACAGTAATAATTTGTAATTATTACGGTTTCAAAGGATTAAAACACAACACTTAATTATTATGAGAGCCATTCAGATCGATGTTTTTCTTAAGTTCTTTCTCCTGCTGCTGTGTATACACGATATTTAACAATCTCGTTTAAGAGTTATTCTATAACACATTATACCGTGTAGCAGAATATAACTCGGTAAAACTGCATCACAGAACATAGTCTGTGATATGATTATAGTAAATCCGGAAAATAGCACGAAACACACTGGTTCTATATTTTATCGCGAGATAATATTTTTGTGATTTCGAATGCCAAATACTATTAGTGTACACTCGTGTTCTGATGTAAACACACAATACATACCATCTATTTTCTATAACATGAATATGTAATTTTTTATGTCCGTAGGTTAAAATCAAGCCCAAGAACATTGCATTGTGTCCCATAGTTTCAATTGCAGTACCAGGTGAGGAAATTAAGTGAGAATAGTATATCCTTGGGCGGGAGCTCGCGACATTACGCGTAAATACGATGCGAATTAAGCCGGATTTACAGTATATACTCGGGTTTATCCCTCGACTGTTTTTTTTTTTTTGCTATGGCAACTCGGCGTGATCGGTCACAGGGGAAGTTCACATCCGTGGAACCTCATTCACTGGATTCTCCTGTGGTTCGTGTTTGTATAATGTTTTTCAAACCTCCTGACGTATTAATATATTTTGGAAGTTGTGATTTTATAGTCATGGTGTCAGGTTTCATAATCGTTGTATATCACCTTAACAAGGTAAAATACGTAACAGATCATTTTATCTTTTTTGGTTTTAATTTGGTAAAAATTAACATATAATTATCATCAAGAAATATCTAGAAACAAACAAATTGCGTAGGATATTTTTTATGTAATTTTACAAACAAGTTTTCATTGCTCCGAGCGTCTATGTATTATATTGTACAAGCAATTCTGAAATCCTTGCAGTTGATTGGAATAGATAAACCTAACATGTATTATCCATAAAATTTCTAGTACATATGTACTAAGGTACTCAGAATTTGGTCCGTTGTTACTCTTTTACATCGCCCCAAGAACTGTTCATTTGTATGGAGATGTCACCAGCTTTAGGTGAAGTATCACAAAGTTTGACTTATGCTATGGACTGACGTCAATGCAGTGAGATTTCCTTTACGTGTCACGCCTGCGGTGACACGGGATCTCGGATGTTTATGCCAAGATTTGATTGATTTATATTAAAATTAATAACGAGTAAACTGACACCTGTTATACACGGTTGGAAATAGACTTTTTAATACGAGTATAGCCACTTTAACAATGCGCTGCTCTGTCTGATAAATCTTTTGTTACAAATTTTCCTGTTAAAATGGTGTACGTTTCCAACAAGTATACGAAGAAATTGATAAACTGGGGACATGAATAATGTATGATTATTTAGTGGCTGTAACTACTAAGTTACCTTTTTATGTACTATTTTATGACTAAGTCAATCAATGAATATACCATTTAGCTATTTAAAAGTCCTATAAGAATTATATTTATTGCACAATAAATGTCAAAAATGTCAATTACCCTCAAATAAATAAGACAAGACAAGTATTGGGGACGTTATAAATCACTGAAACATGAACGGAACGGTAATCGACCAGTAGATATGATTTATGAAATTTTTGCCTTGGTTTTCTTAGATGCAAGAAATTATAATTAATTCCAAAGTAAAATGAAGACAAATGCATATGCGATTACTGTGTCTGGAGCCGAAGGGAATCATACATCAACTCAATAGAGTTATTTCTCCTTTAAACAAAGCCTTACGTTTTGATACGTGATAAATATATAAAGTTGAAGTTAATGTGTAAGAAGGCCACCGTATACTTCTTCTTAATATCTTACTGGAAAGAAAAGAGTAGTAAAGATCAGAAAGGTGGAGTGAAGATAGATCGATTAGTGATCTTGTATGTCCTGTTTATCATTATACAAGCCAGAAGTTTGACATATATTTAAAACCGTTTGGTTATTTGAGCTACACGGATTATGGATTTCTGAATATATACTATAGTTACGTCATATCTTAATCATGATGATGATGATGATGATCATCATCATCATCATCATAATAGTAATAATGAAATAATAATAATAATAATAATAATAATAATAATAATAATAATAATAATAATAATAATAATAATAATAATAATTAGTTGTGATTCTTATTGTTGCTGTTGTTGTTTCTTCTTCTAATTCTTGTTATCTGTTGTTCTTATTTTCTGTCGGCATTATGATGATCGAAATATATCGACAAGGGAAATGAATTTGAATAATTGAAAAAAGTGCGTTTGTATAAGCCACTGCATACGTACTGAAGGTTTCAGCTAATTTTCATCATTATAACATGGTAACATGGTAAAATGAAATGTGTTCTTCATAAACACTTTTAATTGTCTTCTGTATCTAATTTGTTACCTCAGTCCATTCACACTACAAAATAAATAATTTGAAATTAAAACCTCACGAGAAATTATTACCAGTGTTTTCAACTGGTCTTAATGATATATTTAGCTTATTTAGAACAACCTGTAAAATAAAGCCTGCTGACTTCAAAATAAGGTATTTGCTTTGGTTACGGTGGATGGGGTTGGTATGGCTGATTGTAAAATAAATTTCTAGGGGATGTAGTAAAGCAAACAATTATGTGGTAGACTGTTCAGTAGAAATTAAGACGAAAATTTATATGGTTCAAAATACACCAAACCACTGATTGTTTCAATCAGAATAAAATTCATTCACAGACACACTTTAACAGAAAATAGAAAATAGGTTTTCGACGAACATTTTTAAGCCACAATGAAATAAATGGATGTTTAAAAAAATATGAAGCCATAGAAGTAAGATGAAGAACTAAGAAAAATTATGAAATGAAAATGGTACTTTTACATCAGTGATTTTCAACAACTAGGCGAATAAGCGGCAAAACACACCGGGGATTTCATTTAGTGAGGGATATCTCGAAATTTGTGTATTGATAGCATAATGGCGGACGCCTACACGGAACATATGTGACAGTACTTTGTTATAATGTTAAACATGTTATAATGGCATAAATATTCGTTATAACA
Source organism: Atrina japonica (assembly GCA_030159075.1). Lineage (NCBI taxonomy): Eukaryota > Metazoa > Mollusca > Bivalvia > Pterioida > Pinnidae > Atrina > Atrina japonica. Next base: position 518,463 of record BROG01000067.1, on the reverse strand, counting down.
AGTCGATTTCTATCTTGTGAGAATGATGTACCATTCTATTATAACGACAGTTTGTCTTGTTATTGCGATAGAATTATTACAAAGATTCTCATTATTACCTTGGTTCAAAACCATAGTTTGAACACTGTAACAAATCAATTATGTCTTCCTTTTTATCGACGAAATTGCAAAGAAATATACAGCTGTAAGCGATGAGAAATGCATTTATTTTTCAAATAAACCGGGTTATAATGGCAAAGAAGAAGGTTGGCCAAGGAATTTAACTCATTTCAAATTAAGCTGGGTTTTAATGTAACGGGGTTCCATATGAATGGATTTAGCTGTATTTGATTTCAATAAAATCTGTAATAAATCTATTTCTATATGTTACAACACATGTATCTCATTCCGTAAAAAAAATCCCCACAAAATTAAGCAAAAACAGCTAACACTCAAAATACAAAATACCTATAAGAAATTCAAATTCATTCATTTTTTTCCTTCGGAATCCTGAAGTTTATCCAGTAACTAATTGAATAGGAAAGCTATGGTAAAATAATATGAGGCATTGATGCATTACAAGTCCTTTTGGTGAAGTTTTGCAGCCATTTATAAATGATAAAGTGCGATGGAAAACAGCCGTAATGAACAAATCTTGATAAAAAAAATAGAAACTCCATGACACCAAGAAGTGTCAAGCGAGAAAAAAGTTAGACAAATTCTTATTAACTGAAGTAATTTAGAAAGTAATTGCACTTGTTAATCTTCTCTAGACCATGGATAATTTGAAATTTGCGTCTGTGAAGGCAATTCAGTTTTAATTACTCTATGGAAGTTAGGTAGCGATGTATTATCTGCACTTATTACTTTCGAGAGAACAAGAATAACCAATTATATTAGTTTTCTTCAAAAATATTAGAAAAAAATACTTCTAGGGAATACATATAAACAGCTTATGAAGTGTTTGAAGGTATTCTTAGCCGC